>OY829506.1:22060577-22195404 GCA_963691665.1 Clepsis dumicolana | reverse complement strand
AAATGGCCTCGTGGAGAGTGCCGAAACGCGTCAGCGTTTAGTATAGTGGTGTGGTGATAGTTGGGTCTGTGTGGCATGTGTTGATTCGTGTAGCAGTGGAGGTGGAGGTGTTGCATGAAACATACATTTGCCGCACAGATATAACTATTTGTCATTAGTGGTCGCGGGTGAGCAAAGTAATTGTTTTTTAGTTCATAAATATGGACCTCCGCAAAGTAACGCCTGATCAATAAATTATTTAAAATCGGCAAGCGTAGCCGTACAGGCACGTTTATATATCAAGTTAACAAAACAACACCGTTTAAGCTGTTCAAAACATTTTGGTTTAATCAACGTTGTAAGCATTTAAATGTTGTACCAAATTATATAAATTTACATAGCAATAACACTAGTAGGGCCGCTACGATAGCAATAAATAAGGCTCGCAAGATTTGGTTAAATGAGGAGTCTCGTCATTGGTTTTGTGTTAGAGATAATTTAAAATTACATCTTAGAGTACTACATTCGGAACTGGTATTTAAATTGCATAATATTGAGTTTGATACTTTGGACCAAAAGGCGAGATATTTTGCTTCGGTGCAGGCACATAAAAAGTATGTTACCCAAACTAATAAATTGCGTAGGCTTACGCGAAATGGAACTCAGTCTCTTTGAACAACAATAATAGTGAGTCAAGTAACGGTAACGGTTTCTACCCTCGAGTTAAAAATCTCACTAATGTCGAATTTGTAGAAGGTGAAGTGCAGTTATTGGAAAAAGGTTTGAAATATAACTTACCCTCTAAATTTAGTCAGAAATTAGTGGAGGGTTTGGCGGTAGATTCTGAGGTTGCGATTGTTTGTAATCGCGGTGACTTTGATACTAAGGTTTTGGTTGCTAATTCATTAAAAAATACAACTTCTTCTGGGGGTATTTCGGATGTTGGTGACTTGCATTCATTACGTTCTATTCAGCAAAAGGTCCATGACAATGATTTGGTAATTTCTAAGGCCGATAAGGGCAATTGTATTGTTGTTTTAGAAAGGGGTCAATATAATGATAAAGTAAATGACATCATTCAAGGAGAGGGTTTTTTGAATTTACGTAGGGATCCCACCGCCGCGTTTCATAAAGACCTAAAAAACCTTCTGAAAATTGCTGCATTTACCTTTGACACCGAACAAAAGAGGAGCAATGTGATTCCCATGAATCCGCAGGCACCAATTTTATATGGTTTACCTAAAATTCACAAGGATGGTGTTCCTGTTCGCCCTGTTGTTTCATACGTGAGTGCTCCAGCGTATAAAGTAGCGAGGAAGTTAAATAGCATTGTTCGGGAAAAATCATCTTTTAAGCCAATATATAGTTTAAAGAATAGTTCAGATTTAGTAAATAAAATTAAAGACATTAATATACCGCCAAACTCAACATTACTTTCTTTAGATGTGGATAGTTTGTTTACCAACGTACCATATAGTGAAACCTTAAATATTCTTAGATGTCACTTAGAAAGGAAGCGTTTACATCCGGGGGAGGTTTGTGAGTTAATAGAATTAGTAACTTTATGCATGAAACAAAATTATTTCAGATTTAATGGTCAATATTATTTGCAGAGTGATGGTTTAGCAATGGGGTCACCTCTTAGTCCTTTAATGGCTGACGTTTTTATGGATAACTTTGAAAAACAATATATAGTGGGGAACAGCAATTTAGTATATTATTATAGGTATGTTGATGATTTAATTTTATGTTGGAAGGGGAGTATGAGGCAGCTAGATTTGTTTATTAGTGCTCTCAATAACAAACATCCAAAAATAAAGTTCAAACGAGAATTAGAGGAAAATCGTTCATTAAATTTTCTGGATTTAACTATTACAAGAGTAAATAATAGGCACCAGTTTCAAATTTACCGTAAGCCTACGTACACAGATACTGTCATACCTGCAAATTCTACTCACCCATGGCAGCATAAACTGGCTGCTTTCCATTGTTATGTACATAGACTACTAACTGTACCTCTGTCGAAAGAGCATTATGATTCTGAGTTACATACTATATATCAGATAGCAACAACAAATGGTTATAGTACAGCAATGGTTAATAGTCTGGTTCAAAAGAAGCAGGGACGGATAGTGAATAGCATGCTTTACTCTGCGTTGCCATCTCAGCCTACTAACAAATTTAGATCTAGTATTACTTATGTTGGCCGGTTGTCTGACAAGATTTATAATATTTTAAAATCAAATAACATCAATGTTGCCTTTAAGACTACTAATTCTTTACGTTCTAGACTTTGTAATAACAAAGAAAAGGTGGATAAAGGGAACAGGTCGGGCGTATATAAACTCACTTGTGGCGACTGTAGTCAAGTATACATTGGACAAACCGGTCGAAGCTTTGATACTAGATTTAAAGAGCATGTCTCGTCATATAGGCATGATCATCCAGAGAAATCAAACTTTGCCAAGCATTTATTAGAAACGAATCATTCGTTGTTAGACTCAGATACGTACGAAATTTTACATTATTGTGATAAGGGTTTGCGGCTATCGGTTTTAGAACAATTGGAAATAATTAGGTACAACAACATGGGGTCTATTATTAATGAACAAGTTAATTTGGTTTCTTCGCCTTTGTTACGACTTGGTTCTAATTTTAATAATGTGTCATAGTAATAATGAGAACATGACTTCTCTTTTTACCGTACTCGGTTAAAAATAACGGGGTACCTGGCGTAGATTAAAAATAAAAATAAAAAGGGTAGTTTGGAATTCATTTCTTAAAAAAGGGTAGTTTAGGACTTACATAAAAGGGTAGTTTGGAATTTATAAAATATTAGTGGGTACGTTGGTTTTGTCATTAACTAAGTTCAGTACATGGTTTACATATGTCAGTAGTGGAAGTGGTGGCATGTTGAGCGGTTGTTGTTGTGCTTCGTAAATGGCCTCGTGGAGAGTGCCGAAACGCGTCAGCGTTTAGTATAGTGGTGGTGGTGATAGTTGGGTCTGTGTGGCATGTGTTGATTCGTGTAGCAGTGGAGGTGGAGGTGTTGCATGGAAACATACATTTGCCGCACAGATATAACTATTTGTCATTAGTGGTCGCGGGTGAGCAAAGTAATTGTTTTTTAGTTCATAAATATGGACCTCCGCAAAGTAACGCCTGATTCAATAAATTATTTAAATTTCATGGATACAAAAAACCGGATAAGTGCGAGTTGGGCTCGCACACGAGGGTTCCGTACGAAGATTTCCCTGCTTTTCCCCAGTGAATTAAGTTGTCCAGTATTAGCAGAGCCGTATTCCTAAGCTTGAATAGCCTTGGAAAATATATGAAACACATAATACGTACCTGAAACCGTTATTTTATTTGGTTTTATTAATCCAACTCGCACTTGGCCGGTTTTTTTTAGTTCATTTTAAGAAGAAGCAGTTTTATTTAATACTGAAATAGTGAATTGTGATTTAACTTATAATTATAGAATTTTATTGATGCAATAAAGAGGTCATATTTTATTTTCGTAGTTTTCTACGAGGAAAAAATATTCCCATTTGATAACCGAGTTAGCTAGGAAGAAAAATGTCTTCGTCGTAGAAAACCAAACAAAAGAACGGTTTTCTAACCGATTTTGATAACCGAGTTAAATAGAAAGAATTATTTTTCTTAGTAGGATACCAGTAATCAAACTTGGTTATCTACGACGAACAAGGGCCAACGGGTAGGCGGTTGTGGGCGGATCTCTGGATCGTCTTCCATCCTACATCCCCGCACCTATCGTAGACCGTAGCGCCCGCGCGCGCTGGATCGCGAGTACGTAAAGTTAGGCCTTTGATGCCATATTCCTGGACGCTATCGGCCGGGAAACCTCTTCCCTCGTTTACCGCATATCATTGTTGCTATTTGATAACGCCCTTCGGGCAATTGATACTGTACTCTAATTGAGAACCTTTGCTAAATAAAATAAAGCAGGTGCAAGGCGCAGTGTTTGAAGTCAAAAGTCTTTGACCTGGCCAGTGATGACTTACAGATCTGAGACGTGGGCGCTAACGATGGGCCTCATAAGGAAGCTTAAAGTCACTCAGAGGGCGATGGAGAGGGCTATGCTCGGGGTTTCTCTGCAGGATAGCATCAGAAATGATGATATCCGCAGTAGAACTAAGGTTACCGACATAGCCCGAAGAATTGCGAAACTTAAGTCGCATGGGCGGGGCACATAGCTCGCAGAACTGATGGCCGATGGGATCAGAAGGTTCTCGAATGCCGTCCACGGACTGGGAGACGAGCTGTCGGTTGGACTCCAACAAGACGGAGCGACGACCTAGTAAAGATCGCGGGACCGCGGTGGATGCGGAAAGCACAGGACCTTTCCGAGTGGAGAGCCTTGGGGGAGGCCTATGTCCAGCAGTGGACGTCTTTTCGGTTGACATGATGATGATGATGATGAGGTGCATGACCTGGTTACGTAATGTAATCTAATGTTTCATCAATTATCACCACGATACTATCTTCCCGAGCTAGATCCATTAACGATCACCCAGCCAGGTTCAAATCTCGGCGGTGGTGTTGGTATGTGTATGAGAGGCCCGGGCTACCCATCCATGCATCATCATGTCAGCCGAAAGACGTCCACTGCTGGACATAGGCTTCCCCAAGGCTCTCCGCTCAGACCGGTCTTGTGCTTTCCGCATCCACCGCGGTCCAGCGATCTTTACCAGGTCGTCGCTCCATCTCGTTGGAGGCCTACCGACAGCTCCCACCCACCCCACCAGAAAAGAACTATTAACCACAGATGCGCTCACCAGCTGCAGACAAAAGTCCATCGCCTATAACAGACTTTATGAATTTGTAGATGGAAGCTTTCTTCAAGGCGGCGTTGGCCAACGTCATGCAGTCGTCCGGGTCGGTAATCACTGTACACAAAATACACAATTACTTAATTAAGAACTCGCTACTTTGCCCTGGCTTTGATCCTGCGGCGGCCTCTTTTACCTTTAGATTAGCTGGGTTTTTTTCCTGACATTCCACAATTACTGCATCACTACCAAATTAAACAAGGTTAAAACACGAAAGCTAACTGTTTAATACATATTTAATAAAAATAATTCCAAACATTTAATAAAAACAAACTAAATCTAAAAATACCTATAGGTAATTTAAAACCTATCTAAAGACAATAATCGTAAACCATCAGTGGGCATGGTTCCCAAAATGCTGGCGGCGCTGCCAAGTTGAATGGCAAAGCTAAGACTTTGAGGCAAATAGTAAGCCGGCGTTTTAGTCACGTGTTTCCTTGTGTCTGAAAGATCTTCACAAATCTTAAACTGACTTGGCTTACAATTCGAACTAAATTCAAAATTCCAAGTTACCGATTGGCTTTTGTTTTTTCCTAGACTTGAAAATTATTTGGCAATGCGTAAGCCACTCTTTAGATTTGCTATCGATATAATTTATTTTTTATCAGCGATCTACTTCCAATACTTATAGTAAAAAAGGGCTGCCGCTATTGCAGGTACTGTGACTAAAACTTGTAAATATTTGTAGTTCCATTCTATTGTTTTTATCTTGTACATACATTTGTGAAATCTAATCCAAGTCTCGTTTAGTTTTCTTTCACTGGCCTAGGCATAAAACGAGGCTTGGTTGGGTACTTAAAGCCAGCAATAAAGCAGGGTATTCGTTTCCAGCCCTTCCTTACCCGCTCCACCTTTCGCTTCTCTTCTGCCGTCTGGTTTCCGTCGCCCTACTGCCTCGGAGTAGACCGCCGCTGAAGACTGAATCCTACTGGAAGCTCCGAGGCTACTCTAATACCCTGCTCTGCTTTCCTACCTATCCTGCTGTGTTAAGGCTAGTGTTACAAAGTTATTTTCAAGTTAGTTCCAGAGCCTCATTCGTAATTTCTTACCGCTCTTAATAAATAATGTACCTACTTGACAGACTCTCTTGAAGTGGCTCAAACTATCTTAAACCAAAATATCATTACATTCACTCACTGATTTACCCTACTGGTAGATTTAAGTGGTTCATCATTAATCATAAAGCAGACAGCGGGGAGGCGCCTTTGGCTTATCTATGCACTACAATTTTTTGCCATTTTTCGAGGGGGACGAGGAACACAGACGTACAGCACACGTCTAAGCACCTGTCAAAATTTGTTACGTTCCTACAAACTCACGCTGAAACAAAACTGTCACACAAATCCCAAAAACACGCACACAATCAACAGACCCTGATAATTTTGGTCAGACTTAATGTTAGAGATTCGGTAGAGGGGAAATCCATTCCTTTCCTGCTTTAAGTCAATAATAGATATTAGGTAGGTACTTACATTAATCTGGGATGAATCTGTCCTGAATAATCAAACGGCGAAGTAAATATTTTCAGTTTAACTCACCGTATATTGGATTAAACCCTATCCAGAAGCCAACGACGCCGCCGTGAGAAGTTCCGTAATTTGCGATGTCTTGCATTATTTTCCACAACCCTAAAAAAACAGCAGCTGTTACTACGCAGTTCATTTAGACCGGCCAAGCGTGCAAATTAACTACTGCCTCACTTTGTAGTCATGAAAAATTTAAAAAAAAAATCTGAATGTCAGTATTTTTAAAATTGCTTTCGTGAGGTTAGAAATGAGGATAAAACGTATCATCTGAGGTATACTTTACAAGAAATAATTTAACCGTATCGTATCTGCAGGAGCCCAAACTTGGTATGTTTCGAAAATTATTTTTGTTGTAATTTAAAACAAGTGGCTGAAATGTATTAATGTGGTATATTTTTATAATCGTCTTCAAAACCCCTTTCATTTGATACCACGCACGATGGGTTTTGGAACAATTTTTTTTTTCATACAAAAAAAAGAAGACGTCATAACTCCTCTTCTAAGAGAATCTTTTTTTGTTCTTTGTGTGAAAAAAACTGTTTTGACCTCAAGTATAGCTACGTACGAGGGCTGTTTGATAAGTACCCGTTTATGAAATAAAAAACATTTTTTCGTGTATATATGCATTTATTTTTCTACGTAGTCACCTTTTAACTCTATACATTTGTTCCACCTATACTCAAGCTTCAATAATACGTTTGAACACGGCCAAACACTGCTCCGAAGTAGTCAGTCGGTTCCGTTTTTGCTCCTCCGTGAGTAAACGCGGCACCCACCTCGCCGATACTTTCTTCATACCCAATTTTTCTTCTAATATGTGTTGTACCCTCTCGATTGAAACGTTTACAGTATCAACGATTTCTCGAAGTTTAGTTCGGCGGTCGGCTAAAACGATATTTTCAATTTTCTTAACCATATCGTCTGTAGTCACCTCAACTGGCCGGCCTGGGCGATCCTCATCAAAGACGGTTGTTCTCCCCCGCTTAAACTCGTTACACCAATATCTGACGGTTGTCATAGAAGGAGCACATTCATGGTAAACCGCTTGCATTCTTACTTTTATTTCATCACATGTTTTTCCTTCCAAAAATAAGAATCTAATTACAGACCGATACTGTTCTTTCTCCATTTTAACAATTTTAAGTTCACGCCTTCACTGAATCGTTGTCAAATGAGAAAAAAAACAAAAGAATGCCATTTTTTTTTAATTTTCGTGCCTCTGAAAAATGGCTTAAAAAGGTGGTATACTTATTTGCGGCCAGTGATATTAATATATTTATAAAACGGGTACTTATCAAACAGCCCTCGTATACCAACCGGCTATCCTGTACATCGATTGCGGTTTTTTTATGCGTACAACTACCACTATCGGGACGAGTGAAAATGACACTTCCGCACGACGTTTTTTAATATATTTGCGAAATAAATAATAAAGTCACACCTCTTTAGTATCATTCTGTTAAACACTAATTTGGACACAACTTATTGACATTAAAAAAAATACTTTTCCACACGCGTGCGCGGAAAAGTAAAGCTATATTGTAGGTTATACTCATATAATTATGATCGAACTTCACGTACAAGTAAGTTCGTTTGATAATTAATTATATTGATATCTTTTTCCGCATCCATATTATTACTTTTCCGCACACTTGCGGATTCGTGCTAAAAAACTAACTTTCTATGAACATCTTGGCCCTTGAAAGTGCACTTTCCGAGCAAGTGCATTGTAAAAGTATCTTTAGTAGCTACTCACCAACGCTATTTCCACTGGCGAACATGTATCCGTGTCCGATCAGAGGCAAGCCCCCCGGGTACTCCGGCGGGCGCGGCCCCTTGTCCGCCCTGGACCGGGACACCCACACACCGACGGCGAGACAAAGCGCCGCCCCGGCTATGACCACAGCTAACCACATAATCTTATTTTAAGTTATCAATCGACGAAAAACCGAAACAGCTGAGAATCTCAATTCGACGACTATATTTTTTATTCCATGAAACCCTCAACAGGAAATAAGTTTTGAGAGTTCAGTTGGGTGACTAGACGAGCAATCAAATAGTCGACCGTAGACGGTGAATTAGTTTTTATTAATCGCTGCTAAATTAGCAGAAAATGTGGTATTGTTTTTTTAAGTCTTTACTTATTTAGAGGCTGTCACTGATGTACATGTATATTGTATATAATATGCCATACGTTTAAAAGACAATAGAAATGTAAAAATAACAACATATACAGACACTACGTTACACTATTACAACAAAAAAATATTCCGACGACTTGAGAACCGCCTCCTTTTTTTGACGTTGGTTGAAAAAGGAGCAATTGTTTCAAAAGACACTTGTATATTTATAATTTTGACAGCTTCGCATCGTTCCGGCATTAATACAGTTAAAAACCGGCCAAATGCGAGTCGGACTCGCGCACTGAGGGTTCCGTACAAATTTGTGTTCCTACTTAAATATTTCTCACCATTCTGTTTAGTTTATTTTTTGTAGTTTCATTGTGTACCTATTTGTTAGTTGAGACACTGTAGTGCTGTGTAATGTAAATAAATTTATGAAACAAGATAAATAAAGTTAAAATTCGGCGCTAAAGCTCAATTAATAATCAGAGTCATACTTAGATCAATGAAAATAATCGATTTATTGATTATTTTTGTTTTTATTTTTATAAAACATTCATAGAATGAAATTCAACATACAATGACTATGCAAAGAAAAATCCGTTAAGCAGCTGGACATTTTTCTTTGCATAGTCATTGTATGTTGAATTTCATTCTATGAATGTTTCATAAAAATAAAAACAAAAATAATCAATAAATCGATTATTTTCATTGATTCAGAAAATAGCTCCATCTCTTGCCACTAATGCGTAACTGTAGAAGTTCCGTAGTGGGTGAGCCGCTTGATTAAGCTACTCATAGATGGCGCTGAGGAGAGATCTTCCAAATAAAAATATGACACAAGGCATTGAAAAATTCGTTAGGTACACCAACGTTAAGTATAGCTTAATTGGTGGAGCGTGGTACGGATTACCGAGGTTGCTGGTTCAAGTCCAGCTGCTTAACGGATTTTTCTTTGCATAGTCATTGTATGTTGAATTTCATTCTATGAATGTTTCATAAAAATAAAAACAAAAATAATCAATAAATCGATTATTTTCATTGATTCAGAAAATAGCTCCATCTCTTGCCACTAATGCGTAACTGTAGAAGTTCCGTAGTGGGTGAGCCGCTTGATTAAGCTACTCATAGATGGCGCTGAGGAGAGATCTTCCAAATAAAAATATGACACAAGGCATTGAAAAATTCGTTAGGTACACCAACGTTAAGTATAGCTTAATTGGTGGAGCGTGGTACGGATTACCGAGGTTGCTGGTTCAAGTCCAGCTGCTTAACGGATTTTTCTTTGCATAGTCATTGTATGTTGAATTTCATACTTAGATCGTCATATTTTTATTTGGAAGATCTCTCCTCAGCGCCATCTATGAGTAGCTTAATCAAGTGGCTCTCCCACTAAGAAACTTCTACTGTTACGTATTAGTGAGGAGAGATCTTCCAAATAAAAATATGACACAATGCCATTTTTTATCAGAAACTACCGTGAGATTCAATGATAGTGAAATAAACGGATCACTCACGTATGTCAGTCGAGTAAACTCTTACGTCTCGCCACCGGCTCGGCGTGTGCTCCTAGAGGAAGGACTACGGATTAGTCCGAAACATGTCGGGCTATACTCGACTGACATACGTGAGTGATCCGTTTATTACTGACTGATTGATCACTATGACGCAATGCATTAAAAAATTCGTTAGGTTCACCAAAGTTAAGTATGGCTTGATTGGTCGTGCGTGGTACGGATTACCGAGGTTGCTAGGTTCCATCAGTCCAGCTGCTTAACTGATTTTTCTTTGCATTGTCGTTGTATGTTATAGAGAAATTTTTCAATATCGACACATTATTCACATCTTTGTGAACTTCGTTGCTGAGAATGATGAAAATCGAGGGAGAATACATTGAAATAAAAAAATCCAGATAGTCCAGAATTATATTACAAATATTTCTTCCAATCTAAAAGTTTAAGACACATTTATCTAATATTATTTTTTATACTCATACCTCGTACAATCCGAATTACTTATAAAAAAATCAAAATGTTTCATAGCTTACATTATTCACAGAGATTAAACAGCGTAACTGTCTATTTCACAACATCAGAAATTGATAACGAGCCTAGCCCTCAGTACAGGGTCGATGCAACGTATAAAATTTAAGGAAATGTTCAAAGAGACGCTGGTACCCATTGTAAAAAGAGGATTTGAAATAATCGTCCATCTAAAATGGCCATTCGCCGTTGTCAATAGAATTACAAAAATGCTGCAACTAAACTTCACAGTATTGGCTGGGATTTTCGTAAAACGGAAAGAGATGCAACGACCGAAACCCAAAGAGGAATACCGGAAAGTATAGCATTAGATTTGAACGCGAAGAAAGCGCTTACTGCATTTATCTCTGTTCCTCGATTATTAATAAAATTTATTTTCTTTCAAGATTGTGCTTACGACGAGGTCATAATATTGGCTAGGTATTTAGAACGGCTGCTCTAGAGTCAACCCACAATAACTCTGCAACGAACTGACAACAGTAGAAATCTAAAGTTTGTTTATGGCAACACTGATTTATAGTCAAACAACACGTTTTGAAGTTTATAATTATTAGACTAAACATAAACAGGTCATCGTTCATCCACCATCCACCATTAAAATACCTCTCATATTTCGTTTTCTAGATTTTTTTACCGTACAACGGCAAAACCTACTAAAGCATATTTAAAAAAGAACAGCAACTTTTGATTACTACTATCATTCATCATCATCATCACCAGCCTAATTTACGTCCCACTGCTGGGCACAGGCCTCCTCTCAGAGTGAGAGGGCTTGGGCTATAGTTCCCACGCGGGCCCAGTGCGGATTGGGAACTTCACACACATCATTGAATTGCTTTCGCAGGTACTACTATCATTATTATTTATAATTAAAGAAATGTCTGAGTGACATGAAAAAAGTATTATCACAGCGTGATTTTTCTGGGTTGCCAATTAATATCTTATGCAGAGTTATCGTGGGATGATTATAGCGTCATGTTTGACACAAGAGAAGTTTCGATCGGGTTCGCGTTTACGTCTGAATTATTATGGCCAAATCGGCAGCGCCTATTTGACACATTGACGCAAACGCGTTCGAGACGTTTTTGGTAGTTGAGTATACTAGGCATAATGTATTGACCGTGAAATGACATTTGTGAATTTAGCGGTCACAGTGACACTAGAATAATAATGCAACTTAAACCTACACAACAACAAAATGTGTTTTCGAACGCTATTTATTACCTTCATATTTTACAGCCGCCTGGGGATCGATTTTTGAATCTAAATTTAGTGATTTCTAAAAAGTTGTTTATTTTTGAATCTCACAGGTGACAAATATACAGGTAAATATACAAATAAACAGGTGATATCAAATACGAATGCCCTCACCCACTCGTAACCGAGATCACCGAGTGACTTCTTGATCACTGGCCGTGACAACTAACCTCAATCGACTATGTTGACGCGCTTGTCTACGACAGAAACGAAAATTAGCTGCATGTTAGTAGACGGGAATGACATTAAAAATTAAGACTTTTGGCAAATAGTGATTCAATGTCATGGGTAGAATTTAGTCGAAAAGTAAGATTCAAAAATCGATTACCAGGTCTTGTAAATTTAATTTCACGGTCGTACCTACCTAATGATCTAAGCACGGCTCTACCTTGTTATAGACATAAGAGCTTGTATAAATCATTGTGACCGCTTCGGTTGTTAGCTACTTCTGCTGCTCGATAAAACTGAATCGTGTATCTCTGTAGAACCTTTTCACGCTGCGATCTAAAATTATCTAGATAACGGGTCAAGAAAAAAATGAAGTCAAAATTTGTAGCGCCAGTTTCACTATTATTAATTATTTTGATCTAACGTATTCCTAATTTAAGCGGTTATGATTACGTGCTATCTTGCGTGTAATAAATACGATCCCACTCTGCAAGTAACCCTATTATTACCCCATTTTAACTAAAATGCCGTTAAAATTCGTTTTTCCTCTTTTGTCACATTGACATTTCCGTAAGTAAGAAGAAGACTAAACCTATTTTAAGTAATGGAGTCTTGGGTGGCGTTTATGAGTAATGGCATAAGTCTTTATTTGCCGTGCCGTTTTATATTTATGCTCTAACCCGTCATCTAGTTGTAATTATTGATCAACGTTTTCTTAGATAATTTTACAAAAATTTTCTTTGGCAGTATGGTATGTCGATGTGACATTGGCAGCGAAAAGGTTCTACAGTGGAACGCGATTAAGCTGCTTCGACTGTTTATAAGCGTGACCACAGTATATATATAAGCTAAAGCAGTACAGAAACTAGGCCTTTTTGTTGAGATGATGACGTAAGCGCCAATTGAGCGTTAGGATTGTCTTCTTATTTTTTGTAAAATTGAAAAGTTTTTGTGTTCTATATCTCAGCTATTTAAGCTTTTTTGAGATAACTACCTAGTTTTCATTATAGAACATTAGGCTTGTCACTCTTAATTATTATAAAATTAATGGGTTTTTATTTATTATTTACTAAACCGTTTATTTGGGTTTTATAATGATCAATAAATCGAATGAATTGACAGACTAGTTTACAAACAAAATTGTGTAATTAAATAATCATCAACATTTTAAGAAAACTTTGTTTTCATTAGCTATTAAAAATGCCAAACTGCCATCCGCCATCTTGGATCAAAAAAATAATGTCAAATTTGAACTCACCGCTGTCAAATTACGTGAAATCGATACCCATGACCATTTTTAGTGATAAAAATGGCAAACTGTCACCCGCCATCTTGGATCCAAAAAATAATGTCAAATTCGAGCTCACCGCAGCCAAATGATCATTTTATTAACAAAAATTACAAACCCAATCCCAATCCGCAATCTTAGACTGTTTTTTTTTATTCCACTGATTACAATTCGAATTAAATTAATAAAAATTAAATAAGTTATGTCACTATGCTATTATCATTATTCATCATTAAATTATACCACCTATCTAATAACGATTAGGTTTTAAATACAAAGAGTCGCCACTCGTCTCGACGCGGCACCCGCGACTGACAGCACCGCTATTCCCCCTTATTAGCCTTGTAAAGACTCTGTCTGTGTGCGTGTGTCATTTCGAACGTTTGTACGTAGTTTCTGTACTGCTTTAGCTTATATATAATATATACATAAGCTAAAGCAGTATATTATACTGTGGCGTGACAATGTTCTAGGTAGGTATTACGTCATTGGGTCAAAATATTTATTCCAGGAAAGCCATAGAAACAAAATAAAACATTGTAAAAATATCGATAGTTCGTTAAACTTATAATTAAACCAAAAATTCATATTAAACTTAATCGTAGTTGCTTAAGCTATTAACCCTTTCAACGCCAACGACGCTCATACAAAAGTAGTCATCCACACGCCAAGTTGGCATAACGTCAACGCGGACTTAAACCTTAAACATAAGTTTGTAGGTCGCATTTGCACTGTGCAGCCGGACGCCTATAAGCGTTGGTGGCGTCGTAGGCACGTCAGCTCATGACGCTTTTAAGCGTCCTTGGCGTTGAAAAGGTTAAGGATATCAATTGAATTATTCTATCCACAATACATTAAACAATGTAGAAATATTGCACAGGACAGCTTTATAAGCGAATGGACGTAACGTTTATTTCATACAACTCCTCTACCAACGACGTGAACCGACTAGCATCATAATACTTTCAGCTTCAAATAAATATTAAACAGTTATAAATAAATTAACGACTTATTGAAAAATAATTGATCGAAGTTATTCTCGTAAAAATCTCTTAGCCTATATTATAAATTAAACTAAACACCTCCGATAACCATAAGGTTTCAGGCCAAATTACGATAATTCAATTTAAAAAAAAATATTTAAGAAAATAAAAGACACCGTGAAGTTTTGGCCCCAGTGTTGCCATGCTGTTTGATCTGCTACATCTTGGCCTGGTTACAATAATTTACAAGTATTTCACAATTAAAAGGAGGGTGTCACCACATGCTATGATATACAGCGTGAGGGTATCTGGCGGCGGATGGATGCGAGGGGCCGAAGACAGTAGGTATTATGACGCGCCATGGAAGAGGCCTTTGTCCAGCAGTGGGCTATATAATGTAGACTAATGATGAAGATGACGTGCCATACAATTATCGACCCTGTCACATTACCACTAAGAATTATAGGTAGTGAACACCGTGCCATACTGGGGCCAAATGGTATCTTTCTTTAATCTATGAAGTTGAAGTTGCGAATTCGTAGACAAAGTTTATGTACAATACCGAGACGCCTAACTTTTCATTGCTATTGACACAACCTACATTATGAAATTTTAAAACAGAATCTCGTAGAGTAACACTAGATCACAGACTATGTAAATAATACATCAATAAGATAAACAATTACCTAAATTTATTTACAAAGGACGTTTGGGCGGTTCAACCGCCTTCTTTACCTAGTCGGGCTTGCTCCGACCTTGGTTAGACACCGGATTTAGTTGTCATTTTCAGGGTTCCGAACCATAATGGTAAGGAACCCTTAAGGTGAGACTCAGTCCGTCCGTCTGTCACAGCTGATTATTTATCATTACCTCAGTAAAGTATTTTTTTGTATGTTGTCTCCATTTTTTTTATTTATACTAGTGCTAGCTTTGGTGTAAGGTATGGCACGAAATGTCAAGGATCCGGGTTCAAACCCCTGGAGTTAGTCATATTTTTCTGGTTTTCTGTGCATTCTCAACTGTGTGTTTTCTGGTTTTTTTGTGTGTGTTGTACAAAGTATTTTTATCATCTGACATAATGTTAATCCCTGGTTAGTGTCTATCCCAAGTCAGTGCAGACCGGCCTTAGTGGTGCATGGAGATGAGATGACTAACAATCAACTTCTAAGTGCGTTGTGAAAAGATACTTAGAGGCCACTTTCCAGGGTTGGATGGCGTTTTCGTCTAGTTTTCTGATGATTACGATGATGATGACGGATGGTTGAAACGCCCAAAGTTTACCAGAACACCGACGTCAAAATGACGAAGAGACTACAATAATTCCCCTAAGGCATTTATATGACTAAACAAAGTTATTACCTTTTGGTAATAAAATTGGCTTGCAGCTTACATTTATCACTATTTTTGGTATGCGCTGAAATTGTACACTGGTACTAAATTACATTATAATATAGCTAAACAGATGTTAAGCAATACACCTAAAATACTTGTTTACGTAGGTAATTTACATTTTCTAAACATAATCTTATGTAATACAAAATAAAATAATGTCAATCATGCCATTGAACATCTTAAGTCATAAGATCATGTACTTAAAAGAAAAAAAACTGTTTTCAAATAATATGTCAAACAGGTGTCGTGTGCTACCAACATAACATAAATAAAATATGTACTTACTCATTCCACCTAACTACATGTACCTATTAGGCATTATGTAAAATAAATAATTGAGCTTGTTGCAAAGGCACCGACAAGCAAAATTTACAGTTAAATATAACTATAAAGAGTGCACACCAAGGTTGCTCAGAGGATGATCAATTAATAATACAAAATTAATTAAAAACAAAATTCGGACCGCAAAAACCGTTGCCTCCCGACACACTGCACAACTTTTATACAACACAACAACAACAACTATGAAGTTTCTTATTTTTTACTCACATTAGCTCATTATAAGTACCTACTTTATCCCTTGAATATCATAAAGGAGTACGGTCGAGAGCAAACCAATATCTAATGCATGTTACAGCTGTTTTTTTGTATTTTTTTTTTAGTAAATTTTTCAAGTTATGGAGAAAGTATTTAAATGAGCTAGTTTTTCCCTTTACAGTTAAAGGTTTTTGTAGTCGGGTTAAAAGTATTCAGCACCACCTGCTTTAATCTGTTCTAAACTTTATTCCATTATGGTTGCCTGGTAAAGATAGCTCTGTTGCGATAAGGCCACCCATTGTATTTTCTTTGTGCCTTATTTCTTGTTTTGCCTGTTATGTGGTGTTCAATAATAGTAGTTTATGCAACTGCTACATAATGAGTGTTTTAAGGTCTAATTATGTGGAGTTGCATACAATACTTTATCTACACACATATTATAAGTACTCTAAGATGGGTTCAGAAGCCGAAGGCATATATCATACCCATACCTGTCACGAATTTGATTGTTTTTTTTTTAAATCATAAAGCTGACGTTTCGTAAACTGCTTTTTTTTGTAAAAAATAAATAAACATCACATTATTAATTGTACATGTCGGACTGAACTCGACTTATATACGTGAGTGATTCGTTTTATTTCACTATGATTGTAAATTACGTTGGTTGTCAAATTCGAAAAATCGAATTCGATATCGAAAAGTCATTACTTTAGTGCAGGACCTGCTGGTCGTGGTGGTTGACGGCGGAGGCGACGGCGTACTGCAATGCAGGTCATTTTCTACGGTTTCTGAACGCATTATAGAGGACTTATGATATGTGTGTAGATAGAGTTATTGTATTATAATACAATATAGCAATACTTAATAATTAGGTTCTGAAGTGTCGGTCAGTTTGAACGAGCACAAGTCGGCGAGTAGCATGCATTGACTTGTGGACGTCGTAAGTATCCATTCGCAGACTTTGTAACCGCGCAATGAAATGCTATTCACGGCGTTTAGTCGCTTAACGTAATGGATGCTTTTCAGAGCACACCGTTTAGTAGTAAAGTAGAGCAAGTATTTGACCTAAGTTGTAAGTAGTTTACTGGAGCGCTGTGTCGAGTCAATCGATCGATTTGGACGGCTTCACTCGGTCCGGTTTGTCGGTACTACTCTGGCTGCTCCTGCGAATTGCATCGATAAAAAAAATATGATAAATATCATGGGACAATTGACACCAAATTTACCTAGTCCCAAACTAGGCAAAGCCTGTACTATGGATACTAGACAACTGATAAACATACTTATATAGATAAATACATACTGATATAGGTACATATTAAACATCCAAGACCAGAGAGCAAACATTTGTATTCATAGTACAAACATCAGAAATTATGATATCCGCAGTAGAACTAAGGTTACCGACATAGCCCGAAGAATTGCGAAACTTAAGTGGCAGTGGGCGGGGCACATAGCTCGCAGAACTGATGGCCGATGGGGTCAGAAGGTTCTCGAATGGCGTCCACGGACCGGGAGACGAGCTGTCGGTAGGCCTCCAACAAGATGGAGCGACGATCTAGTAAAGATCGCGGGACCGCGGTGGATGCGGAAAGCACAAGAGAGCCTAGGGGGAATCCTATGTCCAGCAGTGTACGTCAATCGGCTGACATGATGATGATACAAACATCTGCCCCGACCAGGGATCGAACCAAAAGGAGGTGTAACTATCGAATTTAACTGACGCGTCATGTATGTTTATCCGTTGTCTATTACCCAATAGTACAGGCTTTGCCTAGTTTGGGACTAGGAAGTCCTTATTGTACTTACCTCTTTCTAGTGAGTAAGTAAATTCTATGTTAACATTATTCCTTTCTACGCATGCCCAGGCTATAGGTACGGTTACGGAATTCCTATAACCTATACGCTTAAGGCGCACTAACTCTTTGCCTATATTTAAAACTATGCCGAAGGAGCGATATAACTGCCTTTCCCGCTCCCGCACCCTTTCAAGCAATAATGTACTAGTGTGCACATAATCGCCCTGAATAAAACTCCCGAATTCATTTCTGAGTGCTTTTATTTCATACTAGCTTTTTTTCACGGCTTTGCTCCCGTGGTAGAACTCTATATCCCGTGGGAATTTGGGTTGAGGAATAGGGTTGAAATTTACAACGCGTGTTCACTTATTTATATTCACCAAATTTCATGATCGTAGTTTAAGAAAAACGATTTTCCATACAAACTTTCACTCCTCTTTTCACCCCCTTAGGGGTGAAATTTCGAAATATCCCTCCTTATCCCTAGTGTACATTATAAAAGGAACCTCTATGTCAAATTTCAGCTTTCTAGTTCCAGGGGTTTGGGCTGGGCGTTGATCAGTCAGTCAGTCAGGACTTTTCTTTTTATATACAAAGATATAAGTAATTCTACAGTGTGACCCTTAATATCCACGAGTGTCAAATCCTACAGACACATACTCAGGACTTAATCGCGTAAAAAAAAATTAAATACCTCGACGCTTCGGACGCGACGTTGCGACCATGGTCTCGAAGGGAAGGGATATATGCTTATTTTACGCGATTAAGTCCCGAGTATCATAAGTCCTACAGATGTAATCTCCGACTCACCAGTTAAGACTTAAACGTCACAACATGTGGCAGAGCCGGGCCTTGTGCTTGGCCTTGCCGGGCTGCGGCTCCTCCGGCACGGGCGCCGGCGGGCTGTCCGGCCGCCGGAAGCTGGCCTTCTCCTCCCGGTTGAAGCTGGCCGCCGCGTACATTGATCTGCAAGAGACTTTGGTTTCACTTTGATTTTACAACTGCTTTTGATGCTATGTCCGTGGCTATCAGAAAACAAGAGAAGCGTGTCACAGTGGATGGTTTTATAATACGGATTTCGGCGTTTACGACAAAATTGGGGCCGCACAATAATTCTTTCAAAAATCACAGCCAAAATCATACAGAAATGCGTGATTTTAGCGCTTTTACAACTATTCACGACATTGCAATGCTAATACTACCGAGCGACAATGCAAATACTTTTATGTTCCGGTATGGAGGGAAAATTGCTGGCATTAAAAGTCAAATAGCTTTCTATCGCAGCCCTGTTACTACACAAATAAAGGGCGGTAGGATGAAATGCAAAGTATGGGCAGGCCAGTTTATGGTTAGAACTTCTTTATAATGTGAGGATACAGCGAATTTCTCTGTATGAAAATTAAACATCTAGCATACTAACCTGGTTAATTTGCTTCGTGTTGTCCGGGACGCGAAGTTACTACTTTTACCCCTCCTAAGAGAGTGGAAGGGGGTCTTAATGGGTTTTGCCACAGCCATGGAACTATTCTCTGCAGCGGTCTTAGCACAGTTCAGCGTTGTCACCGTCAGCTCCACGTCTTTGATGGGCTCACTGGAAGCTGAAAATAATTCGAAGTATTTTAAAATTGCCCTAGAAGATAAATTTATTTGTAACTAAGTATTTTAACAGCTCAGAAACCAGAACAAATCAGAACCCGTGAGCGCGCCTAATACAAGCGGCGTATCGTGACATGTTGTACGAATGACAATTTTAATTATTCCCTTCTCGTGTCGTCCTTACATGCAGAAATGCCGTTTTGGCTTTATATAAAGAGAATAGGATTATATGTTGAGTGTGAACGGGTAGCGATATCAATAAAAAAAGGCACAGCGCGTGGCGTGCGGCTATGATTGAACGCGGCTTCTGGTTTGTTCCGTGTTCTGGGTTTAACAGTACCCACAAAGATTGACCCAAATGGCTGCCATTGAGTTCCGCGAAATGTTCATTAAAGAACGACAGACAGAATAGAAGATAGCGAGATAGAGTGGCAGGAGCATGCCTTCGTCAGAGAAATGTGACAGAAAGAAAGGGAGACCTTTGCCTATAATATTGCTGTCAAAGAATCACCATTCAAAGTACCTGTGAACTCTTCAATAGGCTTATCAATAGTGTCATGGTCTATCCAGGTCAGCCCCATCTCGACCTTCTCCGCCAGATCCTGCCAGCGGTTCCTGTTGTCCAGAGTGCCTGTATACAACTGCTGTATCCATGGAAACGTGTCAGAGAGCACCTTGTACAACGGCAGGCAGATCATGTCGATGAAGCCAACCTGCATTTGTGGCAGCTCGTCTTTCTTTTCCCTGGAAATTATAGAAGAATCTCAGTAATTTGGCCTCCAGTAACAAAAAATATGATCTTGTATCTTTTTATACCTATAAAACAGTACTATGGCTGACTGACTGACAGACAATTAACGCACAGCCCAAACCAATGGACATACTTACAATGAACGTATACCTTAAATATCCTAGAGGTGCACTGAGAAGGGATTTTTTTTTATTCCCACGAGATAAGGAACTAGTCCATTTTGAAATATTTCGCGGGGATAAAGCCGCGGGGCATAAGCTAGGTAGTTGGTTAATAAATATTTCATCATTACGATGACGTACCTATCCATCATCGCCATCGGTTGTTGATTCAACTGCAGCTTCTCCAAATCACCTTGATCGAAGAATTCATCAGCCACTAGCTTCGCAACCTTGTGCTGCACTTCCCAGGGCTTTGCTATGGCTGATACATCGCATGCTGTCATCATCATACCGCATAATACTGTCAAAGATACGGATACAACGTTACGGATCATTTCTATACAGTGGAACAACAAGAACAGTCCCCATCCAAAATTAATTACACGTAATTATGTTTCAATGTCTTCCGCGATGGAGTCAAATACTTCGTCTACTTACACTCTTTCTTTTCCTGACTTTGCCAGTCGAATTCTCCGTTGTCGACTAACTCTAGGAACTTCGATTTCTTCTTAAAATACATTGCTAAGTCTGTCGACAGGATAGCCGTTTCTACTACCCTCATTACGTCCTTGTAATCGCAAGGAGAGAGAGCCTGGAATGAAAAAACGGTATAAGCTAATTGTTTAGAGACGACCAATGATTACCTGTTGAAGCATGAATCTATAAATTAGGAACTGCGATCAAATAAAATTGTTTTACATAAAAACTGTTAGTAAGACTTACCTGGAATATATTATTGCTTTCACTATTCAAAATCATAACACACTGATCAAAATGATGATGTTCCATGGTTGAAGTTGTGTACAATATCGCTAGTGGACTCTCGGTTTTGGTCTGAAAGGCGTTGTTCGTCCCTCTGTGATCCAGGTCGTGGCACAGACAAGCTACCAATAAACCTAAGATTTCTAGATCCGACATGAATCTTTCCATTTTCCCAGTTTTCAGCATTGCGAACATAGTTTGGGCTACGTTAAGTGCATGTCGCCAGTTGTGATACTTAACAGGTCTGTAATTCTTCTTCACGCTCAATATCCAACGACATAAAACCTAGAAGGAGATAATGTTATAATTATGACAAAGTCTGTGCTTCTCTTTATAATCTCAAATGGCAATCCTTAATCTGATTTTATATTAGAATATTATAAGCCTAAGCAATTGAGATTAGAAGGCGTCGTGCAAACTCGAAACAACCATGACAAACGAAGAGTAATGTTGAGAAGAGAGCTTACGTCATAAGGTATGTGGAATTTCTCAACCAAGTTGCACTGTAGGAACATTCTGAGGGTCGCTCTGCACGTGTCTTCGTCAGAAAGATCAAAATCTGTAATTCACAAGTTCCAATGAATACACTTAACAAATTGGGTACCTTCAACCTCTACAGTCAATAGTATACACATAGGTGTTCACCTAGACTTGCTCATCACTTTCTGAAATGTCAACAGTTCATTATTTCACATCCTGTGTATTACTTTGGTTACGAGCACAAGTCCAGTTCAATTTAATTATTAATCTGGCATACATAGCCCGAATAAATGCGAAATTTAAGTGGCGGTGAGCGGGTCACATTGCTCGCTGGACTGATGGCCGATGGGGCCAAAAGGTTCTCGGATGGCGTCCACGGACCTGGATACGAGCTGTAGGTAGGCCTCCAACAAGATGGAGCGAAGACCTGTGAGGATTGCGGGATCGCGGTGGATACCGAAAACACAAGACCGGTCTGAGTGGAGAGCCGCGGGGAAGGCCGCCGTCCAGCAGTGGCGTCTGGCAAGATCGCCTACGAGGTGACCGTCGGAGACACAGATTGATCAAGAGTAGTGAGTAGCTAGTGAACCTACCATGGAACTGAAAGCTGTAGAGGTTGTAAATCTCGGCAGTGGGAATGATATCCTGGGCGAGTTTGGCAGTGTCCTCTCCTGAAGCGGTTGCGTGATACGACAGGCATTCCAGCGCAACCTGAAAACAATAAAAAAAAAATAAAAAAAAAAAATACCATGGGACAATTGACACCAATTTTATTGACCTAGTACCAAGCTTTTTTTTTATACAACGAGGAAGGCAAACGAGCAAGTGGGTCACCTGATAGTAAGTGATCACCACTGCCCATGGACACCCGCAACCCCGGAGGGTTTTCAGATGCGTTGCCAACCTAGAGAGCTAAGATGAAATGCCTCTTGTGCCTGTAATTACACCGGCTGTCTTACTCTGCACACCGGAACAAAACTGTGCGAGCACTGCTACTTAGCGGCAGGATTAGCGGGTAAGATGGTGGTAGCGATCCGGACGGACCTTGCACAAGATCCTACCACCCGCTAGGCAAGGGTACTAGACAACAGATAAACATACTTATGAGAACATACATTCGTATTCATCATACAAACATCTGGGGATCGCACCCGGGATCTCATGCTTCATAGTCAAGGTCTATAACCACTAAGCTATTAGGTCGCTGGTTTTTAAAAGAAGTTAGGTTATTCAGTGATCCACTATTCTGTAATGCGGTTTAAGAAGTCACATTTTCATACGATATACCAATATAAATATTCTTAAATAGTTAAGGTACAATAAAGTTACTTAAATTATTTACCTAAATTGCCGTATTAATTTGCTTTACACAATTTTACTTACATGTACTTACTACCAATAATGCACAGGCAGCTTATAGCTGAATGTCCTACTCCCTAAACCTAGGCAACACAATACGTAGCTTTGCGGTACAGTAATAGTCCCTTATACAAAAGGAAGGTTGCTAGTCTTGTTAACTTACCTTTTGTTTAGCCATTAATTTGCAGGCATTCTCATACATCTGCGTGTTGTGGATGCCCAGACCGCAAAAGATGGCGAATGCCTCGAATATCGATATGTCGCCATCAGTAAACTGACTCCCATTATCCTGCAAAGTTGTCAATATTAATCAACAACAACGAATAAGAATTTAATTATCGCTTTAGATATCGAAGGAGCTTCCTAAACCGGATCTTTTTTGTCCTTTTTTTAAACAAAATTTTGCAAAGAAATATTTTGCCCAAAAAACTCTCAAGTGTGTCAAGTCAAGTTTTGCTCAACATAACTTAGCAAACAAATTTAAAAATAATAAACAAATTAATATAGTTGCCATTGCCACAGCTAACTATACTTGTAGAACGTTAGCACGCAATGCTCATTAGTCGCCATTGCAAAATGCGAGCTTTCCTTGAAAACGCGGGTACTGCCTGTCTCAAACAAGGCTGGTCAATAGATTTTCTAGCTGGGCCAAATTTTCTTAGTCCAAGGCGGCCCGGGCCCCTACTTTTAAAGGTGGAAGCAGTGTGGCCAGCCATCGCCGCGGCGCGCTGTTGGCCGGCTTGCCAATTAACGAACTGGCGGGTAAATTCAAATACTTTGACGACCCTGGATTTAGCCAGCCTTGCTCTAAGAGATTACCTTATTAATCAACTGCGCCACGCCAATAACGTCCTTATTCGCGTTGACGATGGGCATGCAGAGCATCGTCCTGACGTTGGCAGCATCATCGGTGGAAGAGTCCAGCAGGACCATTCCGTTCTCCTCTCGCCACTCTGATACCTCAGAGATGTTGAGAGCTTTGTTTGTTCGAGCGACCTGTAGATTCAACAGAGTTTGATTTACTTCACTGTTCGATAAATTATGATAAGTCATTGTTTTTTCTGAACGGAATAAAACTGCATTGTAACGTCCAATTTCCCTGCACAATGGGTTTCATTATGTTTCCACTGTTGAATGCATGCATGGCCAGAATGACGTGTACATTGCTGTATTCATCTCAAGCACGGCATGCGATTTCTATGTGGGGTCATCTTAAACTCAAAATTTTTGGTCACAAAAAGCTGGATCAGATTACAAAACTTTTGACGACCAACAGCCCTTGTCCACGTACCGCCAAAGCGATGCAGGCCAGCGTGGACTGGTTGTCGTGGCGGGGCGTCAGCGTGGTCCTCGACTGCGTGGCGCCCAGCTCGAAGAGCGTGTGGAACCGCGTGGGGGCGGGCGGCGGCAGCGCCAGCGTCGTGGAGCGCTCGCCGCCCGGCCGCTGCACTATGCGCTCCAAGTGGCTCTGAGGAGGTTCGGTACGAGAGGCTTTAGGGTATTACCACACCAATCGAGCGATGGTGGAATGGAACAGTCGACGTCGATCGATAGTTTCTATTAGATCAATCGATGGATAGTAGAATGGAACAGAAGAACCTTAATCTAATGTTTTTATTAGTAAGTTATTGCTTCTTTTTTCATTCAACTTTCTTTTAACCTCAATCGTTGTGACGAAGACACGAGCTCGTAATATTTTTTGATTAATCTGTAGTCGACCTTGTGGGAATCCAAATCACAATTGTGGTTTATATTCTTATTTTATCGAAATAAAATATAAAAACAGGTGGTTAGATTTTTCGGTACATCCCAATTGACCTAGTCCCAAACTAGGCAAAGCCTGTGACTGCCTGATCAACCTTTTATTTTCCGACTCAACTTGTTAAAACCATGTAATTTTTTTTTGGTGAGAGGGAAATTGGTGTTGTCAAATGAAATCATGCTTAGGTCTTCGAAAGTATGATCTCTAGGAACTCACAGATTCACAATGGTCGGTATCCAAAATGAACACTGCACATCGTTCGCATTTCAGCAACTCCCGCGCCTCCGTCATGATCTTCGTCACGAGGCACTCCAGGTTGCTTTGCTCCTCGAAAATACTCCTGGCCAGCGCCAGCAGTATCTGGTTCCTCTTGTACTCGAGTACGGAAGACTCGAAGAGCTGCGCGTTCTGGATCCCAATGCCACAGAAGGTGAGGTAACGGCGGAATACTTCTACGTCACGCGGTGAAAATTCTTTGGATCCTGAAACGAAGAAATAAAACTACGTATCAAACCATTAACCTTCTTAAACCTTATTTAATGTAATGTAGGTACCACCTATTTAATTTATTAACCATTCTTGTAAGGCTGTATGCTAAAAATTTAATGGATCCTGTCGGAAATAAATACATAGGCACATACATACAGTCACGGCTGTTTTCCGAAGGGGTAGGCAGAGACCACGGAATTCCACTTGCTACGATCCTGACGTATGCCATTGCTTCCCTTAATCTCATAATATTCTTCATGCATGCTCTTTGGTTTTAGATACTCCTGACCTGTCCTTTTGCCATAATATCAAAGATTTGATATATGACATCCATGAAGCCGTGATAGCCCAGTGGTTTGACCTATGGCCTCTCAAGCAGAGTGTCGTGAGTTTTTCGGTATTTATGTGCGGAATTACATTTGTAATTTATCATGAGCTTTTCGGTAAAGGAAAACATCGTGAGGAAATCTGCACACACCTGCGAAGCAATTCAATGATGTGTGTGAAGTTCCCAATCCGCGCTGGGCCCGCGTGGGAACTATAGCCCAAGCCCTCTCATTCTGAGAGGAGGCCTGTGCCCAGCTGTGGGATGTAAAAAAAAAGCTGATGATGATGATGATGATATATGACATTATTATAATTATTATTGTTAATATGGGTTTCCGCGATCACGGGCCCTTAGGGACCCTATCATTTGAAAGGCATCCATGGAACCGAAGCCAACGTGAAGAGGCCTTTATTATCATAAAGATAACATTTAATAATTGTTATAGTACATTATTGCTGAGGCCCGGAAAGTACAAGGTGGTTTGCAAGCCGAGCAATTCACGTTTCTGTTGAGGAATATTTGCTAGTAAGATTGCTTCATACCATCAGTTTTATTAATGATCTGGGCTACGCCGACCACATCTCCCTCGTAGTTGCAGATTGGCATGCAAAGAATTAGCTCAGTCTTGTATCCAGTGCGCGCGTCGATTTCGCTGTTAAACCTGAAATCCAAATAAAAGAAATCGGTAAGTAAAGGTAAGATGATGGTAGAAATGGTGAATTCAATGCTGAATATGTCAGCTTTACGTAATAACGCCATGGTTCTTGTATTAGATACTGTGGCTTCCACTACAGCCCTCATGGGTAAATCCGAGTCCCATCGTCACCATTTTGGTGAGGAGCGGTCTGCTACTGTGCATTTCCGTCTACATTTCCTACCACGTACAGTAAAATTGTAGAATCACCTCCCGTCAGTGGTGTTCGCTAAGTACTATCAGATCGAGGCCTTCCAGAAAAGAAGTTCCTTAAGTGCCGGCTACGAAAGCGGTACCTTATTGGGGTTGATCGCTTACCATCAGGTGACCATCTTACTCTATTGCATGGACCAACCACACTCTGGACACCGCATCTTCTATAATTTACTTGGAAAGTCATTACGAAAAAAGCCGCGGTCAGCGGGCCAGGGGAATGTGTGATTGGTCCATAGCTTGTCATCTGGTCGAAAGTGAGCCGCGATTCGAATCTGGAGACATTTTATAGGTGCAAATAAGCATATGCGTTTCGCCCTGACATTTGGTGTCCAGAGGGTGGTTTGTCCGTGCTCTATTGCCTCCCTCTTCCAGTAAAAAAAGGTGCGGACCTGGGATCAGCGTATGCGTTCTTGAGGTTGATGTGGTGTTTGGTCTGAGCTGCCACTCCGGCCACGCCGACGCCAAACGGTATCCTTATTTCTTGTGATCGAGCCGTCCGCAACGCGTCTGGCAGTTCTGGAAAGAACAAGACAAACATTTATCAGTTACTGCGTCGAAATATCGGGTAATCGCGACACATACCCCGTTTTCATTACATCTATCTAAAGCAATTAACCGCGAATCATTTAAAACTGTTAAACTAAGTCGGTACTTACTACATTCGAACAAATTTATTGACTCCTGACCCAACGTAGAACGTTATAAGATTGTAAGTATGTAGTAAGCAGTAGAGAGTCAGTGTACCTGTAATTAAAAGATGCATATATATACCTATAAAACAGTGCCGTGACTGACTGACTGACTGACAACGCACAGCCTAAACCACTGGACCTAGAAACTTGAAATTTGGCAAACACATACCTTGAGTATCCCAGAGGTGCACTAAGAAGGTATTTTTCGAAATTCCCACGGGACAGGGAACTAGCCCATTTTGAGATATTTCACAGGGGCAAAGCATTAAGCTATTTTGCAATGAAATAAATAGGTAAGTAGGTACCGGTATTTTTAGGGTTTCGAACCAAAATGGTAAAAAAGGAACGCTTATGGTGTATCTAGTCGGTCCGTCTGTCTCTCTTTCTGTCACAGCTGGTTATCTCAGGAACTACTAACTAATGTCATCGGCTTGAAATCTGGCACGTTTTAGATAATGATTAACTAAGTATTTTTTTGTACCTACCCGACAGGGTCTCTGAAACGGTCTTAAAATTTGAAATTGGTATTACTAGTTCAAACAAAATAGGGTACCATCATGAAATTATATTTATTATAATAAAAAGCGCTCAATTAATCATTAGACTGACGACGGCTCGGAGCCTTCGGCGCGCAAGTTCGAGTCGCACTTAACCATTTTTTACATAATAAACCATTCAAACTTAGTACCTACTTACTTCTAATTATAAAATATTCCGATTAAAGGTAAGTACTTGTTAGCGGAATAACATGAGCGGTAATTGAAGCGGTGTTTATTTTGTACATATTTACCTTTAAAAGAAAGCCACTTTTTTCCTGTGTAAAATGACTTATTGCTTTTGTAAGACGGCAGTTTATTAGGGTTCTCGGAATGTTCCATTATGCCATAACAATATCAATAATAACCTCTTTTGTACATTTGTAGGTACCTACATAATTTAAAAGCAAAGAAAACGTCTTTTATAGGAAAAGAGCTTTGATGCCTTCAATAAAAGTTATGAGATTTCCCGTTTTTTAGTCAGTAAGTATTACAACTACATAAACACAATAATGTACCTAATCTGTATTTTAGTGTTTTAAAGAATAACAATTTCATTATTCCACTTTGTTGACGATAATAGATTACTACATCTAGTGTTCTTTGTTTTTTGTTCTTGTGATTAGTATTTGACGTTGGCTAAAATTTCATACACTGTAAGTACATTTATTATAATCAAAAGGCAAAGTCTGATATAAGTACCCAAGTAAGTAAGTTACGCACTTTATTGTACAAAACAAATTTTACGATAAAAACACAAGTTACAAACAATAAAACAAAACAACTCTAATAATAATGTAGCTCATTAAAAAAGAAAAGCATCAATTATAAATACCCTCAGGAAAAGAGCTGGTGCCTCCGTTTTGAATTTAATGAAAACTTAGATTCTCTTCAACGCTTCCTTTTTCAAACACCTAAATTATTCTATCCGCCATGTTTTTTTAAATCGTTCCACGCGGGTTACCTAACCGAAACCCTATCTTTAATAACTAAAGGACTTCTCCGTCTTCAAAGCATCAAGTAAATTAAAACAAGACATCTACGATACAGGGTCTATTTTACCTTGACAATGCACAGAGTCCTCCTTACTTCATTAATATTGCTAGCAGTGCCTAAGCTAAGGCGAACTTACGAAGTTTCCTTCTAACGGAAAAGGTCCACTTTTGAGCTACAATGCGGTATTCTTTATAGGAAAAGTTTGGGGAGTAATTAGAAAGCGAGCTAAAAATATATTTAGGGATGGCTTTAGTCTCAGAATACAGAATAATCTATAACCTGCGAGCTCGTGAAACTATAATTAAAATAAACTTAAATACCACGCAGCATATCGTGAGCTGTCGGTAGGCCTCCAACAAGATGGAGCGACGAGCTAGTAAAGATTGCGGGACCGCGGTGGATGCGAAAAGCACAAGACCGGTCTGAGTGGAGAGCCTCGTCGTTATCTCTTGTCGTTCTTACATACAGAATACTTGGGTTTATAAAAATCAGAATACGAATATATTTGAAGTGTAAGTAGCGAAGTATTAATAAACCGGGCATAGTGTGAGGGTCTCTGAGGGTCGAGCACGACTTTTCGAAACCTGCGTCACGTACAATCGAATAGTAAACGTTGTCGAGTAATACACAGCAAAACAACAGATAATGCAATGCTAACCCCGGCAATCGAACCCGGATCCTCGACATTCCGTGGTGCGTGCTACACCACGATTAGCATAGGGAAACACGCTGAATTTTTTCAATGTATTCCTTGATGTAATGTAAGCAAGCATGCAAGCAAATATGTAAGCAAGCATGCAAGCAAGCCTGTAAATAGGGAAACACACGCAGGCAAGCAAGTAAGCTAGCACGTTTTAACATTACAGTAGCGCCATCTATCGTCGATTAGAGGAACTACAAATATGACAGTAATTAAGGGTTGGGGTTGAGAAAGATATCTCCCAAATTGGGTGTCACTGGCAGGACCTTGAAGCCACAGCACAGGATCGTGATGCATGGAAGTCCCTACTGCGAGCCCTAGGTCCCTGCTGAGGGGTTACAGGAACACATCATCATCATCATCATTATCATTATTATAAGATTTATAACGTGTTTCCCGTGGGAATTAGATACTTTCCCGAGATAAAAGTAGCCTATGTCACTCTCCAGCCCTTCAACTATGTTCATGCAAACAATCACGTCAATCCGTCGCTTAGTTTCGACGTGAAAGAAGGACAAACAAACGAACACACTTTCACATTTATAATATTAGTCAGGATATTCCCGAAAAATCCGTATAAATAAAAAAATGAGGAAAAAATACAAAAAGATAACTCATTTTGCATGACTCTTGATAATATCAAAATTTTCAAACATAACTTCATTGCCAGAAGAATGCACCACAAGGAACTTTGACAGTCGTTTTTCTCTAAACAAATTACAATGTATTCTATTTTATTATCAGTAAAGTAAAACAATCACGCAATAATCAATAGAAGGAATTAATCTATCTACGAGTATACACGGTAGGTATATTAGAATCAGTTCTTTTAAATAAAAGCCTAACTGACTAGCCACTAGCTCCAGCCTTAATACTTAATGAGGATCGCGTAAGGGGACGTGCTACTTGCTCCTAATTCCACTAAAAGCATAAGGAATGATTAACTGTAATCCCGGAAAACATCTAAGCAGACCATCAGCAAAGCTTATTAAGAGCACTTTTTTACCTGTCTTAACACAAAATAAGTCCCTAACGAATAAAACTGGCTGGCCAAGTATCGAAGTACCTATCTATGGCCTCTCAAGCAGAGTGTTGTGGGTTCAAACCCCGGCTCGCACCTCGAGTTTTTCGGAATTTATGTGCGGAGTTACATTTGTAACATGAGCTTTTCGGTGAAGGAAAACATTCGAAGCAATTCAATGATGTGTGTGAAGTTCCCAATCCGCGCTGGGCCCGCGTGGGAACTATAGCCCAAGTACTCTCATTCTGAGAGGAGGCCTGTGCCCAGCAGTGGGACGTAAAAAAGGCTAGTGATGATGATGATGATGATGAAGTATCGAAGGTTCTGTAAAGTTTTTTGGATTTCATCCTTGGCTTATGTTGTGAGACCTTGCTTTGAGCGAAATATCGGGAGCTCATGAAACCTACAAGGTATTCGCGGTCAGTATCCCGTTTTTATTACCTACATGTAATGAAATTCATTAATATTTGATGACATAATTTTTAATTAAAAATAACCTAACCAACTTAGAAAAGTTGAAAAACCCCCGACATTGTCATTTCAATGTTCAATATTTCAAAAACGTGTTAACCGATTTTAATGAAACTTAGCTAAGAACCACCTCGATTAAACTAGCTTTCGAACAAAAACAAACCGCATCGAAATCGGTCCATCCGCTTGAGAGCTACGATGCCACAGACAGATACACAGATACCCCTCTTTTTCGTCGGCGGTTAAAAATCAAGATTACACGTTATTCCCCCAAACATGCATCGTCAAAACTGTTTCAACATTAATGCAACATCAGCAATAGGCCTCATTAACTCACTTAACCTAAATTACAAATCATCATCAGCAACATGCTTCGCCAAAAACTCACTGTATTTGACTTGTCACAATGACCGTGGAGAGTGCCGAAACGCGTCAGCGTTTAGTTTAGTGTTGGTGGTGATAGTTGGGTCTGTGTGGCATGTGTTGATTCATGTAGCAGTGGGGGCAGAGGTGTTGCATGGAAACATACATTTGCCGCAGAGATATAACTATTTGTCACTTGTGGTCGCGGGTGAGCAAAGTAATTGTTTTTACTTCATAAACGCGATATCCTACTAATATTATAAATGCGAAAGTTTGTGAGTAAGTATGTTTGTTACTTCTTCACACCGAAACGGCTAGACAGATTCGGATGAAATTTGGAATGGAGATAGCTTATACCCTAGATTAAAACATAGGCTATCTTTAATTCCGGAAAATTATATAGTTTCCGCGGGATAGCGATAACCAATTTCTACGCAGACGATTTCGCGGGCAACAGAGGGTCGAGCACGCTTTTTGAATCCTGCGTCACGTAAAATCGAATAGTAAACGTTGTCGAGTTTGTATGACGTTTGGAACGGCGCCCGCCCGTGAGCGTATTTGGAACTAAAAATTAGTATGAGGTTTCTCGATCTCGATACGATAACCGTAACGTTACGCAGCATTCGTAAAGTCGTGTTCGACCCTTAGCTAGTAGGTAATAATGAAAATTTCTGTGAAAAGGTTCCACAGTGCAGTGAACCACGACGAACGAAGCTGAAAATTATATTTTTCAACGCTGTCACTTCTAAGTTTCCCGTCTAGTGTCGTTATTATAACTTGCAATCCGTGTGAGGTCCAGATGTGTCAAGTTCGAAGTAATAACTATTTAATGACACATTGTTTTAGCCCAGAAAACAGTTACGGCGTTCTTCATAACGATCGTTGAGTGTTTATTACTTATTGATAATGTTATTAGAAACTATAAGCATCATAATACATACAGGCCATAGCATAGAAATTTATGGAATACTGATAGAATAATACAAGGTCATTCTTAAATAATCAAGTTTTTTTTTTTATCTACACACATATCATAAGTCCTCTATAATGAGTTCAGAAACTGTAGAAAATGACCAGCATTTCAGTACGCCGTCGCCTTCTCGCCGACAGCGCCAGCCCCAGCACCACCCACCATCACCAGCAGTAAAGTAATAGTCATTACGACATCGAATTCGATATCGTAATGACTTTTCGATATCGAATTCAATGTTTCAAATTTGAAAACCAACGTAATTTACAATCATGGTGAAATAAAACGGATCACTCACGTATATAAGTCGAGTTTAGTCCGACATGTATAAATAATAATGTGATATATATATATATATTTTTTACAATAAAAAAGACAGTTTACGAAACGTCAGCTCGGTATGTTTGTCTATGATTAAAAAAAAACGTTCAATTTCGTGACAGGTATGGGTATTGATATATGCCTTGCACTATGTTTTGCCCATTGGCGTACAAAAACATTGTGTTGAAATATAAACTACTTATTCTACCTTGAGCATTACTTAGGTATATGATTTAGGAAGCACTGTATATTATAATTACAAAATGTCGATTTTTAAAATATTATTTCAGATTAGGATAATTAAATTAACAATGAAATAATAACAATATAACATTACAAACATAAAACAAATAAATAATAATTTAAGCAATAATAAAATTAATCAACGACAATTAATTACAAACAATTCAAGTCATTATTTAAATAATCTACAATAGAATAATAACACTTGTTCGTAAGCAGAGTTAATAATTTACGCCTCAGAAATAATGTTGGTAACAATTTGAGGTGCCTACAGGTAAAATAGAATGAGACAAATGCCAATATTTTCTGACTCAATATTTTCAGAGAATTATAATAATGTTGGCGGTTTTGTGTGTGCAATTAACGTTATGACTTTTTAATTTTGTTGACGAATACCTAATAAATAAAACCTCTGTAAAATTGTGCCGTTTACTTTAATATTAGAAATTCAACAGTTAAATTTGCACACCTTTTCAAGAAAAACAAAGCACGTTATTTAAAATTGTGTGAACTTGAATGAGGAAAACATGATAGTTAGATGTTATAAGATGTATTTTTTTCCATTTATCTCCGAATCAAAAAAATGTGTGTGGTAGTTTGACAGTTAATTTTAATGTTAAAATGAATGAGTATAAATACGAAAACTGTTGACGAAGTATTTAAAAAAAAAAATTTGAATGGAGACGCATTTTTAGGATTCCGAAGCCAAAATGGCAAAAAGGAACCCTTATAGTTTCGTCATGTCCGTCTGCCTGTCTGCCTGTCTGTCTGTCTGTCCGCGGCATAGCTCAGATACTATTGGTACTAGAAAGCTGTAACGTTGCATACATATACATATTAATTAGGCCGAAAAAGCGTTGAAATAAAATCTTGAAAAATATTTATTTATTTTTTGGTACCTCCCCTACACGTAAAGTGGGGATGATTTTTTTTCTCGCCCACCCCATAGTGTATGGTATCGTTAAATAGGTCTTTAAAAATATTAGGGGTGCTCCAAGATAATTTTTCGATTAAGTTATTTGTTTGGGAAATATTTAACTTTGAAGACCAGAGAAACTGTTATATTTGGAAATGTGAAAAAAATTAGAGCAGTAGTGCATACAGTGAATTTAAAAGGAAAACTATCAGAGGTAAGCAGGCTTTACAGGTTTGGGAGTAATAGCTAATTATGTGTGTCTATGTCAGACCATTAAACAAACGGAATTTATCTCAACCTAACTTTATGATCCCATTCATCGACTAACCGGCAGGAAAATACAAAATCACTTTCAATAAAAATTAAGATGATTAACGATTTCATTATGCTTAGGCCACTGAACTAGAACAAAAGCAATGCATTTTGATTCATCCAATAGCTTCCCGGAATAATAAATCATTCGAGGCGAGCGATTACTCACACTGTTTACCAAACAAGTATAACGTTTATTTCATAGTTCCGACGTTTTGGGGGAAAAAATGGGGACTCATAAGAAAACTAATAACACTTTTAATAAATAATACCTTTGCGGGTTGGTAGGACCATGTGCGAGGTCCATACGGGTCGCTACCACCATTTTAATCTCTAATCCTGCTCCTAAGCAGCAGTGCTTGCACTATTGTGTTCTGGTGTTGAGAGTAAGACAGCCGGCGTAGGCGTAAATTAACCTGGATTTTAACATTCACCTATGTATAATAGCGGGCGATGATGCCATCCCTTTATAAATACCTTCCCTATCATATTAGATTTGACGATGCTTGGAGCTGACAGTAATATACGCACGCAGTCATGCGCGTAATGCTTGCCGTGTCAACGGCATGTAAATGTTCACCTGTGTGCAATCAGGTGAAAGGAGTAGTGGGAGTTAAACAGTTTGACCTTTAACAGTTTAAGTTAAGGCTTAGGTTAAGAGGTAACACAGTAACCGGCCTAAATATAAATTTGCACGCGCATTGGTGCGAGCCGTTCGTCGTCATCATCATGTCAGCCGAAAGACGTCCACTGCTGGACATAGGCTTTCCCAAGGCTCTCCACTCAGACCGGTCTTGTGCTTTCCGCATCCACCGCGGTCCCGCGATCTTTACCCATCGGCCATCAGTCCTGCGAGCAATGTGCCCCGCCCACTGCCACTTAAGTTAGAGTCGTTCGTCATCATCGTCATCATCATCAGCCTATTTACGTCCCACTGCTGGGCACAGGTCTCCTCTCAAAAAGAGAGGGGTTCCCACGCAGGCCCAGTACAGATTGGGAACTTCACACACACCGTTGAATTGCTTCGCAGGAGTGTGCAGGTTTCCTCACGATGTTTTCGTTCAGCGAATACTAGTAGTCCTAGAAACTTAAAATTTGGTATGAACGTAGTAGCTCTTATAGCACACACTAATCAGATACCTAAATCTGAAAATATTGAATTTTTATCTCTCTTTATACTAGTAGTAGTATACTATTATTAGGTACGTCACTGACCCCACACTGCGTACATTTTGCTTAGGAGTAATAAGGCACTGTTACCACTGGATATCTTAAAGCATTCGGGAAAAGCGGGGAAATTCTTCCGAGGCTCGATTTCCGTGATCGACGTACTATTTACGTACCTAGTGAAATAAAACGGAGCATTTACGAATATTTAAGTCAAGATTAGCCCGGCATGTTTAATCGTAGTCCTCCCTATGGGAGCGCACGACCCTGCGGCAGCGAGACGCACAGTGGGCCAATCTCGACTATGATTGAGTCTCACGGTAGTTTCATATTTACATACCTATTTGTAGGGAACTCTCGGCGTGCGGGTCCGACTCGCACTTGGCCGGTTTTTATGTATTTACCTGTATCTCTGGTAACGTCAAACAGCTTCGCCTGAAGGTAGCGGTTGGGTGGCATGCCCTTAGCCAGAAACAGGCTCCCGCGATCAGCTGACGTCAGCAAACACACATTCACCAGGATCTGTAAAATAAATGTGTATGTAGTATCGCAAAATTGAACGTGACGTGCGAGGAAGACTTTTTTTTATATGACAAGGAAGGCAGACAAGCACATGGGTCACCTGATGGTAAGTGATCACCACTACCCATAGACCCCGGGGGGCTTGCAGATGCGTTGCCAACCTAGAGAGCTAAGATGAAATGCCTCTTGTGCCCGTAATTACACCGGCTGTCTCATTCTCCACAGCGGAAAACAGTAGTTCAAGCACTGCTGCTTAGCGGCAGGATTAGCGAGCAAGATTAGCGAGGAAGACTTAGATTGAAGGAAAGTAAGGTCATTTTTGTCGCTGTCGGGTTTGAAACCTGGGTCCATGGAGTCCCGGCGCTTACAAGCTTATTTCAGAGTTGCATAACGCTTAGTCGATGCAACTTGTGACCAAAGGGCTGGCAGTTTTCAATCTCAAAGAATCGGCATGCATCTCTGCCAGTCTTTTGGACACCATACCACGGGGGCCTTATGTAGATTTAATTTAGTATTAAGGTTTAGTTGAATGAGATTTAGCTTAGTAGGTAATTAAACACTTTTAGGAAAATGGATGAGTTGCAAATAATGAAAATAATAATCATAATTAGGTAAGTACGAAGGCTTATCCCTCCTAAAGTAAATGTCGTGTCGTATCAGAAGATGGTCAGAACAGAAGCCCAAGCAAAAACCTACGTAATGTAATCGTTATCGTAATGGCCATCGAGAAACTTCATATTAAATTTTAGTACCAAATACGCTTAAGGCGGCATCCGTCGTACAAATTTTCTCGATTACGCTCCACTTTATTATGTTAATTATGTTACTTAACGAAGCCATTGACTTACCAACACCATAGACTTCGGGTTAGCGGTTGAAAATCTCCGAAACAAAAGAGCAATAATTTGCAAAAAAGAATACTTATCGAGCGTCAGTCAGTCTTAGTTTGGTCGAACGAAATCATCGAAAAATACCTTGTTGTACTGGGACACATTTTTCGTGAATTTTGTACTAGACCCAAAGTCCATGGTGTTAGTAAGTCAATGTACGTAGCATTCGAATACTCGTGCTTGAGCCTCTGGTTGGCGGTTACTGCATTGACAAGAGCATGAAGCTACAAGTATTTATTTTTGGTGGGAAAATAACTGGCTGATGGTATACGAGACTATCAACCACTTAGGCTATATAGCTGAGGAATTTTACGAGCTTTTGTATAGAGAATTTACTTTACGAGTGAAGCTTACTAGAACACTGAATATTGTCTTCATGTCCGGAATATAATTTGGAAACAAAGACAAACACGGCAGATAAGAAAATATTCTCAAAAATGTCTATAAAAGTTGTATGTATTAAAAGGTGAAGTGCGTTGTCAACCTAAAATTCGACACATAATTATTTATAACAGTTAATACAAAATGGATGCCCTTATACAGAATTAGCTTAATACAGCCAAAAAAAGTTAGTACCTACTGCAACGTTTATGGTACTTTGTGTGTTGTTGTCTCTGATAAGTCAAATCTGACAAATTAGATTAATTGAAAAAAAAAAGGCGACAAAACAAAATAATTTTCATTATTTCGCAATAAGTTCCACGTAGACAATTCAGATTCGTTAAAATTAGTTTAAGTGACTAGAATTCGGAATGGACGTAAAATAGTATAAAACTTTAATGAAATAGCGACTATAGAAAAAGGTAGAAAAAGCACACATATTTTGACACGTTGTTTCCTTCCAGATTTTTTAGAAAAGTACCATACTCACCACGGGCGAAACAAACAATAAAATTGTCGGTTTCGTAATATTTAACGGACTCGTAAGCTCGTCCGTTAAAACCAATACTCAGCCAGACTACATCTACGCCTCAGCAATAACGCACCTATTATTTCCATGGGGTGCTTCTCAAAAATCTTAAAGGAGCAGATTAGTTTCCTACAATCTTTCACAGTAAACAAACCGTACCAGTAGCACAGTAAGTATTCATCGCCCATTTAAACATCACACACAATGCTCGCATCACTGCGTATCGTTAAGCTGCACATAATCTATGCGGATCGTATGCGGCGAGCACTACTGTGCCGTAATGACCAATTAAATCAATGAAGCTACGTGACTGACTGCCGCTTCATAATGTATGCTTTTTGCTATTCTCGTGTCATTGGGAAGGTTTGCTTTCAGTATAATATTTGATTCTTTGTTTATACCTATTTAGGTTACCATCGATCATCACCAGCCTTTTTTTTTACGTCCTAGTGCTGGGAACACAGGCGTCTTCTCGGAATGAGAGGGCTGGGGCTATAGTTCTCACGTGGACCCAGTGCGGATTGGGAACTGTACACACATCATGGAATTGCTTCGCAGGTGTGTGCAGATGTTTAGTTTGTAACAAAAGGTGATAGAATTAGACTTCCGCTTGTAATTTGTAACTGGAGCTGGGTAACTAAGCAACTAACGTAATTAAGTAGTCACTTTCATTAATTTCATTCTAAATTAAACTCTAAAAGTTAAAACGACTTACAACTAGCTAACGAGTTGAGGAACAGCGGTTTAATTCGTCAAATTTAAAGTATTTTTTATTGCGTACAATAAAGTTTGTTTTATTTTGTCGTTTTACTACAGAAGTTACAAGTGCTCGTAAAATTCAGTTTGAATTTAACAACCGTTAAATGAAAGCTTGTGTTTGTTACTGATTTTGTCAATAAAATAGATTGTTTTAATACATTCAAGAATCTCTACTGGGCAAACCGTGATAGAGTAAAAACGTTCAATTTCGTGATTCTAATTTCAATTTGAGCCTGCAAAGTTTGATGCGCCGCTTGTAGTAAGAAAGTAAGAAGCAGAAAGTAAGAAGCAGAAAGTAAGAAGCAGAAAGTAAGAAGCAGAAAGTAAGAAGCAGAAAGTAAGTAAGTGCTGCAAATATTGCAAAAGTTCCGAAGCAAATAAAATGGAATTCTACACTTTATTGTATGCACCATTATTAGTATTTATCGCTTCTACTTCTGTTTCGTGAATAACCATAAGTAATCTTCGTATTATGTCTGACATTTATAAAGATTACTGATGGCTACCAAAGCTACCTGCTTCTGTATGGTCGAACCTAGATATCGGCTAAAACACAAAATTGCCCAAAGGTCTTTTTAACAGGTCTAAGTTACTAAGTACTCCATAATGTTCCCCTTCATCAGTCATCAGTCAATCTTACTATTTTTCGCCTGCTGTTTTTTTTAATACGACAAGACAAACGAGTGATCACAACTGCCCATAGACACCCGCAACCCCAGAAGGTATGCGTTGCCAACCTCGAGATCTAAGATGAAATGCCTCTTGTGCTCGTAATTACACCGGCTGTCTTACTCTCCACACCAGAATACAATGTTGCAAGCATTGTTGCTTAGCGGCAGGATTAGCAAGTAAGATGGTTGTAGCAATCCGGACGGACCTCGCACAAGGTCCTATCACCCGCAATCTTGTTAATTATTCAAGAGCCGAAAAACACCAAACTTAACCCCGTATCTCCAAGAAAGCCAATAGCTGGCAATTTCACGGTGCCTTGTCAAGCAATCGATTAAACACCGCCGGCGACTAATCCCAGGGTATTATGCAAATGAAACCTCTAATTATACAGCCACGTATTGCACAGGAAGGCCCCGTATTAACGAAGTGGACAGAATCGCTAAACAATAACAATTAAATTCGCGAATGAAGTTACAATTCAGTGATCTGAAAAAGCGCCTGGTCGACGCTACCGGCGACCAGAGGACTGGCAGTCTTTTCTTCCAGAGAATCAGCATCGCTGTTCAAAGGGAGAACGCTATCAGCATTTTTCGGCTTCATGCGCCACGGGGGAAATGTTAAGATTTAGGTTAGTTTTACGTAATTATAGCTAGTTTTTGAGTTTCTTTTTTGGGTTACCACCATTTTACGCGCTAATCCTGCCTCTTAGTAGCCCTCTAGGTTAGCAACACATCTGAAAATTCCCGGGGTAGCGTGTGTCTATGAGCAGTGCTGATCACTTACCATCAGCTGACCACTTATTCGTTTGCCTTCCTTATAATAATATAAACAAAATATATTAAAATGCAAGCAGTGAGTAAAATTTTGAAACAAAATGATAGTCGCATCATCCAGCATCTTGTCAAGACATGCTTGTGAAGATAGGTTTTTTACCTTGTGACATAAAACATCAATATCCAGCTCGTTGGCTACATCTTTGATGAGGTCCATGAACAAGTCGGCTTCTTCTAGCTGCCTCTGCGCGGCGGATCCGCTCGGCGATCGAGATCTCTGCAAAGAGAAAATAAAGATCAATAACAATGATATAAGATTATAAAAAGAGGTAGATATGTTATCTGCTCGCCGAAAATGAGGCGCAGAAAACGCTACAACTGTAGCCTCTTTAGCTTCAGTCGCTCTCGAATAAGATCCAAACTTGTGCGCAAATGTCGAAATGTTTGGAACATGTTTTTCGATTGCCGTATAAGCATATGTCGTACCTACGTATAAAGATAAGTAAAGACTTATAATGTCATTGTTGGTCAATAACTAACAAACTGACAAGTTACCTCAATTGCCATGCTGCAACGTAGCAAGAAAGTGGACTAACCCAGCTTGGGCTGGCCAAAATCCTATTAGAGCACAAACGGTAGCTGAGCGACTAACAAGCTGTCAGTTGTTTTTTAACCCCCGACAAAAATGAGGGGTGTTATAAGTTTAACACGTGTATCTGTGTATCTGTGTGTCTGTGTATCTGTGTATCTGTGTATTTGTGTCTGTGGCATCGTAGCTCGTAAACGGATGGACGGATTTGGACGCGACCTTTTTTAATCGAAAGCTAGTTTTATCAAGATGGTTCTTAACTAAGTTTCATAAAAATCGGTTAGGCCGTTTTTGAGGTATTACACTTTTAAATATCTTAAGTTCAGATCAGATGTGAGAGCCCGTTGATGTCTTCAGTATGGCTAGGTTCGGAAATTCGTAATCCGGGAGCTCGTTGATGTCTTGGATTTTTTTGTTGGTTTAAGTCAAATAGTAAAATATATATTGTGAAGTGAATGTAAAAAACACAAAATAAAAAACTTTAATTAAAAAATTAAAAAACCCCCGACAAAAAAAATACTACAAAAAAATCCTAACATAAAGTAAAAAAAAAACGTAGACAAAAAAAAGCCGACAAAAAGAAAACTAAAAAAAGTAAAAAATAATGCGTACTTAATATATTTTGTTAGTATGGATTAGTATGGATGGAAGTATGAATAAAATTGGCCCTTTCAGTTCAATATACCTAGCAAAATTTTTATCTAAGCGTCGTCGGTGTCGGGGGATCGCTAAAGTCAACCACAGCTTTTCTTTCTATAAAACAACATACTTTAGTTTGCTGTTGACTTTAGCGATCCCCCGACACCGACGACGCTTAGATAAAAATTTTGCTAGGTATATTGAACTGAAAGGGCCAATTTTATTCATACTTCCATCCATACTAACAAAATATATTAAGTACGCATTATTTTTTACTTTTTTTAGTTTTCTTTTTGTCGGCCTTTTTTTGTCTACGTTTTTTTTTTACTTTAAATGAGGATTTTTTGTGGGATTTTTTTTTATCCACTCTCATACCTCTCGCGCGCTTTTGTATCTTGGAATAAAGCAGAAGCACAGCTGGTGTAATTACGGGCACAAGAGGCATTTTATCTTAGCTCTCTAGGTTGGCAAAGCATCTGCAAACCCTCCGGGGTTGCGGGTGTCTATGGGCAGTGGTGATCACTTACCATCAGGCCCCTATTTTATCAACTTTACAATTGTCAGTTTAGAATAACAATTCGTTCTACATTTCTTTGCCAATATGAAGCGCGCTAAAACAAAAGCTTTTCAAGTCAGCAACTGACACCGAATTGTCATTGACAACTGACAATTGTAACGTTGGTGAAATAGGGACCAGGTGACCCACTTGCTCGTTTGCCTTCCTCGTTCAATTAAAAAAAAACCACATCAACAAGACATGCACCGCATCGCCCCCAAAGAAACAAGTGGCTGATCCGGGAGGTTAGTTTGTCTTCCATTTCCTTATCACACTGCAACACTCATGTATAAGATTTACAGTCATGTTTATACCGCAGTTTGGCCAGTTTTAGAATGTTTTTTGTGAGTTTAAATTGATTGGTAACTAATTTGAGTTTTTCGACGGAGGGACAAAACACAATTATTATACAATACATTACAAAGGGCACTTGTTTTTGAACAAAATTTAAAGGTGTATTGTATTATTCACTCAAATACGTATTTCAGCTTAGGCAAAATTCTTTCTTAATATGGCCGTTCGGCTGTTCTCCTCTATTCTCGTCAAATTTTGTGAACTAAGTTCGATTATAATTTTTTTGTCGATTTAGTTTTTAGAAATAAAAATGAACGAAAACTGTTCAATAACGCAGGCAATAATAATGGGCAGGACGTATGTGTCGCCGAAACGACGGGAGATGGAGCAAGCGGTTCTTGGAACGGCGTCCACGCTCAAAGCGAGGAGTCGGCAGGCCCCCAGCAAGGTGGTCGGATGACATCAGCTCGACCGCTGGCCCGGTTTGAGCGAGATCCACAGCAAACCGGGCCGAGTGGAGAAAAATTGGAGAGGCGTTTGCCCAACGGTGGGCGCAAATGCGCTGAAGAAGAAGAAGAGAAGAAGTTCAATAACGATCTCACAGAGCAACTAGTAATAGAGGTCGGTTTCTACAAATACAATTTGAAACTCAAACGACGTTAAGAACCATTATAGAAAAAAGCCTTTTCACGTCAAAAAGACGCTTATAAAAACATAAGACTGCGTTCAACATCGTGCACTTAAGTATAAAATAAATATGAAAAATTATATGTATTTGATCCTCGCCTCAATTGCTGGCATTTGGCAGACGCATATTTTATGAAAGTAAATGGTCTGAGTGAAAACATTATAGTAGTTTATACAACTGTTAGGTATATAATGTACATAATGACTGTTTTAAGGCCTAATTATGTAGAGTTGCATACATTACTTTATTTACACACACATATTATTAAGTACTCTAAGATGGGTTCAGAAGCCGAAAGCATAATAAACCTAGCTATCACGAATTTGAAACATACCGAGCTGGCGTTTCGTATCAACTATTATTTTTAAATTGTGGCCTATTTTTAAATTGTATTGGCTTTTGAATGCGAAAATTTACTGTGGTAATGATGGTCTTTACCTACGGTTTCTGAACGCATAATAAAGGACTTACGATAGGTGTAGATAAAGTATATTACTATAATACTTATAAATAAAAACTTCCCAAAATACCATGCATTATTCAAGAAGCATCAATCACAATTAGACCAGTTCGCACGTGACTCTGAAAATTCTAAAATTGGATAATTGAAGGGCAAACCAGGTCACTTCCGTTCCGTTTACAAAAATTATCCTTCCGTTTGACAAATTACAGTTTATTTTCGTTCTGTAAGGAAGCTCAGGGAATTTCCATTCGTTCTTAACCTCGGGTTGGGTTAGGTGGGTTATGGTAATGATTATTTCTGTACGGGGAGGAGGCTTACACCGAAAGGGTTTCACAAAAATAAAGAGCGTAATCCTCAATTTTCAATATGAATTTTTGAAAGGGCCTTCGTTGAAATGATTTTGATATTGCTAACGGAAGGAAATGCTGACATTGTATTTGATTTGTCCTTGCAAAACCTATTTAATATTGTGAATCCCAACATCATCAACATTGAAGATTATCCTGTATTAAGTCCAAAAAGGTAAGAGTTAACAATGAGGAGAAGATTTACTTGTTACCAGTAACTAGCTTATGCCCCGCCGCTTTGTCCCGAGAAATATTTCAAAATGGGCTAGTTCCCTATCCCGTGGGAATTTCGAAAAATCCCTTCTTAGTGCACCTCTGCGATACTCAAAGTACATGTTTGCCAAATTTCAAGTCTCTAGGTCCAGTGGTTTAGGCTGCGCGTTGTCTGTCAGTCAGTCAGTCACGGTACTGTTTTATACGTATAGATTGACATACTTCATCATCATCATCATCATAGTGTCAGCCGAAAGACGTCCACTGCTGGAGATAGGCCTCCCCGAGGCACTCCACTCAGACCGGTCTTGTGCTTTCCGCATCCACTGCGGTCCCGCGATCTTTACTAGGTCGTCGACATTTTACACGTTGACATACTTACTTATAATTAACCCTTTATTTTGCAGTAAGTACTAATAGAAAACCTTAATGAAATCCTAGTCTCATCTGATTTTATATCAAGGTACTTGATGATGATGATGGTTCTATATTGATGATTGTTGGCGACAGAAAACCTCATTTTATATTATTATGCCTATCCATCTTTTATTTTTTATTTTTTTATATTTATGTTTTTTTTACGTTCTTTTCTTTTAATTGTGACTTTGTCATGCTATAAGTTAAGATTTTGGTTGGAGTAAAATGTTCATAAAAATAGAAAAGTAACGACACCTCGGTGTCCAACAGTGATGGTTCAGAACAAAAATGTTTTAAATGAAAATAATCGATTTATTGATTATTTTTGTTTTTATTTTTATGAAACATTCATAGAATGAAATTCAACATACAATGACAATGCAAAGAAAAATTCGTTAAGCAGCTGCCAGCTGCTTAACGAATTTTTCTTTGCATTGTCTTTGTATGTTAAAAATGTTTTAAGTAAACTTCTATTGCTAATGATATTTGACATTCAGCTATTTCGATTTATGACACAATTTTGAATAGCTAGCAGAAAAAATCATACATGACGTTTGTGCTGTGGGTACTGCCTATGCGATATGTAGGTACTATAGGTACATAGGCAGATATTTTAAACTTGAATTTTGATCTTAAACCTTTAGTTAACAATGCTAAGATCACAGTTAACGTTTAAAATGCGACGCGGTTTGACAGCACTTTATGCCTGAACTTTCGTCCGTATTGTACAAAAAAATCCGAAGCATAAAAAAGCATTCAACCCCGTGAATGAGCTTTCGTCAAACACCTTTCACATGCGCAGCTCAAAAGCTGAAGCGACCCGTGCCCACAAATAATATGTGTGCAAGCAAAAACTGGTTTATTCCGCTTTTTCCAGTTCTAAAATGGCGGACGAACAATCAAATGGCGGGCATCAAACGTTAACGTTTAACCGTGTAAAAGCCGTGATAGCCTAGTGGTTGACCTCTCAAGCAGAGGGTCGTAGGTTCAAACCCCGGCTCACACTACTGAGTTTTTCGGAATTTCGGTGAAGGGAAACATCGTGCGACCGATCGTGAGATTGCGGGACCGCGGTGGATGCGGAAAGCACAAGACCGGTCTGAGTGGAGAGCCTAGGGGAGGCCTATTAACAGCAGTGGACGTCTTTCGGCTGACATGATGATGATGACGATGATGAAACATCGTGAGAAAACCTGCACTCCTGCGAAGCAATTCAATGATGTGTGTGAAGTTCCTATTACGCTCTGGGCCCGTGTGGGAGCTATAGCCCAAGCCCTCTCATTCTTAGACGAGTCCTTTGCTCAGCAGTGGGACGTAAAAAACGCTGGTAATGATGATAATGATTAACATTTAAATAAAATAACGCGTTCAGGTAAATTTAGGACATTTTATAAGCTTACAGCACAAAATGTAAATGAAAAAATTATAAGTTCTAAAACAACTGACTGTAAGGCTTTTGCAAAGGCATTTGATTATTATTATCATTATTTTAATTTCACTTCCAACCTTTAAATTATCAAAACCTTTCGGTGTCAGTGGGTTAAAATTAACCAGCATGCTTATTAATATTAACTCTCTCTCTCGCAATCAGCATCGTGTTCATTTTGTGTGGGCTGACAATTGGTATCGAAAACAGCCTGTCACAGTCGTACAAAAACTGACATTTCAATCCGATGACCAGTGTCAAAATAGTTACCTGGGTTTTATTTTCTTACCCTCATCTCTATTCCTAACCTTATGATAAGAACTAGCTTATGGCCCCCGGCTTTGCCCCCGTGAAATATTTTAAAATGGGCTAGTTCCCTATCCCGTGGGAATTTCGAAAAATCCCTTCTTAGTGCACCTCTAGGATACTCAAGGTACATGTTTGCCAAATTTCAAGTCTCTAGGTCCAGTGGTTTAGGTTGTGCGTTGTCTGTCAGTCAGTCAGTCAGTTACGGTCTTCTTTTATAGGTATAGATAGATAAAATAACCAAGTTAGAAAATTTGAAAACCCCGACAATGTCATTTTAAAGCTTAATTATTTCAAAAACAGTTGAACCAATTTCAATGAAACTTAGCTAATCCATCTTGATTAAAGTAGCTTTCGATTATGAAAAACCGCATAGAAATCGGTCCATCCATTTGGGAGCTATGATGCCACAGACAGATATACGGATACACATGTCAAATTTATAACACCTCTCTTTTTGGGTAGGGGTATAAAAGACAAGACAGTTCTGTAAAAGGAAGGTAGCTTCACCTTCTTCAAAGATCTTAAAAGGTATGTAGTTGACAGGTGACGTTAGATCTTATTTAATTATTTTCTCTGAGAAGGTAATTTAGCAGAAAACGTGATACGGCGTTCAGCGTGAGGAGCTTTGTTGTGTTAAATTCTGAGACAGCGAATTAGGCTGGGGAACTTGTAGGTACTAGTCAATTTAAAGCTGTCTTGAGAAGTTAATTCGAATTTAAAACTCAGTATCTATTTAAAGTGGTATTTCGTTCGAGACGTAGGTATAATTTCAAACTTTCGAAAATAATTTTGCGGGTGGTAGGACCTTGTGCGAGGTCCGTCCGGATTCCAACCACCATCTTATTCGCCAATCTCGCCGCTAAGTAGCAGTGTTTGCACTTTTGTGTTCCGGTGTGGAGAGTAAGACAGCCGGTGTAATTACGGACAAGAGGCATTTCATCTTAGCTCTATAGGATGGCAACGCATCTGCAAACCCCCCGGGTTGCGAGTGTCTATGGGCAGTGGTGATCATTTACCATCAGATGACCCACTTGCTCGTTTGCCTTCCTTGTAAATAAAATAATAAATAAATGAAATAAATATCATGAGATTCGTGAGACAATTATTGACACAAATTTACCTAGTCTCAAACTATAGGTAAAGCTAGGTACTAGACAACGGATAAACATACTTACTTATATAGATGATTATTGTATTTTAAATAACTAATAAATAACCTAAATAACTATTAAAATAACTCAGCGAAATACTCAAAAACTCCAGAAGTAATTATGCGGCGGCGTGTGGCTCGTGGACGATTAATGAAGCGCGCATAAATGTTCACAACAAACCACGAAGTTATTTTTGCGAATTTTGCAAGCGACGGTTACGTACTTAGCGACGCCCAGAGGGTCGAGCACGACTTGTCGAATCCTGCGTAACGTTACGGTTATCGTATCGAGATCGAGAAACCTCATACTAAATTTTAGTTCCAAATACGCTCACGGGCGGGCGCTGTTCCAAACGTCATACAAACTCGACAACGTTTACTATGCCATTTTACGTTACGCAGCATTCGTTAAGTCGTGCTCGACCCTCTGAGGTTGGTCGCGCGTTAACGGAGCGGGTCTAGAGCGTCTTAGTATAATCGACGATCAAAAAATACGTCTCTTAGGCATTCGCGTTAACGTGTCAAATACTATGAGACTAGTATGCTATCAGTAGGTGCCGCTAGAGGCGCTGCTGATTTGCCCATAGTACCTAATTGGGACGTTAACGCGAACACGATTGAGTCGTTCTCTTGGGTCAATAATTACACTAGAGTCCCAGAGCGCCTAGTGTAAGTAACCGACGATGAATAACTAACTTAGAAAAGTTGAAAACCCCCGAAATTGTCATTTCAAAGTTCAATATTTCAAAAAACGGGCGAATCGATTTTACTGAAACTTGGCTAAGACCCATCTCGATTATCTAGCTTTCGATTGAAAAAAAATCGCATCGAAATCGGTAAATCCGTTTAAGAGCTATGATGCCACAGACTGATACACAGACACACAGATACACAGATACACAGACACACAGGTACACAGGTCAAACTTATAACACCCCTCTTTTTTTTTCGTCGGGGGTTAAAAATTACATTAGAGGCCCAGAGCGCAAGTGTAAGCGACGACCAAAAAATACGTCTCGTATGCGTCAGTGTTTAACGTGTCAAATGGAATAGTACGCTACCAATACGTGCCATTTTCACTCGTCCCAAGTCTCGACCGTCGAGTTGCGTCTCGGGACTCGTGCATAATGGCATACTTTCCGCACCGGTATCAAAATAGTACATTATGATACAAGTGTGCTTAATTGGTCATTATAGTCGAGGAGGGTTTGAAGCCTGAGCGAAGCGAAGGCTTTAATATAGCCGAGGAGTGTAATGACTAAATGCTCACGCGTTTCATACGACGTTTTTCAACACACTTGCGAGGAAAAAAAGGGCCAAAATTAACTAAGTATTCAACTAACCTATGTTAGTAGATATTGGTTATTCGGTGCTTTCTTTGAGAACCTTGGATTTGTTAAACGTGAATATGTTTTGATGTCGGTGCCAGTTTTAATCCGTACAATGCTTTGCAAAATCGAGTATATATAAGTATTATTTACCACAACGAACTATACTTGTACGTGTTAGCCAGTTTTATTGCCTAGTAGCCTTACTCAAAGTGTGCTCCGTGGAGCCCTGGGGCTCCGCAAAGAGTTTGTGGGGACTCCGCGGTGTTACTTGGCCACAATACATTCTTTAGGAGGACAAGTTCAGAAAATAAATACAATTAAGTAACTAATTATAATATTGCGTGATTACGATAGTTAGTTCATAACACATAAACTATAAACACATTTTCAGAAAACGTTTAATACTTACTTGATTGGTTATTTTTACTGTTCTTCCATTATATAAAACTTTTAGTTTTAATTTATCGGTTAACACGTATTTCTGTTTTGATTTAGATGGCACAATAATTCACTTTAAAACATCAATTGCAGTCTTCACTTAGTAGGTATTTCTAGATTCTACATTCAGATCTTTATCAATAATTAAAACTACAGTTTTCAAAGTTATAAACATAATGCATCTCTACTAGGTACTACAAACAAATACAAGAAAGACGACAGCACAGCAGTTTTTTTTTTTTTCATTTTTTCGCGCTTGTTCCGCGCGATATGTTTTGCAATGCGCGCGCAGGTTCAAATCAAGTCACAGACCAAACCGCCATACAACCTAATATTAAAAATATGTACGATAAACTACAAAATAGTGTTTAAAATAAGCAAATAAACGCTAAGTCGTAGATAAAAATAGAAAATTGGCTTAAATTGAACAATTTTGAGTCATCTTAATCTAAAATATTTTATTTACGCGCAATAATCTGTTCATTACTTTTAGGCGGGAAAACACTTGGCTGAGATTAAAAAAAATACATAATGTAAAAAAACACGAGTGCGGTAATTATAAAGTAAAAAACACTCGTGTGTTATAAGTTGTATTATGAACTTTAATACTGTGTAATAAGATCCAATTTACGAGCAAGTGTGTTGAAAAGCACATTACCAAACGACGTTTTTACTACATTTGCGAAAAAAATACAATAAGGCGGAGGGCCGGCACGAGCTGCTCTACCACCATCCGCCGCCGCGGCGGAGACAGCCGGCGCAGTGCCACCGGCGCCTTGGAAAAGTAAAAAGCACTAGTGCGTAAAACGCAACTTTCCGCACAATACGTAGCCACAAAAAGTACCACTTTTTGAGCAACTGTAATAACAAGTACTGTCCAATTATGCTCACTAAATTGCCGCACTCAGCCAAGTATATTCGTTCCAGGTGTAAACTTCACGCCTACTCTTGTTATTGGTTGTACAAGTCGAACGGGAGTGACTGTTTACCGCCGCATTCAGCATTGACGTCATTTGCTAGAATAGTATTGGGGCAATCCAGGAAACAACGAAAATTCGCTACGCAGGTATAGGTATAGATAAAAGCCGTGATAGCCCAGTGGTTTGACCTATGGCCTCTCAAGCAGAGGGTCGTGGGTTCAAACCCCGGCTCGCACCTCTGAGCTTTTCGGATTTTATGTGCGAAATTACATTTGTAACTTATCATGAGCTTTTCAGTAAAGGAAAACATCGTGAGGAAACCTGCACACTCCTACGAAGCAATTCAATGGTGTGTGTAAAGTTTCCAAGCCGCACTGGGCATGCGTGGAAACTGTTATAGCCCAAGCCCTCTTATTCTGAGAGGAGGCCTGTGCCCAGCAGTGGGACGTAAAAAAGGCTGATGATGATGATGATGATCATTCTACGTTCCAGAGAAAAAGGATCTTGACAGACAGACAGACGGACAACAAAGTGATCCTATAAGGATTCCGTTTTTTCCTTTTGAGATACGGAACCCTAAAAATTAACTCAAGATCTTCATAGATTAGTGTTTGCATTGTCTGGTTATTGTTGATTATTGATTTGTTTTTAACTGTATGTGTATGTGTCGAATTAGTTTCTAATAAATATATGTTTCCTTCTTTCTTTCTTTATACAAAGTTGCTATATTTTGGCAATTTATATGAAAATACTACCTTCATCGAACGTTGATGATGATGATGATGTGTGGGGACGCCTGGCTGGATCAGGCGGGCTGTCGATCGTCTTGTGCGTTCATTCAGCCCAGTTCCCCGTGGTTTGGAGCCGACGGTTACTGCCCCAGCGGCGCTCCCAATTCATCGAACGTTATTCAAATGCCCAGCAGTGTGTCTTGGGTCTCCGAAATACCGAAACTAGATATACTTGTCTTCGATCACAGGTTTTGCTTTCTTTGGAGACCACCGAATGTTACATGATATAAGACGGCCCTTGTCAAGTGCCAGTAATATTATTATATGGTAATTCAAAATTAGTTAACATCCACCCGTTCGTGAATAATAATTCAATTGTTTACCCCACTTTAACCAGCCCTCTGCTTCTTATCATAGCACTCAAAGTATCAAGTGTAACAAGTTGGTGATATGATAATACTGTATGCGTTGCATGAAATTGGTAGTTGGTACCTTGCCATAGAATCATAAATTATGATATCCGCAGTAGAACTAAGGTTACCGAAATAGCCCGAAGAATTGCGAAACCTAAGTGGCAGTGGGCGGGACACATTAGGACTGATGGCCGATGGGGTCGGTAGGCCTCCAACAAGATGGAGCGACGACCTAGTAAAGATGGATGCAGAAAGCACAAGACCGGTCTGAGTGGGGAGCATTGGGGGAGGCCTATGTCCAGCAGTGGACGTCTTTCAGCTGACATGATGATGATGATATGACCTTGTCATAGTCCATTATTTACTATTTCACCATCGTATCATCACCATAGTCAGCTATTTGGCGGCCCACTTCTGGAAACGGGACTTCTCTCAGAATGAGAGTTGCTTTACATTTCCGTGCTTGATCAACCAATGAGATTCAAATGGTCCCTCGAACCCGCAGTGGACAACGATTTTAACCCCCGACGAATAAGAGGGGTGTTATAAGTTTGACCTGTATATCTGTGGCATCATAGCTCCCAAACGAATGGGCCGATTTCAGTGCAGTTTTTTTATAATCAAAAGCTAGTTTAACTGAGATGGTTCTTAGCTAAGTTTAGTTAAAATAAGTTGATCCGTTTTTGCAATGTTGACGTTGGTTAAGGTTATCTTTCGTGTCTATTGGCGTTCAGTATTGATCGCGTGCTCCCAGAGGAAGAACCAAAATACTCGACTGACATTATGTGAGTGATTCATTTATTTCACTGTGTTGAATATGACATAATAATAATTGGGACGTTTGCATCTTAACAAAAATAAACCGAACATTTTCATATCATGCGCCACCGTACAGTACATTCACGTAGCTCTCCTGAACCATAACAGTGAGTTTTAAATAAATATTGTCATGCAAATTGCCATCGAAGTAACCATAAAGTTGCTGAAAGAAAAGTTTCCCTTGTTTTGGGAACAATATATGGAAAAATAACCCCGAGTGGTTTGTGGAGACGAGGCGATATTTCCATTTCAAGTTATCAGAGTGGGGTTCTGGCGTTTCACCAACCGCTACAAATTGTCAGTTGACAATGACAATTCGATGTAAATCGCTGACTTGAAGAGTTTTTGTTTTAGCACGCTACATGTACAACGATCCTGAACACTACACAGAATAGACGCGGGAAAATGATTTGTCGTTTGATACGACACTATATAGTAATTTATGCAACTGCTACATAATAAGGGTCCTTAAAACACGACTGTGTTTTTATGAAACGAGACGAAGCTGAGTTTCATAATAGGATGACACGAGTGTTACTTTATCTACACACATATCATTATAAGTACTCTAAGATGGGTTCAGAAGCCGAGGGCATATCATACCCATACCTGTCACGAATTTGACTGTTTTTTTTAAATCACAGACTAACATACCGAGCTGACGTTTCATGAACTGTTTTTTTTTTTATTGTAAATTGTCACATTATTATTTACAGATGTCGGACTGAACTAGACTTATATACGTGAGTGATCCGTTTTATTTCACTATGATTGTAAATTACTTTAGTATTCAAAGTTGAAACTCTTAACGACATCGAACTCGATATCGAAAAGTCATTACGACATCGATCGATGTCGTAATGACTTTTACTTACTACTTCCGGCGGCTGGCGGCGACCGCTGGCGAGCAGTCGTCGTCGTGCTGAAATGCTGGTCGTTTTCTACGGTTTCTGAACGCATTATAGAGGACTTGTGATATGTGTGTAGACAAACTATTATTATAGGTGAATGGAATTTAATTAATTTAAAATGATTTTTTTAACAAATGAACTAATCTTTATTGAAATATTTTTTTTACAGTATTCAAAGATTCGTTAATTTTAGAAAACAATCCTGATACAGAGACAATACGAAGTAATCGACCGTCCGATCCGAGAGTCGCAGGCAAAATGGGCCGACGTCAGGCGCTCGCGCTACTTTTAAAACTTCGGTCGATACCACACTGACGTCATCGAGTTACTGATTATCGACGTATTTTCAATCTTCCGCTAACACTATTTTAAAACCATTTTAGAAGGAAAAATTTAAAGAAAGAGAGAAAGAAGTTGACCTAGGGCGAAGCTACATGGCACCAGATAAAGGAGAAGGCCGGTGTCGTGACGTATCAGGAGGTCAAGGAGCTGGCTTAAATGAGAGATGATTGGAAGAAACTCCACCGACAAGAGTGTAACTCTTAAGTTTGATGATGATGATGAAATATTGGCAATAAAATGTAGATCGAATTGTCATTGTAATAATATTTGTGACGTTGGTGAAATAGGAGCCTCGGATGCTTTTGTCTGACGAGATTTTAATGAGGTATTGGTAGTTATCTAAAAGTAATTAGTCGAATACAAACGCATTTTAATCGGTCGTATGGAAATAATGGTATTGGATTTCCTATAGCCAGATTAACTGATTGGGAATATTATGAAGACTCTGAAGAGAATACAGTAGTTACATACAATACAAAATCATTTGCGTTACAAAAATGTAATATTTATTTAAAGTTATTCATGCTCAGGATCAGTAAGTACGACGTGGGGACGGAAGTTACTTAAATCGACGAAAATACGCATTTCTTTGCAAAGTAGAAACCTGTTTGCATTTTATTTACGGCTACTTCTAAAACTTTTGCATTTCCCTGAATATAAGAAAAAACGGGGTTGATAATAGAAGCAGTATTCTTTCTCTTTTGAACATAAACTTGTAACTGAAGTCCCAATTTGCTTTTTATAATAAAAGCTAAATTGTGTTGTATTCAGTGAAGGCAAGCGTGGTAAATACCTTTTAAGGAAGGTTGGAAAGTCATATTTGCATTAGAGAGGTACTATTGGCTTGTACCAACTCGCATGGAACTCGATTTCTAAGTAAGCTTTTGTGTAACTATTTCCTATAAAAAAGTACATAACTCAGTGCCATTTCCGGGAATTCTTATCATTAAGTACATATTTAGTTCCTTGATTTATGAGACTGTGCAGTTTTCAAAGTCTAATTTTAAATTGGACTCCACCCCTGGTTAGTGAATTAAATAGTTACCTCATTCGATCCTCCTAAGCATGATATAATTATTACTGTTAGTATAAATGATGGTTTTCAGTAGTTTCATAATACGAAAGTGTGTGATGGCAACGTAACAACGCAACTGACTAGTGACTCTCTTGGGGTGGCTGGTTCTCATGGGTGGCTTGATCGCTTACCATAACGTGACCCGCTTGCTTGTTTTCCTCCCTCTTTTAATAAAAAAAGATTGAAAAGAAAAGACTGCTGCAGTAGTATGGGAAAGGAAAACTACATAAGTACTTTCTGATAATACGAAGCAATATTCATACAGCAACATGCCTCGTGAGAATTTCACTGCTTCAGACCAGTAGTATTCACTCTCTGAAATAAACGTGAGCCAGCATTTCTCATTGTTTGATCTATGCCTCTAACGCCTCTTTTCCCGTACGTATTTTCGCCTTCCCAGGATAATACCTTGTAAACAAGCTTTTTGTGAAATCTCGATAGAGATCCTTTGTGCGTCAACCGTTCACTTCTTTTTATTTACACCGTCATTACCCGCTATTTATGCAAAAGCTACAGGTTTGAAAAAGGTTTTATGTATCGTGAATTGTCCGATGAGAGTGTTTAAATGAATAAATATTCTGGGTTATTTTTTATGTACAACATTGACCACGTTCGAAATGAATCCAAGCTTGTTCTATGATTAATAGTCAATAGACTAACATAATAACGATAATAGTTTTAAATGATTCGCGGTCAATTACATAAGACCAAGATATACCTAATGAGAACGGGATATTGACCACAATTACCTTATAGATTAGACGAGCTCCCGATATCGACGCAGTTACATGCATCATGATCACGGGCAGACTGTCCGTCTGCCACAGCCTGCCCGTGATCACGATGCATGTAACTAACTGCGTCGAAATATCGGGAGCTCGTCAAATCTGTAAGTTAATCGCGGTCAATATCCCGTTCTCATTATGTCTCATACAATAAATACGTGGGTTTATACAGGTTCAGAAAACTAACCAATATTTTTTCAATATCTTTCTTAGTGAGCAAGAATCTATTTAGTTTATGGGCAAAACTTCAGCATAACATACTTAATCAGTAGCTCATTGCAACCCTATAATATAATACTGTCCAATAAGCAGCGTAAGGTTCGCATTTACAACTCAGATAAAAATCAAAATGGCTACAATTCACTGAAAAGGAAACGTAGGCGTAAATAAAATTTACATGTCAAAGAGTTTCCACGGGGCCCATTAGGGCTTTAACAATAAACCAAATTGGCTGGCCATCGGGCGAGTCCATTTGGTCAGCTATTTGGCAAGTCCATTAGGGTGTAATACAGACACCTACTATACACGACGTGTATTGGAGTCTAGGGTGGGTAATTACAGGTAGAATTTTAATTTGACGACCGGATATTCTAGTGGTCAAAGAACCTGACTATGGAGCTTGAGGTCCCGGAATCCGACCCCTGATAGGGCCAAATATCTGTATGATGAATACCAAAACAACTGTAACTAGGTTATGTAACTACTGTGTGCGTGTAGGTACTGTGTGTGAGGTGTTACTGGTTGTTTTGGTGCCTTGACAATGGCCTTGTAGAGAGTGCCGAAACGCCTCAGCGTTTAGTGTAGTAGTGGTGGTGATAGTTGGGTCTATGTGGCATGTGTCGATTCGTGTAGCAATGGCGGCGGAAGAATTTAAAACAGACTTGACCATTATTGAAAATGGGAATTCTGGAGCGCGTGTGACAAGTATTCCGGTGCCTTAGTATCGGTCACTCAACTCGCTTCAGGACCCCACCGAGTGGAAAGATTTCATTATACTGTAGTCTACCAAGTGTCCCACTGCTGGACACAGGCTTCCTTTTACGAGAGCCTCGGTCCAGTGAGATTTGACATTAGCTGTCTTTCTTCCAGTCTCAAACTTTTTTACCGGGAGACGAGCTGCAGGTAGGCCTCCAACAAGATGGAGCGACGACCTGACGATGATCGCGGGATCGCGGTGGATGCGGAAAGCACGAGACCCGTCTGAGTGGAGAGCCTTGGGGGAGGCATATGTCCAGTAGTGGACGTCTTTCGGTTGACATGATGATCATGCTGACTTTTGAATTCGAACAAAATTGTTAATCTATGGTTTACACGTACACTTTCACACACAAAATCATCGAACACACCGCCATCCCCTTTGGTCGTTAAAAAGTACAGGCTGGTTTTAATATTTTTACGTACCCACTTAAAGTTGAAAGCCTCTATAAAGGACACCAAAAGCGTCATATCGAAGGGTGCCTCAGAATCGTCCCAAACACCTCAGAATACAGAATAAACCAGAGACTCTAGTTGCTCTAGTGTAATCGTCGACCAAAAAATACGTCACGATGGCGTTGCATTATGAGTGTTAAATATAGTAAAATTGTTTGCTCTCTATTAATTTGGTCGACAGTGACTTGTAAATGCCAATAGACAGCATGCTTATAATTAATATTGTCATCCCTATATATAGATCCCATCCCAATGCGCTGTGTGTAGCATGCTGAAATTAATACCAAATACTCAAACCTGCGGTCCCTTGAAGCTGTGAAAAAATCAACCTTCTAAGTCAACGCAATCAAAAGATACAGTCATTAAAAAGTCTATTTCCATACAAATTGCCGAAATCCGAAAACCTAAAGGGTACTTCCAGTTGTCCTAGAAACTTGAAATTTGGTATGAAGGTAGCTCTTATAGCACAACCACTCAGAAAAGTCTCAACATCGTAATTTTTTTTGTCTGTCTGTAGATTTCGCAGACCAATATAAGTTGTCCCCCACACTGCGTACATTTTGCATAGGAGCAGGGCTCTGCTAACACTGGACTTCTTAAAATACTGTGGAAAAGCGTTAAAATCTTTCTACGGAACCTTCGTGCGCGAGTCCGACTCGCACTTGGCCGGTTTTTATATGTAATACATATCATTGGTAGTGTAGGTAATTTGTTTTAGGTTAGTTTAAATCAATACATAGGTAATTATTTGCTTCAGTTTTAGACGCGCTCGCGGGTTCTGGTTTGTTCTGTATTCTGAACCGAATACCTACATCAAGGAGCTTTTTAACGCGGGCTCAATAGCTTCCGGACCCGCAATATTCCCCATTTAGGATTACCTGCTCCCTGAAAGGGTGCCAATCAAATTTAATTTCAGGAAACAAAAAATGTTAAGTACTTACAATAATTGGTCAAGCTTAGAATGTTGGCCAAGGCGAATTGGAAGAAAATGTGGGAAGAATAATTTTAAATACCTTGGTTAAATTTACTTGGCGTATTGCTGCATGACTGTTCTGGTGTCGTTCGTCTTTTTGAAAATACCCCTACTACGATTTTTTGCCGAAACCATTTTTTTTTTAAATAGATTTTTACTTTGACAGCAAAAAGCTTTGTAGAAGCAGAAATAAAAAAATAAAAAACCGGCCAAGTGCGAGTCGGAATGTGTTGATATGTAAATAGTTCGTCTATCATGGGAATCGAGTTCAAAAGATTTGTCCCTGTTTTTCCCGAAATGGTTTAAAATAGTCCAGTGTTAGCAGAGCCCTGTTCCCAAGTAAACCGTACGCAGACTGGGGTTATTATAATTATATTCTTCTGCGACATATAAGGTACAACCAGACATAAAAATTTTAGATTTTCAGAATTATTTCATTGGTTGTGCTACAGCTACCCCCATACCAAATTTCAAGTTTCTAGGACAACCGGAAGTACCCGATAGATTTTGATACCACGTCTATTTTAACATCGGTGTTGCTATTACCACTAGGTGGTGTAATACTCGGTGTGGGATGGTACTTTATATTGGTCACTGATACAACATACAGACAGACATAACAATGCAAGTTTTCAGATTTATCTGATTAGTTGTGCTATAAGACCTACCTTCATAGCAAATTTCAAATTTCTAGGACAACCGGATTGTACCCTTTAGGTTTTCAAGATACGACAAATTGCAAGTATGAAAACACCCTTTTAATGACCGTTTCTTTTGATTGCGTTGTCTTAGAAATTTGATTTTTTTACAGCTTCAAGAGACTGTAGGCTTGAGCATTTGAGTCGCTCACGGCTAACAAAGTTAACCTGACGGATACCTATAAATGTACGTTGCCCTACCTGAGTGTTCCCAATGAAATTATGGCACCCTTACGTAAGGTGTCGAGTTTATATTTACTGTAAGTAGCAGCGATACCTCCCTGTAGGTAAAACGTCTATTTGTTTGCCAAGAAGAAATAAAACAACTATAAAAAGGCCGTGACAATACGCATACTTAATGGCCCATTCCGCCCTAGGGAGGCAATTCCTTCCGAAGAAAGCTTCGAGTGCATTTTATAAATTGTGAATCGGGAGGTCTTATGCCTGAGCCGTACGAGCTGTTGAGTAAAGACAAGGACCATAAAACCAAGAGGACTGCCAGTGTCTATACGATGTAGTATCATGTCAGCCGAAATACGTCCACTGCTGAACATAGGCCTCCCCCAAGGCTCTCCACTCAGACCGGTCTTGTGCTTTCCGCATCCACCGCGGTCCCGCAATCTTTACTAGGTCGTCGCTCCATCTTGTTGGAGGCCTACCGACAGCTCGTCTCCCGGTACTAGCGTTCCTTTGAAATAATAAGCCTACTGTAGCTAGTTTTACTACGGAGAGGCCTCTGTACCATTCATTCTAAATTAGTTTTTTCTTGCAGTTGATAGATGGCGCTATTGTGTTAGCCATAGGTCTAAGTGTCATACAAAATTAATGGTACAGAGACCTTTCTATAGTGCAACTAGCTACAGCAGGCTCATTATTTTACAGAGGGTGGAGCACGACTTTACGAATGCTGCGTAACGTTACGGTTATCGTATCGAGATCAAGAAACCTCATACTAAATTTCTGTACAATAAAGCGTTTACTTACTTACTTAAATTTTAATTCCAAATACGCTCACGGGCGGGCGCTGTTCCAAGCGTCATACAAACTCGACAACGATTACTATTCGATTTTACGTGACGCAGGTTTCGAAAAGTCGTGCTCGACCCTCAGGAACGCGACATTGTATAGCCATTGGCAGTCCTCTTGGTTTTATCGTCCTTGGTAAAGAGAAGCCGTGTACGTGTGTGCTGTGCTTCAATGGCACGTGTTTAACCTGATTGAACAGTACGAGAATGATACAATATAATACAATACAAATACAATAAAAAACCGGCCAAGTGCGAGTCGGACTCGCGCACGAGGGTTCCGTAGAAAGATTTTAACGCTTTTCCAAAGTGTTTTAAAATGTCCAGTGTTAGCAGAGCCCTGCTCCTAAGCAAAATATACACAGTGTGAGGTCAACTTATATTGGTTTGTGAAATCTACAGACAGACATAAAATTTTAAGATTTTGATACTTTGGGGTGGTTGTGCTATAAGAGCTACCTTCATACCAAATTTCAAGTTTCTAGGACAACTGGAAGTACCCGTTAGGTTTTCGGATTTCGGCAATTTATTATTCGTTGTCGTTTCTCGTATACTCGCTCAATCGTTAATATCCATATGCGATTGCAAATGAAAATAAACGAGTCAGCTGGGGAGTTTTACTGCTAATGCAAAAATTGCAATTAGTTATCGGATTCGTTTCGGTTTGGTAGAAGAAATTCAAAATGAGCGATGGAAATGATACTGTGCATGTACTTCCAAAGAAATTATAACAATGCCGCAAAGAGTGACGGAAAGTTTGCTGCCGGAAAACTTCATGAGATGCTGAATTGAAAAAAGTGTTACGTCTTTTTCGGAACGTAGGTATGTACTTTTAAAATAAATATTTCTTATTTATATAATGAAGTCGTAAAAAAGTAACGTATGCGATGGTAAATAACTGATCATTGTACAAGAGTTATTTTATTTACTTATTTAATTTCCAAACTTACAAACTTTAACTTACTACATGTTGTTACAGTTGCATAAAATAGTATCATTGACGTTTCTAGTGTGTATTATTACTATTATGCAAAAAATACTCATAACTAAAAACGGGGGTACTAAGGCCATGCTCTTGGTGCATTGTTGATATCGATGTACGTCAATCTTTGTATCTATTTCTTATACCTATACTACATTATATTCCATTCTTGATGATTCCAGTAAAATTCGATCGTAATACCTAAAACGTTTCCCAATTACGACATCTAAACAAACAAGTATCATAAACATTGCCGTTGCCAGTAGTGTTCACTAAGGATGCTATTATAAAGTTTATTGACTTTTATGATTAGCTGGCGAGCTCTATCCTGACAAGGCCACGACATAAAATGGCCAGAGCACATAAACGTTAACGTACTGTTTATTACAGCTTTATTGTTATACATTACTTACCTCAACAAGCTCGAAGTCGCGCACATATAGAGTATATTTGCAAAGCATTCGCTCCGGTTTGATCCGTGTGTCATGGAAATCAGAAGGCTCTTGTGTTTTGTTTATCTAGGAAAATTTAGACCGCTGAACGATTGGCAGAAACTCAGAAAAACCGTAGTGTTTGCGTTGCGGGACTTCCGAAAACTTTGAAGATGAAACCTTCACAGTCAGATAAAGACATTTGACAGATTTCGATCGAAGGAGTCGCTCAATTCATGTGCCTGTCATATTTTGGAAAAAATAATTGTTGAGTACCTACTGAGTACGATCCTGAGTACTATAGAGAATAGACGCGGGAAAATGATCGGACATTTCTTTAAGACCATTTGAGAGGGAAATATTTAAGAATAGAGAGGAAGACGTTGATCTAGGCGAAGCTACATGGACCAGATAAAGGAGAAGGCCGGTGTCGCGTCGTATCAACGAACTGAGGAGGAGGAGAGATGATTGGAACAAACTCCACCGACAAGATTGTTTAGTTTGATGATGATGACTGAGAGGAAAAAAAAAGTTTTTATTGTTTCGACAGATCGACGGACAGAGAAGGGTTCTTAGTCGACCACGAAACTCTAAAAAGCCCCAAAACAGCACCTTCTATCATTAAAGAGAGTTTAAATCATTTATTGAATCAGGCGTTACTTTGCGGAGGTCCATATTTATGAACTAAAAACAATTACTTTGCTCATGTGCACGACCACACGTGAAAAATAAAGTGTTGTATGTTTCCATTCAACACCTCCGCCTCGACTGCTACACGAATCAACACATGCTACACAGATCCAACTAACACCACTACCACTACACTTTAGTTAGGCCAGGGTTTACCCTGACGCGTTTTTACGCTCTCTACGAGGCCGCCAATATCGAAGCGCCAAAACAACCGTTCAACATGCTCCAGTATTCATAAAGGCAGTTCTAATTGTTTCAGGATTTGAAAAACGTCTCATACAGATAACAAAGGTAAAACAGGTACCTAAAGCCCTAATCAGTACAGTCACCTATATTTAATTTTCATCCACGACAGCCGTAGATCGCGGCAGATTACCCAGCTTACACGCCGCCGTGGTAATTGGCTCCGCTAATCCTGGGTTGTACAGCCATCCCTTAAGCGGAGCTATTAACGATCAAGTTTAATTTCAGTTTAATCAAATTCATGAATAGATAGGTACAGTTGACCTATTTGATCTGCAAGCCCTTGTAGCTCTTTGGAATAAACGCCGCCATTTCTCTAGCTACAGCCACAGAATCACGAGACAAGTTTTTAAAGTGCAGAGCGAATAATTGGCTTTTTTGTTGTTAATCCAGATCTGCCAGATTCACGAGAGGTTCAATCACTATGTAAAAGGCTGAAAACGTCAGTCTAAACAAAGGACGCATAATCTTAGTACGTTTCATGTCAACTCTTAGAGCAGAAAGGGATGGAGATGTTAACGTGCGATTTCCCCTCTGCCAAAACTCAGGCCAAAATTATTAGGGTCTGTTGATTGTGGTTGATCGTGTGCGTATTTTTGACATTTGTGTGACAGTTTTGTTTTAGTGTGAGTTTACAGGAGCGTTACAAATTTCGACATAGGCGCAGACCCCGTCAAAAAGTGGCAGAAAAATTGTAAGTGCATGAAGGCGCCTCTCGTCTGTCTGCTATGTGTCAACTCATTTCATCATGATCATGTCAGCCGAAAGGCGTCCACTGCTGGACATATGCCTCCCCCAAGGCTCTCCACTCAGACCAGTCTTGTGCTTTCCGCATCCCCCGCGGTCCCGCAATCTTTACTTGGTTGTCGCTCCACCTTGTTGGAGGCAACTCGTTTAAATTGTATCAATTTCCGCTCCTCATTATCATCAACTAGGTGTTGCCCACGTCTTCGTTCGGAGAAATCGTTTTTCGCTATCCCGCGGAAACTCCTCAATTTTCCGGCATAAAAATTGCCAATGTTTTAATCTAGGCTATAAGTGGCTATAAGCTATCTCCTTTCCAAATTTGAATCAAATAATCAGCCGTTTCAGCGTGAAGAAGCAAGAAACAACACACTATCTAACTTTTTCAATACCACTCAACTGAGGGTCGAGCACGACTTTTCGAATGCTGCGTAACGTAAAATCGAATAGTAAACGTTGTCGAGTTTGTATGACGTTTGTAACAGCGCCCGCCCGTGAGCGTATTTGGAACTAAAACTTAGTATGAGGTTACTCGATCTCGATACGATAACCGTAACGTTACGCAGCATTCGTTAAGTCGTGCTCGACCCTCTGGCAGAGCAAATCAATTTCGAAATAAGATTATTTTCTGTCCACGCCTTGTCCGATATTTGTCACGACGGAGTCACACTGTGCCATTAGATGGTAGCGGGTGGTCGACACGATATGCTTATAATATGGCTTCTTATTGTTGTCTCGCTCTGAAGCCTGTGGAATGTGAAACAAGCTGAAGTGTCTTGTCGATTGCATAGCACAGGAGGATTAGTGATAGAAGAAATTTGATACATGGTAAGTAGTAAACAAGATTATTAATTGTTAATGGAAACCTTTTTAATGACACTTTTTAAAACTTTTATCTACACACATACCATAAGTTCTCTACAATGCGTTCAGAAACCGTAGAAAATGACCAGCATTTCAGCATGCCGTCGACAGCTCGCCACCAGTGAAATAATAGTCATTACGACATCGAATTCGATGTCGTAATGACTTTTCGATATCGAATTAGATGTTTCAATGTTGAAAAACAACGTAATTTACAATAATAGTGAAATAAAACGGATCACTAACGTATATAAGTCGAGTTCAGTCCGACATTGTATAAACAATAATGTGATAATTTACAATAAAAAAACATGTTTGTCTATGATTAAAAACCGGCCAAGTGCGAGTCGGACTCGCGCACGAGGGTTCCGTAGAAAGATTTTAACGCTTTTCCCCAGTGTTTTAAGAAGTCCAGTGTTAACAGAGCCCTGCTCCTAAGCAAAATGTACGCAGTGTGGTCAACTTATATTGGTCTGGGAAATCTACAGACAGACATAAAAATTTAAGATTTTGAGACTTTTTGGAGTGGTTATGCTATAAGAGCTACCATCATACCAAATTTCAAGTTTCTAGGACAACTGGAAGTACCCTTTAGGTTTTTGGAAATCGGCAATTTGTATGGAAATAGCCTTTTTAATGACTGTATCTTTTGATTGCGTTGACTTAGAAGGTTGATTTTTTCACAGCTTCAAGGGACCGCAGACTTGAGTATTTCATATTAATTTTAGCATGCTACCTCTACGCGTTCCAGAGAAAAAGGGTCTTGACAGACAGACAGACAGACGGACAGCAAAGTGATCCTATAAGGGTTCCGTTTTTTCCTTTTGAGGTACGGAACCCTAAAAACACAATATAGCTAACCCCGGAAATAAAACTCGGATCCTCGACACTCCGTGTCGCGTGCCATAACCCATACACCACGGCTAACATAGGATGACACGTTGGTTTTTCCATGTATTCAAATCTCAGCTCGTTTATCACTTACTGCAGTGACTAGCGCCATCTATGTGATTGCCTCGCCAACCGAAGACAGCACACTCCTTTGAAAGTAATGATGTGCAAGTTGCGTAAAGTTTCCAAAAAGCTGAAAAAGTTCTCGAAAAGTTCTCGAAAATTTCATAGGAATATAAGAAATTTCCGTTTTCAATTTCGGAAAGTGTCAAACCCCATACAAAAACGTGAGAAATTTCTGAAACTTTCCCATGTGAACATTTTCTCATTTTCGGAAAGTTTCCGACGGCACACCAGTATTCGAAAGTATCAGTTTTCCCAAATCTTCTAATTTACCAGTCGCCTAATCCCAACGTAACCTGATGAAAGCTACTAGGGTACTACACGAACGACACATGACCGCGTGTGTCTAGAATCGTACACAGAATAACAATAGGTAATTACTTATTCGGAGTCCCAATTTTTGCGAATATCATATTCGGCGCATCACCTTATTAATAATATTCATATCGCATCCCGGGTCCCGCGACGGACCAAATTAGTCCCGGTACAGATTGAATTCCCTTCCTGGAATTTCTAGAGAATTCGCGCCGGGAATTTTTGATTGGGCTTGGACACATTATCTTAGGACGTGCGGTTTTAGCGATTAGGTGGGATAGTGGTCCAATGGTCGGTCGCTTGCTGGGATAGCTTCAATGGGAAATTGTACCTAGTAATTTGCTAGCTGTAGGTCTAGCACAAATCATAGTGCGAATTCTATCTCGCGCGAGAACAACTGCCCGTCCTTTTGTGTCACTCAGAATGCAACGGGACGGGTAATATAATTCCGCGCGACAAATAAAGTCGCGGCCAGTCGTTCTAGCCCTACTGTGGTGTAGTGGCGTGGCACAATGGCACGGAATGTCAAGGATTCGGGTTCGACTCCCGGTGCTAGCTATACGTAGGTTTTTTTATGTGAATTCAGTAAGTGTTTAAAAAGTTATGCATAGAAACGGTATTCTTTTGAAATATTTACACATAAAATAATCCGAGCCATTTCTTCACACACCTTTTTTACCAAAGCTGTACGCTACTTTTAATTAATATTTTATGTTTTTGGGGAGAACTCCAATAGAGAGATCTCTCTCCAGGCAGATGTTTTGCCTGGGGACCGAACTCCGAAGAAAGAGAGCTGGAAGTTGTATTTATGCAACCGACTTGAGAAACTTCGTTAGCGCGATGTTGAACAGTGACGTAGAATAGTGACGTCACTCGCGTGTGGCGCTAGGGTCGCTACACCAGCCCCCCTTTTTAGACCGGAGGTCGGTGTGGGAGCGCAGTCTGTGCGTCGTGTGGGCGCTTGCAAGGGCCAATTGGTAGGTTTGCTCAGCCTCGTTGGCTGAGCGATGAGTTGGTCCACTGTGCCGGCTGGAGCGATGAGTTGCTCCGCTGTGCTGACGGAAGCGATGAGTTGTTCCGCTGTGCTGGCGGGAGCGGTGAGTTGCTCCGCTGTGCTGACGGAAGTGATGAGTTGCTGCTACTCTGGATCCTCATCGGATTGCGTAGCAGTGTGGGAGAGGATTGCACACTGTAGACACCAGGCATGGAGATATAGCAACATGCTGGTAGTGCACAGTGTGGTAGTTTGGCGTTGCTGTGAGACTGCGTCATTGTCATGTAGGTGTTGGAAGGTTGCGTTTTTTTGTCCAATGTCGAGGGTCACCAGTTTGGGGAGGACTCCAATAGAGAGATCTCTCTCCAGGCAGATGTTATGCCTGGGGACCGAAGTCCGAAGGAAGAGAGTTGGAAGTTGTATTTATGCAACCGACTTGAGAAACTTCGTTAGCGCGATGTAGAACAGTGACGTCACTCGCGTGTGGCGCTAGGATCGCTACATGTTTTAAAAGTAATCGTTTTAGCAAATAATAAACATTAAGACTCGAAAATGTTCCTGAAATATTTCGATTCAAAGCCAGTTCACCTTGTGGACTTAGTTTTACAGTTTATATTTGAATGCATTGAAATAATATAGCGCCATTCGGTAATGAATAATTAACCTGAAAGGTTAAAGTTGAAAGCACAATCAAATTGACGAAGCTGTATTTTAACCTCCGGCATTTTATTCGTCACTACCATCTTGTTACTTGTTTGTTAACCAATAAAGAAACGGTAATTAACTAACGGTGGCGTTCTCTCAGATGCAAATTTATCATAATTTTCTGAGTAAAATTGCACAGTTTGTGATTAAAAAAAAAGCATTAAAACATAGAATCAAAAATTGGTGATCATTTTCTCAGCTCAAATTATTTGTTTCCGATTTCTGGGGTGAAGTTTTTGCACGTTTTTTTATTCTCAAATTACCCATTGCGAGCTTTTAATTCGCAACTGTATCTTATTTAATTAGAGAAATCTACACACACGACAGTGTGTCCAGCCAAGTTCGGAAACGAAATGGCGACACACCGGGCCTTTAAGCTAGTCAAGTTACATATACTTATTTATTTTATAAAACTTGGCGCTGATTAAGAAATAAGACAATAATAAAACCCCTACACTTGTTAATAATAAAAAATACTACGAAAACGAGGATAAATGTGCGATATCCAGCGAGGAAGGGCTACGGATTAGTCCGAAACATGTCGAGCTATACTCGACTGACATACGTGAGTGATCCGTTTATTTCACTAATAACGGCTTCAATCATCCGTTCGGTTGACAATTTCAAAAATGCGTTTAGACACCAAATTGCGTTTCATCCCCACTGGATTCGGATCGATTGCTTTAAAGGTATTTGAATACAGATACCGTTATTTTTGGCTTAACCGGCATAAATAACGGAACCAAAGTGAAAACAAATTAAAAATTGCGTCCGACAGATATTCCAATACACAAGTGAATTTATGAAATTCAATTACGTTGAATGATATTGCTAACAAGCATTTCCGTTATTGTTTCAGTTTGTTTGAATAAATCTCTTAACAAACATTACGCTCAATTACGAAGAGTTAGGTTACAGTTGCGATTTTAAGCTGCGAAATTTAAAAAATGGTTCATGTATTTCCCGGTCGAATGATATTGTCTAGTTTGTGTTTCAATGCAAAGTACCTACCTACTGCATTAAACTGCATTAACGCCGGTAACAGTATTAACTGATCACTTATGCACTTTGCGGTTAAGTTTACGAATATTCAGTTATCTGTGTTAGCTATTTAATCCTGTGTTAGCAATTTAACCCTGTGTTAGAAATTCAACCCACTAACTTTAACTAGACTATTAAGTATAGGTTATGGGAAATCAGCCCTAAAACTAGAGCAAATAACTTTGAAAATCACTTTGCGATGGACCCCTACAGGGGGATTCTGTTTTTCACCGTCATTCTTTTTATGAACTAAAAAACAATTACTTTGCTCACCCGCGACCACTAATGACAAATAGTTATATCTGTGCGGCAAATGTATGTTTCCATGCAACACCTCCACCTCCACTGCTACACGAATCAACACATGCCACACAGACCCAACTATCACCACCACCACTATACTAAACGCTGACGCGTTTCGGCACTCTCCACGAGGCCATTTACGAAGCACAACAACAACCGCTCAACATGCCACCACTTCCACTACTGACATATGTAAACCATGTACTCAACTTAGTTAATGACAAAACCAACCTTTTATGTAAGTCCTAAACTACCCTTTTTTAAGAAATGAATTCCAAACTACCCTTTTTATTTTTATTTTTAATCTACGCCAGGTACCCCGTTATTTTTAACCGAGTACGGTAAAAAGAGAAGTCATGTTCTCATTATTACTATGACACATTATTAAAATTAGAACCAAGTCGTAACAAAGGCGAAGAAACCAAATTAACTTGTTCATTAATAATAGACCCCATGTTGTTGTACCTAATTATTTCCAATTGTTCTAAAACCGATAGCCGCAAACCCTTATCACAATAATGTAAAATTTCGTACGTATCTGAGTCTAACAACGAATGATTCAATAAATTATTCTTTTTATGGTTTATCAAGTGCCATGTTCCTTGCTACAGCGTAAACGACAAGTGAGATACCGATCATTGGCTTCATCTCGCGAGTATCAAAGTCTATTTTAAATCGAGAGCTAGTTTAATCAAAAAGGTTATTGGCTAAGTGCCATCAAAATCGCTAGTTTTTGAGATATTGGACTACGTGGCCATTAAAATTAAGATCAACTTACTTACTTGTTTCATAAGTTGAAAACCCATCTATTTGCTGTACAGACAGCTACAGGAGTAGCTAAGCAACCGAAGCGGTCACAATGATCTGCAAAAGCTCGTATGTCTATAACAATAGAGCCGTGCTTAGATCATTGCGAATGCGTCGGTTACGTAGTTACTTTTGCTGTTGGTTGTGCCAAGAAAATTCACATGTACCTACATCTTGCGTCCCCCATTAGCGGGAGCAAGCCAACAACTGGAGCGCGCCTCAAACAAGCCCGCAAGAGGCAGTTTACTTACTTTTCTATTCTTTACGACTAAGTTTACAAACAACGCTAGCGTAGGCAGATAGTAAAAGTTTTCGTGACCTCGTTTTTCTTGAGGGTTTTCAATAATACAAACACAGCAAACAAATGACTACAGTCGTGATAGCCTAGTGGTTTGACCTATGGCCTCACAAGCAGAGGGTCGTGGGTTCAAACCCCGGCTTGCACCTCTGAGTTTTTCGGAATTAATGTGCGGAGTTACATTCGTAATTTATCATGAGCTTTTCGGTGAAGGTTTGATGTGTGTTGCCAGTGATGACGTAGCTATGGAACTGAGACGTGGTATTTTATAGTGAGCCTCTTATGAAGACTCAAGGTCACTCAAAAGGCAATGGAAAGAGCTATACGTGGAGTATGCCTGCGAGATCGAATCAAAGTGAGGAGATCCGTATAAGAACTAGAGTCACCTATGTAACTAGCTCAGCAAATTGTACACCGTAAGTGTTAGTGGGAGGGGTACATTGATCGCAGAATTGTTGGCCATCGGGGCCAGAAGGTTCTAGAGTGACGACCGCGTACCGCAAGGCGAAAGTGTTGGCAGGCCTCTCACAAGGTGAGCGGACGATCTGGTAAAGATCGCGGGAAGCCCTTGGCTGTAATTAGCATAAGACCGATTGTCGTGGAGATCCTTGGGGAAGATCTATGTCCAGCACCAGCTGATATGATGATGATGATGATGATGATGAATATGAGAATGCAGATGGTGAGTACAAACCCATTAGAAGCAACATTATTAAGTAGTAATACTAAGTTGGTAAATGCGATCTTACATAAGCCAATAAGGTCCTTCGAGTTGACTTTTATTCTGCTCGAGAGTCCCAAGAACGCCCTTGGTAGGTCCCGGAAACCCGCGGTGAAGATTTCACATTCCTAATCTAGCTACCCTAACGAGTACATTCAGAGAATGTGCGTAGAATTTTCTTTCTAATTACCAATTCTTAATGATTAAAATAACCTATTGAGTGTATATTTATAATACGTGGTTAAAGAGCCAAGTGCGAGAATGTCCTTTAACCAGTCGAGTAAATACAAGCCATAAACTCCCAAAGCCTTGGGGTGAATGAACGTTTTATGCAAATACAATGTTTCTTATAAATAGAGCAGGACAAAACGCTGCTACTCTTACATTATTCTGAGGGACTTAAGCATTTTTTCTGATGCTAATAAAGAAAAGCCTTTTTAAAATAGCCTTGAAGGACAACAGTTGAGCTTAAAGGACTTTTATGAAAAGGTAGAAGGAAGCACTGACAACAAATAGAACTTCATCTGTTTTTTTATTTCTACACGATATTACGCGCCTTATTCTTTGCATTTGCGGCAAAGTTTAAAATGTTGAATTGTATCACTTTGTTGTCCGTCTGTCTGTCTGTCTGTCTGTCTGTCTGTCTGTCAAGACTCTTTTTCTCTGGAACGCGTGGAGGTAGCATGCTGAAATTATTATCAAATACTCAAGCCTGCGGGCCCTTGAAGCTGTGAATAAATCAACCTTCTAAGTCAACGCAATCAAAAGATACAGTAATTAAAAAGCCTATTTCCATACAAATTGCCGATTCCCAAAAACCTAAAGGGTACTTCCAGTTGTCCTAGAAACTTGAAATTTGGTATGAAGGTAGCTCTTATAGCACAACTACTCCAAAAAGTCTCAAAATCTGATTTTTTTTGTCTGTCTGTAGATTTCACAGACGAATATAAGTTGACCCCACACTGCGTACATTTTGCTTAGGAGCAGGGCTCTGCTAACACTGGACTTCTTAAAACATTGCGGAAAAGCGTTAAAATCTTTCTACGGAACCCTCGTGCGCGAGTCCGACTCGCACTTGGCCGGTTTTTATAAGTACATATTTCAAATTGACCTATTTTTAATATTTATAGGTTGTATTTTGTGATCCTACCAATATATAGATTCCACACATATTAGACAACAAACAACAAAAATGAAGCAATAAATCTACATTTACCAACACCCACAAATCTGAATAAAATTCTAATAACAGACAGATTTCCGACTGTCGGTTTTAATAATCAGTCTGCGTATCTCATTTATTGATATAATTTATTTGAATCTCACTGAATATTTTCTTAAGTCTCTCAATTTGCTTTGAATTTCGTAAGTAAGTTTGTGCTTGCTTTCAATTTCACAAAGACAATAACATGATGAGTATGATTCAGAGGAAACATTGCTATTATAAAATTGATAAGGTTTATTCGGACAGATTAAATTAAATAACTTTTTAATGAATGTTGGTAATTAATTTTCTGGCTCGGAAATATACATTTACATATTAATAGGCCAATCTAAAGGCAAGTTAACCAATTAAATAGGTTTTTGATTACCACAAAACCAGATTACACGCCAATTTTACTCGTGCCAACAACAAACAGTCATGAAAACTGCTAAAATGGTCACACCAGGTGTACCAAAGCCTCAATAAAATAGAAGATAAAAAAAGGGTCACGATTGAAAATGTTCTTTTATGATAGCAAAAACCCTTAATATAAACAGTAGGCTCTTCTGCTACGGGAACTTGGCTGAACATCCTACCGTGTGTCTAAGAATAAGGCCCTAAGTAAATAAGGCTCGCGTGCTTAAGTATAGATGACATGCGCGTAGGTACATGCATATTATTATGACCTGCAGATGCCTTTAACAGATGAAGGAGAGAGAGGAAGGGGTAGACCGAGAGAGGATAGAGTATTTAGATTAAATAAAAAGAAGGTAGGTAAAGGTTGTTGTGACTTGTGACGTATCAATTGGTGCGGTGATAGCCTAGTGGTTTGACCTATGGCCTCTCAAGCAGTGTCGTGGGTTCAAATCCCGGCTCGCACCTCTGAGTTTTCAATCACCAGGTAATGTCGAATTGGTGTAAGAACTTGCATTGGAAAGAACTGACTGGATTTAACTGCATCGACAAGAATTATGATATTTTAAAAAAAAACCTACCTTGCCGTTCCCGTGCAAATATTTCTTTCATTTCATAAGTACATAGCCCTTGGAAGCGGCTGAAAAAACTCAGATATTTAAGTGTGTTTATCCCTTGTCTAGTACCCATACCCATAGTACAGCCTTGCCTAGTTTGGTAGTAGGTCGATTGGTGTCAATTGCCCCATGATATTTATTATTATGATATTTATTATTATGATATTTATTATTATGATATTTATTATTATGATATTTATTTATTGTTGCCATAGTCTTCGTAATACTGGGTGAAGTGTTATCTGTGTTGACAATATTCGTTTAAAGTACACATGATTTACTATTCGGTTTTGAGAGGCTTTTAGCTTTATCTATATTGAGGGCGGAAGGACTCGAGATAACGTCAAGCCATATCGTTTGTCAACGCCAATGGCGGGAGCATATTCTGAAGTATCAGAAGGTACTGTGTTTTCATCGATAATCATAAACAAAACTGATGCGTGGATATTATTGAAGTTTTACGCGCTAGCCACCAATTGCTCGAATAGCGTAATTGGACTAGCGCGTTAACACGGTTTGGAAAGGTCTGGGTTCGAGTCCCAGTTTGGAGTTATTTTTCCTGGTTTTTCTGTATATTTACGCATCAGTTTGGAATTTCGGTTTGAGATTAAAATAATTCTATCATAGGGCCGTGACTGTCATTCCTTAATGCTATTCACGGCTGTTTCAGCGTCGAAGTGCCAAATTAAGTGTCATAATTTTATAGTACTAAAACTTTGACACTTTTTGACAGTCGTGAACGCAACGATGTCAATTTAGAGAATGACACAATAGATTGGCATTTAATATAATGTTACGTCCCTTAGCCCGAAGAATTTTCAAACCTAATTTCACTAGACATAATGAAAACGGGATATTGACCGCGATTACCTTATAGGTTCATTATGTCTAATGCAATTAACCGCGAATCATTTAAAACTAATTTCACTAGCCCTAATTTTCAGTTTTCCGAACTCTAATTTCCGTCGTAGTTGTAAATTAGTTTTTAATTAAATAAAACAAACCTAACCTGCCTAGGTATATTTCCAAAATCGCGTACACCAAAGTTTTCGTTCAGCAGAAAATAGGCTTAGGAGTAATGAAAATTCAGACTAACGAGTCAGAATTACGACGTTTTCGGGTGTTCCCAATTTATATCATGGGCCATTTTTTGTCCCAAAAACTTCGTTTTCCAAAAATGCTCCTCCAAATTGGCAAACAAATAGTACTCACGGTTAGTTAACCTAACCTAACTAGCTCAATGTTACCGCGTTATCAGCAAAAGGCACTTAACACCTGTAGTGATAAGATACCGCGAGTGTAGTGAATTAAATTGAATCAAGCACTCTATGGCTAATAGAGTGAGTCTATCAATTGTTGGAGACGTAAAAGTGGAAATATTGTTCCCGGAATAGTGTCACCGGAATGTTAGAAAATAGGAATGAAAATATTTGTACAAAAGGAACAAACATACATGCATACATACATAGGCTGTTAAACACATTACCCTCCTTTGCGTTTCGCAGTCGGGTAAAAAATAACACACATTTAAAACTAAACTGAAATTGGCGGATAAATATGACTTGTTCTGTTCTTACAGTTCAGTTTAAGTGTAGTTGTTTTTGCCTTAAACAAACAAACCCAAAATCACGATTCGTCTGTTTTATCCTCAACACAAAAACAAACTCCAAAAATAGCAAGGGTGGATATTGTTTTGACTGGACTTTTAAGAAAAAAGTTGTAGCAGTCGTTTAATTAAAAGTTGTTTTAAAAATGGAACACCGCTCGGTCGCATAATTTTCAAACACCGCATGGAAATTGCAAACTCTCTCTCAAAGCATGTCTTGCTTACCACCTACATTTTCGGGATTCCGTATACTTACCATAAGTAACAAGGGACCAAATAAAACCTTCAAAAGTTTGCTGTTTGGTTGTTCATCTGAAAATGTTGAATTTTTGCGATCGGCCGAATTTCTACCACGGACGGACACCGGGACACTGAAGTTGTCTTTTTTTCACACTATTATTACAGATGAATCCATTTTTGGTCTCTTTACTTATATAATTTTTATATAAATTATGAAGGAAGTATTATTGCCATATAACACGATCTTTTTGACTATGAAACAAGTGTCTATTCTATATCGGTAGTAATATTTATTACTCCCGAGCCCTGCGCACTTTAATCATCGCATTTATGTCTTGTTTATTCCATACACGACACGTAGAATAACAGCATTTATTGACGTATATGTCGCTTCTGTATGACTTCTGCCAACTAAGTGACGTCAGAAAACACGAGGTTAGACCGTGAACTATTTGTCGACGGTCAGAAATGTAACTTAGTTGACAAGATCAGACGCAAATATGATAGATGTTAAGGCACGATGGATCCGTTTTCAAACATAATACAAATCCTAAAATATCTGTTTCTCATTGAATTCGAGTCTTAGAAAACCCGTTTCTCGTGATAAATGAACCTAAAAGCCCTGTTTCCTATTAGCCTGTCTGAATTTCAAAATTTTGTGTTTGTGTCATTTAAAATAGATGTTCAAAATCTATTCTAACGATACAACTCTATTAACGTTATCAGCGACATTTGTGTTTAGTTTAACCGTGAGAGCAATACCGCTTGTTAATTAATCCAGTCAAAGTCAATATTAGTCGTTAGAAACAAGCTTAGTTATCCTAAGCCCTAACTTCATTGCTTGTGTACCTATCAGTTACATGTGTCATTATCACTCACCTTAACAGGCGATGAAGCAAGCCACAATTGGAACAGATCTGACGTCACCGACGTACTCCGCGCCTGGTGGTTCGGCCGCGGCGACAGGGGCCCCGTCGATGTCAAACTATGCAGCCTGTTCACTTCATCACTCGACGCACATTCCCTAAGATACCTCTCCAAAACTTTCGGACTACTCTCAAGCAACTTCTTAAACTTTGACAAGTCCTCATCGGTACAATCATCCGGCGACGAACGCACTATCACTTCTTTATACTCTTCAGCATGCATTATTAGTTCGTTAGTAGCTAAAACGTCGTATACGACACTATCGCCTAAATTTTCTGGACTAGAATCTATTTCTGTAAGGTAATCGTTATCACATTTTTTGTCCAGTTCACAACCATTCTGATCCGTTATCTCGACTATCATAACTGGTGGGTTTTCCTTTAGCATGTTGTTGTTTTCAGTGACCTCCGGTCGTTTAATTTCTTCTGGTAGTTCGTAAACTAATCGCATCAGATCGTGGGATCTTTTTCTTTTGTCGCCTTCTATTGCTTTCTCGCTCGTAGCTTTGTCTTCTGCGAATTTGGCGCAGTCTTTTTTGGCGTCTGCTTTCTTTTTGGCATCGATGGGGGTTTCGGAGGTCATGGCAGGTTCGTTCAGGGAGCGGGTGTGGAGAAGATTTCAGAAATGTTGACCCACATCTCTTTGTACAAATTTTCGTTGAGTACCTGAGAACAAACGGATAACATTTTAATAAGATATTTTATTGACCGAGCGAACGAAGTAAGGCGAGGTGTCTTCTTTCAAGTTTGGACAAAAAATCTTTCACATACGTCTTTCCGGCCGGACGTCTGTCCCGCTGTTCTCCTCTACGTGTCGCATTATTTCAGGTTCGCTAATTATATTGATTGTTTTTGGCGATTCGTTTTTCGGAATTGTTTGGATTAAAAAAAAAAGTTCAAAAATGAGGTCATAGCACAGCAGCAGCAGGTTTTATATTGATGACATAATAATAATACAATATCCAAGGCTATATTTAACTCCGTTTGTGAACAGTAAATATTTATGTTTGCAGATAATAACCTTTAACGGAGTATTTGTGGTTACTGTAAGCGAGTGTTGCCCATCGAAGGAGTTAGCAGCCTGCTAATTGAATCACACCGTCGTTACAACTTTCATACGTGTTTTATAATTTCAGATGACATGTTTATACTCCTACAAGATGTTAGGCTTCAAACAAGATGGAGCGACGACCTGGTAAAGATCGCGGGACCGCGGTGGATGCGGAAAGCACAAGACCGGTCTGAGTGTAGAGTCTTGAGGGGCTTATGTCCAGTAGTGAACGTCTTTCAGCTAACATGATGATGATGTTTATACTTGTGGTAAATAACTTGTATCACAACAATTGACAGATTCCATGGCGACCCCGCGCTATTCTAATCGCCGGTGAGCATAGTTCCCCGAGGCGTTTATTTGGGTTGGGCGAGATATTATTGCTCCATTTTATGTCATACCTACGAATGATGCGCAGTAGATCCTTGGATAACAGTAGGGCAAACAAGAATTTTCACCTAATACGCCCACGGGGGGCGCTGTTCCAAACGTCATAGAATTTTTCTCGATTGCGATACGATAACGTTATTACTACACGGTTCTTGGTATGGTGATTTTCTCGTCTGATTGGTACTTAGTAATATAATAAGTCTTTAAAAATATATGTATACAGATTTTGAATCGCAAAAAAAATCTTTAGTAAACTTGCGTTGTTTTGGCAAATTAAGAACTAGTGCTTTTGGAAAAACGTTTCTATTATTGACAGTCACAATAAAATGCGTGCAACGTGCAATATTCATTACAAATAATGTAAAACGGTACAATACAACGAAAACACAAATTCATCCTGACTGATTTAAAATAGGTATTAAATTAAGCCTGTAAGTACTTGAAACAATAAAATATAATGAGAACAATTTATGGTCGTAACGTATTTTGTGAACTAACATACAATTACTTAATTCATGGCACAGAAATGTGACGAATAAAGATAAATGTGCCTTATAAGTCCTTAGCAATGACATAGTTTTCCTTGTTCGTGACACGTTATGTCCTCAGTCGTACAAGTGAGCAATTTCGGCGCAAAAACTTGTCTTGTTTATTAAGCCGTACTTTACTACAGATGATCGTAAATAATGGCTGTAACACAGTTAAATTACTTGTAATTGTTATGATTTACAGTTTTAGTGACTTTGCATTGTACTTTTGAGCTAGCGATCGAAGTGACCGAACCTCCGTTTCATTTTAGACAAATTCTTAAGTCCGACGTCTTTTCGGCTTTTCTATACGTCGCACTTCTGAATGGATTCTCGTGAAATTTTGTGAGCAAGTTCGATAATTATAATTGAGAGTGGATTTTTTTTGTTGATTAGTTTTTTGGATTTTTTTAAAGATTTTTTTTCAAAAATGTGCTCGCGAGATCTATAGCTCAAGCTCACAGAGCCACGGGTTTAAATTGTTTGATCCACATATATATTATATTACTAATACAGTAGTTTTTCATTACCTATGTTATCCCCAGATTTCTATTTTTGATGTTGAATTCAAATTGCGCTGTTGCATTTTCAATCATGCCGGCAAGGCGTAACCAGAACAGAAGATACTAATCAATTGCGTCATAAGCAGTGAAATATCATTGTTATAGGAGGAGAACGAAGTTGCTTTACTGTCCCACCACAGTGTCCCTCCGGTACTATGATGTCACGTAGCTTCCGTCCTTGTTGACTTGCTGACATCTCCGGAGAAATTGTTTTCCTTTACCGTCTGTAGTACTGTCGCAGCGGCCGATAATATAGACTCATTATTGTCGGATGGCTTCAAATGGGAATTGAAGGAGTTTGAAGGGTCGATTGCTTTTTTCTCGTGGTAAAACGGTTTGATATTTTATTTGCTATTCTGCAGGGTGTATATAGTTCTTAAAGTGCGTCATTTAAGCATTTAGCTAAGCCTTCAACGGGAACGCTTTTTGTTTACACAACAAAGTGAAATATATCTGAAGGTCTATTTTATCCACCAGTGGGACAGTTAAGGCAAAATAAAAGTGTCTTTAATTTTTCATAAAATGCCGCTATCTTCAACTCGAATTTGAATACAATGTTTCAACTTTTAAACATAAAATTGGCTATTTAAAAAAGCAAAACCTCATAAAAAAGTTTCAACCTAAATGTAGTACAAACTCGTTTAAGCGAGCATAATGACTTTCAAAACTTGGACGACAAGGGGCCGGCAAGACACAAAGCTACCCCGAATAGTGACCGCTTGGGGGGAGTATAGAAAGCTGTCGTAAGAAATGTCAAAGTGAGCTAGAGTAGTCCGCATATTGATATCCAATTAAAGTCAAGAAAATAAATGTAAATAAAAAAACAAAATTACACGGCCACGCCGCCAAGCAAATTTTAAGTTTGCTGTGAATATCGTAAGCGCTAATAACTAACTAACTAGACACACTATTCTTGATAACAAGCCAGGAAATTAGCAGTGAATTCCCAGGTGACGACTAATGAATACCAAATGAGATAGTCGAGTCATTTCCACCGCAAGTTCACGAACTACCAACAAATTGCCAACGGTCTATGTAAATGGCACGTTAAAAAGTCATTTGTATACATTTGACACTCCATCAGTGACAGCAAATCAAATTGTAGGCTTTCAAATTCGAGTTGAAGTGTCAGAAAACGAAAGCGACGGAATGAAACGGAATAAACGGGTCTATATTTTTACCAATGACGGACGCAGAACGAAACAGAGGCGGTATATGCGTTTGGGGTTTGAAGTTGTTTGTGTGGTTTTCCACGAAACAGGTAACAGACATACATAAACACGTACGTCTGTTACCATTTTCCTACAAAACTACTGGACCGATTTCGTTGCCGTTTTTTAATCGAAAGCTACGAGTAGTTTAATCGAGATGGTTCTTAGCCAGCCGTTTTTGAGATATTGAAGTTTTTCCACTTTTCGAAGTTGGTTAGGTTATCTTGTATACGTATCGATTGTCCAAATTTGATGTTAGGGCGAATGATCGTTTGTCATAATTGAAATTATACTGATAATATCCATTTTTAGGGTTCCGTACCTCAAAAGGAAAAAACGGAACCCTTATAGGATCACACAGGACTGTCTGTCTGTCTGTCTGTCTGTCTGACCGTCCGTCCGTAAATTTTTCTGTTTTTAGGGTTCCGTACCTCAAAAGGAAAAAACGGAACCCTTATAGGATCACTTTGTTGTCTGTCTGTCTGTCTGTCTGTCAAGACCCCTTTTCTCTGGAACGCGTGGAGGTAGCATGCTGAAATTAATATCAAATACTCAAGCCTGCGGTCCCTTAAAGCCGTGAAAAAATCAACCTTCTAAGTCAACGCAATCAAAAGATACAGTCATTAACACAACCACTTGGAAAAGTCTCAAAATCTTAAAATTTTATGTCTGTCTGTAGATTTCTAAGACCAATATAAGTTGACCCCACACTGCGTACATTTTGCTTAGGAACAGGGCTCTGCTAACACTGGACTTCTTAAAACACTGGGGAAAAGCGTTAAAATCTTTCTACGGAACCCTCGTGCGCGAGTCCGACTCGCTCTTGGCCGGTTTTTTTTGGTATGTTAAAAATAAACCTAAAACCTACCTTAACCTAACCTGTTCTACGTCGCCTGTGTAATAATTATATTTTCCGAAATGTTTTCGGTTTCAGTTGAAAGTTATGACAAACAATCATACGACTAAGCATTATATCAGGACAATAAGCCCAAGGACCCGATAATATAGACAATTAAGTAGAGTTGTGGTAAGAAAATCATTTCGCTATTTTGTAAGTCTGCCTGAATGGAGTTCGTTTTCATTATGTACACTTATTGTGAGAAGTATATTTAGAATTCAAGGAAATACATTCCAAAGGCCCCTATTTGTTAACAGGGAAAGCCTGTTTCCAAGAATTCCTCAAGCCTCCATCAGGTTTAATCTACTCTGTGATAATACAGTTCAAAATATTTATGTTGAAAAAAGTTCAGATGTGAAAACGAGAAAATACAGTCAAATAAATTGATTCCTTGTGGGCCAGGAATCAGTTTGTTTGATAGCTGATTCATTCAAAACTATTAGACTACTAACACACAAACAATCCTAACTAATATTATAAATGCGAAAGTGACCCTGTCTCACTGTTTATTACCTCTTCACGGAAAAACCGCTGCACCAATCTAGATGAAATTTGGTAAGAAAATTGTGTGAATACTGAGAAATAACATAGGCTATTTCTTATTCGGGAAAATTGTATAGTTCCCGCGGGAAAGCGATAACGGAAATCTACGCTTACGAAGCCGCGGACAACAGCTAGTATATCATAAAACATTGTAATCATTAAACTCAGAACAATTGAACATCACGCCAATACCGATTAGCCAGTAAATCCCGTGATGACTCCTCTATCTACTTCCAAACAGTTTACCTTCCTCGTCTGCGAGTTGTTTTATTTCATTATCGCCCGGGGGAAGGAAACTGGAATTGCTGAATCGCGGTCGCGTGTCGCGGTATCGTAACGGACTACAACTTTGAAGGACGTGAGTTTAGGTGTCTGTTCTCTTGCTACATGAAAAATACCATATGTGTTAATACAAAATAATGTACAGGGTGCGTTTTAATGAACCGTCAAGAATTCAGCCAGGATTTGACAAGTCCAAGTGTGTGTGTGAGCACCCCTGCTAAGCATAGGTACATTTCGTCAGCCAGCCAGCAGAAACGACACATGCCACAGAGACCCAACTATCACCACCACCACTAAACTAAACGCTGACGCTGGTGGTGATAGTTGGGTCTGTGTGGCATGTGTTGATTTGTGTAGCAGTGGAGGCGGAGTTGTTGCATGGAAACATACATTTGCCCCACAAATATAACTATTTTTCACTTGTGGTCGCGGGTGAGCAAAGTAATTGTTTTTAGTTCATAAATATGGACCTCCGCAAAGTAACGCTGATTCAATAGATCATGTCCAGTATGCTTTAAACTTAAATGGGTCTGAAGTTTTTCAGTGGGACGTACAAAGTCTCCCACACCAACCAAAACAATTTTACGAGCAATGTAAAACCGCACCACTTTTCACAACCCGTCGGTTCCGTCACTCCGTGTTTACCGTCCTTTCACTTGATTTGCTTCGTTTATGTACGAATGCCGGTTTCCATACAAGAGCAAAATTAAAAAAAAAGAATGCCGATTAAAAAGATAATTTTAGATATTGATTTAAACTTTCGCGATTTTCGAAACATTCGAGACCATGGACGCAACGTCGCGTCCGAAATGTCGAGGTATTTAAATTTAAATACATTTTTTACGCGTTAAGTCCGGAGTATCATAATAATGGATGATAGGTAGTTTATGCAACTGTTACAAATAATGTGTGTTTTAAGGCCTAATTATGTAGAGCTGCATAAGTCACTTTATCTCCACACATGTTATAAGTACCTACTCTAAGGTGGGCTCAGAAGCCGAAGGCACAACAAATTTGTCAGGATTTTTTAAAATCAGACAGACATATCGAGCTTATTAAGTTGAGGCATATTTTTATTTTAAATTGTATTGGTTTTTGAAGATGAAAACTCACTGTCGTACAGCTAATGCTACCTACCTACCTACCTACCTACCTACCTACCACCTACCTACCTATGGTTTCTGATCGCATTATAGAGAAGTTATGATAGATAAAATGCCTAACATAGTTATGTTACATTATAATTTGCTTGCTTTAAACAGATAAGTGTTAGAAATGTGCCTAGACAAGCTACTCAAGAGTTCGAATTTAGCTAGTAATTTTTAGCTTGATTTTTGTTAAATCATTTTTAAGTTAGTTCTAGCTATTCAATTTTAGACACTTATGTATCATTTTATTCCAGTGAAGATCATAATTATTATTGGTGTAAAAAAATATTTACCTATGAAATACCTACGCGCTTGATCCGAGGGTCGAGCACGACTTTACGAAAGCTGCGTAACGTTACGGTTATCGTATCGAGATCGAGAAACCTCATACAAAATTTTAGTTCCAAGTACGCTCACGGGCGGGCGCTGTTCCAAACGTCATACAAACTCGACAACGTTTACTATTCGACTTTACGTTACGCAGCATTCGTAAAGTCGTGCTCGACCCTCTGAAATCATTTTTAAGCAGTGTTGACATTTACCTAAATCGGGATATGTTTGTGAAGCAGCCGGATGACGGGTCACACTTCCTTTCCATAATATAAGCAGAGGCAATGTTGACAAACGGTGGTTTGGAGAAAAATGATACCAATTTCCGGTGGAATGACTCGAATGAAAAAATGACGCTTTAAGAATAGCGTTGCTGGAAAGAAAGTTCTTAATGTTATGTTGACGACTTTTTCAGTTGCAGCAGGCTTACTGTCTAACTCACTCGGAACCGGGTTCGATCCCCGGGGATAGCAATATTTTTCCGGTTCTCTGTGTATTGTTGTTTATCTCGACTTATGGCAAAATATTTCATATTACACCACGAAAATACTTACAAAAAAACCGGGACCTCACTTTTTATAGTTGAGTAAGTTGACGTTGAATGGCGTCCACGGACCGGGAGACAAGCTGTCGGCAGGCCTCCAACAAGATGGAGCGACGATCTGGTAAAGATCGCGGGGCCGCGGTGGATGCGGAAAGCACAAGACCGGTCAGAGTAGAGGGCCTTGGGGGAGGCCGCCGCCCAGCAGCGGTAGAAGTCTTTCGGCTGACATGATGATATGAAGATGACTTTGACATTTAAAAAAAAGTTAATCAGTAACTTAGTTAGATCTATTTAAATCATCATTATTAAGGGCAAGAAAGTTGTCATTAAAAAAGAACCCGGACACTAACCTACTTTTCACCAACTCGGTTGTCATGTGAAACAATGCAAGAAATTTAATATCTCTTGGAATTCATCATAAAATAATGAAATATAAAGTCTGCAATAAAACTTTAGCGCTTGCACGCGGCGTGTATGTTGACTAGTTTAATGCAGTTAGCACGTATGTGACTAGATTTAGGTTAGCTAGAATAAAGTTGCAGTCAAACTTATGTAGGAAGTTTTGAACATGCTGTGTGTTGGATTTATTATTTTTATATTTTTGAAAAGAAGGTACTTGCACGTATTTAAACCTACCCATCATCCATCCCTGTCACACATGTGCACTTGCGTATGCGGCTATCTCTATTGCTGCTACGTATAGACAATGATTTTTGAGACATTACTCTTCGTTTGACCGCCGCAGCAGCAGCACCCTTGACTGTTGCATCTCATTGAACGTGATCGCGAGTGTGTGCTTTTTTATGTGTTAGACCAGCAGTGCCGTATCAAAAACTCTAGCCAAGGAACTGTGAAAGCTGACAGTGTCTGTACGAGAAATACCCGGGATTGTGAGGTGAGTGCGCATGTCCCGCTTACCTGTTTCCTATTTCGTCGACCTCAGTCGTTCCTTACATACCAAGTACATGCAAGTAAATTGTTTATTTCTTTAGTTATTCAAAAATTTATAATAGAACCATCCGCATATACAGTCCACTTAACCACTCCTTGTGCCTAGGAGTTATCAAAATTATTTTCTTTAATATTTCGCACCCCAAGTGCAGAAGCTCAAAAAGGCATCTTCTCCATCTTTTTTGGTCACTTCGACCGTATTTATTTTTTTGTAATCTAATAGCTAAATACTGGGTGAGGCTTATACGATCATTGTGCTACGTAATACAAATACTCTGTCAATAATTATCTTGTTATATCTCCCGCATCGGCAGTTATTTCGCTTTATTTTCGCAACGCATCGCTTAGTACAACATATCGTGAGTTATTTCTTAATTTATTTAATTTTTCGTGGCTAATTTAGATTCATGTGTTAATAAAAGAATTCATGTGTTAAAGACACATAAATTGGTTCGGCACGGTTCGGCTAACTTCGGTTATCTTCGTTACGTTCCGTTTAAATCGATTGCACTAATCACGATCGCGCGCAGTCGTCATAATCGTTTTGTTTTTTCTCCGCAACGACAATTGTCGGGTAGAAATATATGGTTCTGTTCTATCCATCCACTTATTATAACAATAACGTTGCGATATCTCTATCTCGCTACTTATTTACGCGTCAAGCGAAGAGCCAATTATTACCGCTGTTTACATAGTTTTTACGCTGTTGACATATTTACCGCTAAATTTATTATCCATACAAATTTACATTTATATTTACAATGGGTAGAGGTAATAGGAAAAGCAGTGAAGGCTTTGCTGGAGGATTTGATTACCAGGCTGATAAAAATCAGCTGACTATTTATTCAATCAAACGCGATGTAATATACAAACGCGTAGAAAATATTCTAGAACTCGCGCACAAAGCTGAAACTGATTCAAATCAGTACAAGGCATTTAGCACCAGTGCATCAAACATAGATTCAATACGCGATGAATATCAAAGTGCTTTGGATTCATATAACTTGTTATTTCTCAAATTAAACCCAGGCTCTGATATTGATTACGACACATGGACCTCTTTTGAGGAAATGTACTGCTATATTAAGCAAATGTTATTAGAAAATGACAACAGTAAAATTATTTCTGCACCGCAAGTTCCTTCCAGATCAAAACCTCACCTGCCACCTATTGATTTAATGTCATTTAATGGAGATGTAAAAAACTGGCCTTTGTTTTACCAACAATTCAAAAGTATGATCCATGATAATACTTCGCTGACTGACAGCGAAAAGGTTTATTATCTAGTAGGTAAACTCACGGGCCAGGCGTCGTGCGTCTGCGCAGGGCTGGCGCCGACATCCCACAACTATCCTATTATTTGGGGCGCTCTCGTCCAAAAATATGACGATCCCCGTTCGCTCGCGTGTACTTATCTTAACCAGTTGTTACATTTTAAACCGCTTTCAAACACAACTTCCACCGGACTAGACTCATTCATAAATAATTTTAATTCGTCCGTGGAAGCACTAAAGCAACTTCAGCTTGGTGACTTAACTGATTTTATTTTTTTGCATCTGGCGCTGCAAAAATTGGACGCAGATACAATTAAATTATTCGAAATTACGTTTCGGAAAGAGAAAATTCCTTCTTATAAAAATTTGATCGAGTTTGTTAAAGAACAGAGCAAAGTTTTGTCAAGATCCCCAACGGTGGGCATTAATAAACAAATTGATAACTCGCTGCACAAAATGCGTAGCAGCCCTATTGTACGGCAGCCGCACGCCTCAACAAAAACGTTCGTGAGCGCTAAGGATGTAGCCTCCGGCACAGGCGCAAGCGATAACTGTGCTTTGTGCAGAAACAAACAGCATGAACATTTATATTCATGTTCGAGTTTTATGAAATTAACACCGCATGAGAGATATAATTTTATTAAATTAAACTCTTTCTGTAACAACTGTTTAAGTGTGAAACACAAACCATTAGCTTGTACTTCTAAGCATAATTGTTCGCATTGTTCGTTGAGACACCATTCTTTATTGCATTTTAATCCAATTGTGAAGTCTATCTGCAATGTTGCTTCATCGGTGTCCGATCCCGCTATTACTTTAAATAACTCAAATCCCGCTATTACTGTTAATAATACTAAACCCGCTACCGCTTGTACGCAAGGCGTGTCCCACACTGCGCGGGCGCCGCCGACCGAGTTAATTGCGACTCAACCCGCCATTATCAACTCTGCAACCGCTGTGGATAAGGTCGAGACTAGTTTACCGCATTCCTTTTCTGATAAAAACGCATCGATCTGCATAGTCTCGTGCGACCGTGCGAGTTGTTTACATACAACTACCTTGTTAGGAACAGCAAAAATTAAAGTTATTGATTCTTTCAACCGCACTCACTACTTGAGATGTCTTGTGGATCCTGGATCTCAGAGTGATTATGTAACCGCTACTTGTTGTAAGCGTTTGTCGCTTCCTGTTTATAAACAGAACCGCTACTCGGAAGTTCAAGGCATAGGAGGAACTTCGCAAAAAATTCTTGGCATAACCGAACTTAAATTCACATCTCGATTAGATAATAAATGCGAATACGCCGCTAAGCCGCTCGTAGTCGAGCAGATTACGTCACAGCTGCCTGCCTCGCGGGTTGACCGCGCGTCTATTCCAAGTTGCATTTTGAACCTTCCGCTCGCTGATGATGAGTTTTCACAGCCTGGACCTATAGATATGCTTATAGGCGTCAATCTTTATTGTGAGATTTTGTTATCAAATGAAATTAAAGGTTCTAACGCTAATACTCCCTCCGCCTTCGAAACGACCTTAGGCTACCTAATTATGGGTGACGCCCCTATTATTTCACCGCAACCCGCTTCGCACACACTTTGTGCTTTTACTTCTGAACCGCTACACGAAATTGTCGAAAGGTTTTGGGCCGTCGAGGAATTACCCTCACGGAAGTTTTTAAGTCCAGATGATCAGCAATGTGAAAATATTTACACTTCAACTACTGTTCGTAATGCTGACGGCAGTTATTCAGTTGATCTTCCATTTAAGGATGACCCCAATAAATTAGGCAATTCGTACATAACCGCGAAACGGCGTTTTTTACTTCTAGAAAAGAGGTTCGCTAAGGATCCCGGTCTTAAATCAAATTATGACAAAATTATTCTTGACTACCTAGATAAAGGTATGTTGTCTCGCAGCGCCGTTGAGGAGCAATCGTCTCCGGGTTGTTACTTACCGCACCATCCTGTAGTACGCCACGACAAGGCGACTAGTAAGGTTCGCCCCGTTCTCGACGGGAGCGCGAAGACGGATACCGGACTGTCGTTGAATGATATTTTACACTCTGGATGTAATTTACAGGCAAATATTTTTCACATTCTACTAAATGTGCGTATTTTTAAAATCGCATTTTTTGCTGACGTTAAGCAAATGTATTTATGCATATACACAAATGCTCCGCACCGCAAATATCAACGGATTTTATACCGTTTCTCTGATACTGACCCGCTCGAAGCGCTGGAGTTCACGCGAGTGACATTCGGACTTCGCTCGTCGCCGTTTCTGGCGCTCCGCACGCTTCATCAGCTCGCTGCTGATGAACGTCATAAATGGCCCAATGCGGCTACTGTGCTAGAGAGAGACGTCTACATGGACGATTTGGCTTCTTGTGCTTCTTCTCTCGAGGAAGCAGTTAATATAGCTGATGAGTTAATCGGTCTTTTTAAGGCTGGTGGGTTTGACTTGCTCAAATGGTCCTCCAACTCGCCAGAATTGCTCGAGCACATACCAAAGTCGCACCGGCAATCTGGATCTATTTCTCTCGCCGATGGAAATACGTTTAAGATCTTAGGTTTGCGCTGGTTACCTACTCAAGATACCTTTGTTTTCGACACCTCGAGTCCACCTCCTATTTGCACTAAACGCGGTATTCTCTCAGCGACCGCTCGTCTGTACGATGTCCTTGGACTAGTCGGACCTATTATTTTATACGCCAAGCTAATTATAAAAAAGCTTTGGCTACTCAACCTTGACTGGGACGATGTACCCCCTTCTTACATCATAAATTTATGGCAACAATATTTATTTGAATTGCCCCAGATATCGCTACTTCAATTTCCTCGTCATCTAGGAATCGGAAAAGGATCAGATGTCTCGTTGGTCGCATTTTCAGATGCAAGCGAATCTGCGTATGGCTGTGTAATATATTTACACGTCGTGAATGACGGTCAACCTCCGAAAGTCACTCTCATTTGTTCTAAATCGCGAGTCGCATCTGCTAAACCTAAAATTACTCTAGCGCGACTAGAATTAAATGGGGTTTTATTACTCTCTCGGCTTACTAAAGAAGTTCACGACACTTTGGCGCAAAGGCATAAAATAAATAAGATTTTTGCTTTTTCGGATTCTGAAGTCGCCCTATGTTGGTCGATTGCCTCGCCACATAGGTTTGATACTTATGTTGCTAACCGCATTTCACAAATTCAGGCAAATCTGTCGCCTGACAATTTGTATCACATTTCCAGATCACAAAACCCCGCTGACAGTGTGTCACGCGGACTTACGCCTTCGCAGCTCATGCACCACGAGCTGTGGTTCACCGGACCATCTTGGCTATCTCAGCCTGTGGAACACTGGCCAATACAAAGGTTTGTACCTAACCGCTTGTCTCTGCCAGAAGAGAAAACTGTGACCCACGTGACTACTGCAGTCACTGAAGTTGAGCATCCCATTTTAACGCTCGCTTCAAGGTGCTCCTCATGGGATAGGCTCCTTAGAGTTTTTGTTTATGTACTCCGCTTTTTGAAGAAGCTTCCACGAAACGACATAATTACCGCTCAAGATTTAAATGTAGCAGAAATAGAGATTATACGTGTCGTACAATCTAAATACTTTTCTGAGGACATAAAAAATATATCAAATGGTAAACAGTGCTCAGCAAAATTACGTAAATTATCTCCGTTTATTTTAGACGGTATTTTGCGCGTCGGAGGCCGTCTATCGAACTCGACATTGGACTATTCTTCTAAACATCCCATAATATTGCCAAAAAAGGGACACATTTCGCAATTGATTATTGATTCTTACCACCGCGACAATTTCCATGCCGGACCGCAATTATTAATAGGCATTTTAAAATCCAAATATTGGATAATTTCCGCTCGTAGTGTCGTGAGGCAACGCATAGGAAAATGTAATTCTTGCTTTAGGTTAAACCCTAAGGGTACGTTCCCTGTTATGTCTGATCTGCCTAAGTGCCGATTAGAACAATGTAAGGCGTTCTTACACACGGGCGTTGATTACGCAGGACCGCTTTATATTACTCCTTATCGCAAACGTGGCGTTCGTAGTATTAAGGCGTACCTCTGTCTTTTTATTTGTCTCGTGACAAAGGCGGTTCATTTAGAACTTGTTTCTAACTTGACTTCTGCTAGTTTTATGGACGCTTTTAAGCGCTTTTTATCGCGACGAGGTCCTTGTACCTTCCTATATAGCGATAATGGAACTAATTTTGTTTCGTCTAAGGCGTACTTCAATGAACTTCATGAATTTTTGTCATCTGACGATTATTATGGAACTTTTAGTAAAGAGCTCGCGAAAAACCGCATAACGTGGAAAATGAACCCGCCTACGGCTAGCCATTTTGGTGGAATTTGGGAATCGAATATAAAAAGTACGAAATCGTTACTATTTCGCGTAATCGGCAACCAAATTCTCACCTTTGAAGAAATGTCGACTGTACTTGCACAAATAGAAGCAGTACTTAATAGTCGACCACTCTACGTTTTAAGCTCTGATCCGTCTGAGCCTCTAGCGCTCACACCTTCGCATTTCCTAACTACGTCTCCACTGGAATATATTCCCGCAACCGATTTATCCAACGAACGAACCAACTTACTGTCTCGTTTCCTGTTAATGGACTCGCTTGTACAATCCTACTGGAAGCGATTTAAAGCAGAGTACTTACATAGTTTGCAACAACGCGAAAAATGGAATACCTCCTCAAATCCAATTACAGTTGGTACCGTTGTGCTATTGAACGTAGATAACGCACCACCCTTACAGTGGCCTTTAGGAATTATCACTGATGTATTTCCCGGTAAGGATGGCATTATACGCGTTGCGGAGGTAAAGACGAAAGTTGGCACGTACAAACGTCCAGTTGTACGGCTATGCCCGTTACCGACTCAGTAGGAGTCATTTGTTTAAGTTTAACTGTAAGCTAGTGTCTTTGCAGACAATGTTGGTTAGGTTAAAACTATTTAGTACTTAGTTATCGCATAATTGACGTGCCTATTAGCATTAGTTTTTTCATTATTTATTTTTGTATCCGCACAATGATCGTGTTACGCTCCTTGAGCTAATCCATGTAGAGCAATTTGTGCTTTTCTTTGAAGGGTTACTTCAAGGCCGGGGGGATGTTGGATTTATTATTTTTATATTTTTGAAAAGAAGGTACTTGCACGTATTTAAACCTACCCATCATCCATCCCTGTCACACATGTGCACTTGCGTATGCGGCTATCTCTATTGCTGCTACGTATAGACAATGATTTTTGAGACATTACTCTTCGTTTGACCGCCGCAGCAGCAGCACCCTTGACTGTTGCATCTCATTGAACGTGATCGCGAGTGTGTGCTTTTTTATGTGTTAGACCAGCAGTGCCGTATCAAAAACTCTAGCCAAGGAACTGTGAAAGCTGACAGTGTCTGTACGAGAAATACCCGGGATTGTGAGGTGAGTGCGCATGTCCCGCTTACCTGTTTCCTATTTCGTCGACCTCAGTCGTTCCTTACATACCAAGTACATGCAAGTAAATTGTTTATTTCTTTAGTTATTCAAAAATTTATAATAGAACCATCCGCATATACAGTCCACTTAACCACTCCTTGTGCCTAGGAGTTATCAAAATTATTTTCTTTAATATTTCGCACCCCAAGTGTAGAAGCTCAAAAAGGCATCTTCTCCACTGTGATTCTAAAAATAAAACAGACAGACGGCCGGCGCCTTTGAAACAAAGAAATAAAAAAGAAAAGGTTTATTTGGATTATTAAATAAAAAAAATACGCCAAAAAGGTTGCCGCTCAGCATGTGTAATGACTGGAATGTCTGACGCTTATCTACGATTTACAATTTTTCTGACAATTTTTGAGGGGGGCGAGATACACACGTACAGCACACGTCTGCGCTAATCTCAAAATTTGTTACGTTCCTACAAACTCATACTAAGACAAAACTGGTACTCAAATGCCAAAAACACGCACACAATCAACAGACCATGTGCATTTTGCACAGACTGGACTGAACGTAAAATTTTTGGCAGAGGGAAAATATCGCTTTGTAATCTCCTTTCCTTTCCTGCTCTGCTTCTGCTGGTTTTTGAGCTGTTCTTGCTAACTGGACTATTTGTTGAATCTACTTTCATGAACATCTAGTAGTCTGCGTATACAAACCACTGGAAGTAGTTTAAATTGAACTTGTAAGAATTAATTTATAACCTAATTGGAAAAGCAATGGTTCCGAAGAACCGAAGAGCAGGCTAAGTGGGAGAGGCATTATGTCCACCAGAGGACGGTAAAGGCTGACGATGATGATTTGTTCACACACAGTCGTTGAGACAGGTGAAACATAACCCGAAGCTTGCAAAAAACAAAACCAATTCCGGATTCAATGTCATAATTCCAAAGGATTTTTCCGAGGTCCCAATTAAAAAAGAACTGCGCATTTTACAATTCCACAAAAAAGCAAACTACAAATGAAACTGAATGGCAATTAAAATACCTGTGTGATTCGTATCTGCGCGGCCCCATGAAAGTATTCCGTTTGCAAACACGAAAACACCCGCAGGCTTCCACAAAGTCACAAAGAGACCGAACTGGACTCAACAACTTTGCAGCAAAGCGCAAACTAAAAGCCACAAACAAAGATTTGAGCCCTTTGCCAACCCTGCCACAGTATAAATAATCCCAGTGATCAAGGCACAAACTAACTGTGAATTTGGCCTCTTATAACCTAACCAAGTCAGAAAAGTTGAAAACTCCCGACACTGTCATTCCAAAGTTCAATATATTATTATGAACGGGTGAACAGATTTTAATGAAACTTAGCTAAGAACCATCTCGGTTAAACCAGCTTTCGAAACAAACTTAAAAAATCCGCTTCAAAATCGGTCCATCCGTTTGGCAGCTAAGATGCCACAGTCAGATACACAATTATACAGATACACATTACATATATTATAGATAATATTTTTCGTCGGGGGTTTAAAAGTGGGCGCTGTCCTCCGGATGCGGACAGGAGTGAGTGAGCGCGTTCATCATATTCTTATCGCAATCCGCTGCTAAAAACCCCGTAAACCCTAACGATTATCAGATAACTGCAAATGCAACCAGAAGGTCGAGCACGACTTTACGAATGCTGCGTAACGTTACGGTTATCGTATCGAGATCGAGAAACCTCATACTAAATACAACGTTTACTATTCGATTTTACGTGACGCAGGTTTCGAAAAGTCGTGCTCGACCCTCAGCCCACTGCCACTTCAGCTTGCATATTTATCCTTTCAGATATTGTACATTATTTTAGTTCTCTGACGAATCTCTTCATATAAGATTCTTGAATAATTTTTCAGGTGCGTGTATAGTGTAAATTCAGCTTTTTTGTTTGCAGATTGCTTACTGTTATTTATGCTGCGGCCGCCACTGCGTTGAAACGCGCAGAAATGACAATCATAAAGCCATAATTAAATTCTTAATAAACCCCATTAGCTTGAACGTTGTTATGCAATCTCGTCTAGTTTACGTCCTACATCTCCTGGTAAGCGTATAATCTGGGTTTTAATTAGGACAGTCGCCTCTAGCAGATTGCTAGGTCAAACGCAAATAGTAGACGAGGCAATTTAGTAGGCTGAGTGCGGGTAGTTCGAGGAACCCGTGCAGCTAGGAGATGTTGATACCCGCCTCTTCAGTCCCTTCGAGACCATGGACGCAACGTCGCGTCCGAAACGTCGAGGTATTTAAATTCAAATAATTTATTGAATCAGGCGTTACTTTACGGAGGTCCATATTTATGAACTAAAAACAATTAGTTTGCAAAAAGCAATATTTAGTTCATATTTCAATTCAAATTCAAATATAAATGTTTTTTTCGCGATTAAGTCCCGAGTATCATGATAGTGTGTGAAAATCGCGAAAGTTTAAATCAATAAATAGTAGGCTGAGGTTTTCAGCTGGCACAGATTGCATAGCTTTATTATAATATTTTAGTTACATTGTTACGTATACTTCTATACTTACTTATAATATGGTTTACTTCAATAGTAATTTGTTAAGTGCTCAACAATATTCTTAATACAAACAAACAAATGAATTATGATCTCAAAAGGAGCATCTTTTTGTATTTTTCTAAAGCTTTAATATTTAATATTTCTTATTTTCTGTGCATTCTTATTTCAGTGAGTATTTAAAGTTTAATAACAAAATGAAGTTACTTAAACTTTGACGAATTGAGACTTCAGTCAGTTATTTTTTTTATGGTTACTGCACTTTTTTCTGTCTTTATCCTAAACCTGGACTTTATCCGTTTATGTGTTTAGTAGCCGTGATAGCCTAGTGGTTTGACTGGTGGAGTGTCGCGGGTTCAAACCCCGGCTCGCACCTCTGAGTTTTTCGGAATCTGTGTGCGGAATTACGTTTGTATTTTTCATGAGCTTTTCGGTGAAGGAAAACATCGTGAGGAAACCTGCATACACCTGCGAAGCAATTCAATGATGTGTGTGAAGTTCCCAATTCGCACTGGGCCCGCGCGGGAACCATAACCCAAGCCCTCTAATTCTGAGAGGAGGCCCAGCAGTGGGACGTAAAAAGGCTAGTGATGAGGATGATGATGATGGACTTTATCCACCTGCGGTAGGAGGAAAAAATAATGGACTCCCCGGCCCTTGTCACGTGCGTATCGAAATTTCCTGGTCCCTCATTAACATAAAAATTTTGTTTTCCTCATACCGCACGGATTTACGACATAACACTGCGAAAATTTTGTTTGTTTGTCAACCACTGACCTCATTTTGGCGGAGTAACAAGAAAAATGCTTACTTGACTAAGACTGTGCAGACAGTGGCACCAATATAACATGAAGTATATTAAAGACTAGCTTATGCCCCGTGATTTTGCCCACATGAAATATTTCAAATGGACTAGTCCCCTATCCCGTGGAATTTAGAAAAATCCCTTCTTAGTGCACCTCTTGGATACTCAAGGTATAGGTTTGCCAAATTTCAAGACTCTAGGTCGGTAGTGGTTTAGGCTGTGCGTTGTCTGTATAGGTATAGATGAGAGGGGCAGGACATATAGCCCGAAAGCATGAGTCACGGGCTAAGGCGGTCTTGGAATGGAGGCCTTACTGAGAAAAGAGGCTCGGGGAAGACCACAAATGCGGTGGAAGGATCACGTCAGTAAAACTGCAGGGACGAAGGGAGAACCAAATGGAGAAGTTTGAAGAAGGCCTCCAACATGGTTGAAAAGGGCTAAGAAGAAGAAGATGAAGAGATATTAAAGATAGGGTTGGAATGTTGTAGAGCCAATGTGTTCTGAAAACAACCTTAACAAATTGGTCATTACAGCAAGGGTAAGTAACAGCTTTGGTTGCCGCGATGCGTGAGACTTATTGTAGGGATGTAAAATTTCACAATTTGAGATAGGTTTAGACACTTTAAATGGTGGCAGTGGGTGGGGGACTGATAGCCGATGGAGTCAGAAGGTTCTCGACCGTTGGTTGGCGTCCGCGGACCGGGGGACGAGCTGTCGGTAGGCCTAAAACAAGATGGAGCGACGACCTGGTAAAGACTGCGGGAACGCGGTGGATGCGGAAAGCACAAGGCCAGTCTGAGTGGAGAGCTTTGGTGGAGGCCTATGTCCAGCAGTGGACGTCTTACGGCTGATGATGATGATGATGATAAGTTCTTTTAATAATTTAGATAGGATACTTAAAAGTGTAATCAAACACTTTTTAGCAACCTTAGCGCCACACGCGAGCGACGCCTTACTGTTCTACATAGCACTAACGAAGTTTCTCAAGTTGGTTGCATAAATACAACTTTCAACTCTCTTCCTTCGGACTTCGGTCCCCAGGCATAACATCTACCTGGAGAGATATCTCTCTATTGGAGTCTATCCCAAAACTTTTTTGTACTGCAAGTTGTTCGAATAATTTTCTGTCAATGACCTTGAAATCTACCATTCAGTTTTTGATGTCAAGTAGGTTCTCAATTCATACAAAAATCGCAAGTAACACCACAGGAGATTACTAGTTTCAAATAATATTTCACAATGCGTCATTAAAAGCGATAAGTGCGCCATGGGAAGTCCGAGCAGTTATTCATTTACAATTAATTTTGAACAATAGGCACTTCGCTATCCCTTACTGTGAGCATACAACTATTTCAAACTGAAGTAAGGACTATATTAATATTTTTGTTAAAGGACGGAGCAAGTGGGTAACTGGGTGTTTTAAATGATTCATTGCATTACACATATTAATTACTGTATCCGCGTTTTGTCAGTCTATCCGTGATCTTGATACAAGCTACAAGTATCATTAATTCTTCAAAAGCATTTAAAACTGCATTAGACATATTAACTACGGCATCACGGGATCACCGTACCAGGGTTTTGATGAGCCCCCGACCCGTGATCATGATGCATGGAACATGGAAGGTACCCCAAAGATGAAGACATGATTGTCAACAAAGTCCTCGATAGATACTTAGGTATATTTTTAAAGCTAGGCTTTCTCACTTATCCGTCTGAAGCGGAGTGAGAAGGAATATTTTACTAGTAACTGCGATTGAACGAAAGAAAGTATTTATTGGTCACACAAAAATCAAATCACCCAGTTCTTACTCAGACCAATCCCTCTTTCCGTAAGTGTTGCATGTGTAAAATGTGACATGTTTGTGTTTCTGGATACCTAGTTAATATTTTACATTCGCATTTTCTGATAAGCCTTCACTCACAATTACAAGCCAAAATAACATCCCTCACCGGTAAACTATTTGGGACGTCACTCGACGTACATTTATTGCCGCATTACGTAAATAAATTTGTTCCGGAACTTGCCTTAATTCGGGCGAAATAGGCTCGCCTTGCTAGTTGAGTTTCTCCTTACGAATTTTCGCAAATATTTATGTGCTGGCTTCTAGCGTTTGCTAGACGAAAATTATCGTTATGAGGTATTAATGCAATCAATATAATAGACCTTGATAATTATTGATTATAGATTGTGGAGTACTCTTACTATACTTTACTACACAACAAAAAATAGATGTCGCAAGTAAAGTTGTTATCTATTACTAAATATCATAGTTTCAATGCGTAGATGATAGGATACCTCGTTGCTGAGATGCTACGAAAGCTATTATACAGGCAAGTAGGTACTTGCTCGTATGAAATTAAATTGGCGACGAAAATTCCGGAGGAAATTACCGTATCTTGTTACGTAGCGTGCGTAGATTGCTATAGGTACTTAAATTGTTAGTTCCAGGTTTATAATAAACACTGAGAAAAACCTGTCACCGGCCGTCTGGTTTGATTTTATCATAGCTAAATTAGTAACAAGTTTATTTAAAGAGCTTCAAGGCGTATTTGTTTTTAAAAGTAGCAGAATTTGGTAAGTTATTTAAACGTTATACTCGTACAATGACAGGAACAAAAACATTCATAAATAAACCACCTTAAAATCAACAACGGTTCCCAAGTAAATTTTCATAACGGGAAGCTTCACTAGACAAATACGCCTACGATCACAAACCTTCATTTTATGCGGAGCACAATTCCGACGTTACGTCTGATTTTGCAAGAGATCTCGTACGTAATACTTTTAGTATTCCCGCGTAGCATATCGATACATTTTATTGCACAGTTTAGTGTACATGACAGGTGTACAAAGACACGCGATGGGTATTATACACTCGGAACAAGCCAAATGACGGTTCCACGTTTGCCAGTAAATCTCAATTTGTAGCAACTTATCGAAATAGCAGACTACCTTTCGGAGCATGATTATGTCAAACTAGCATATGCCCCGCGGCTTTGAACCCCGTGAAATATTTCAAAAAAGGGCTAGTTCCCTATTCCGTGGGAATTTCGAAAAATCCCTTCTTAGTGCACCTCTAGGATACTCAAGGTAATGTTTGCCAAATTTCAAGTCTCTAGGTCCAGTGGTTTAGGCTGTGCGTTGTCTGTCAGCCAGTAAGTCAGTCACGGTGCTGTTTTATGGGTATAGATAGAAAGACAATTCGAATGTAAATGTAAAATTTATAGGACTGCATTTGGAAAGCAAATTGAAGGTGAGCGACAAAATTCTATTAGGAATAAACGGTTATGAAGCCATCCTATAATACACAATATACAGTGTTTTCTTGGAAGTTAAGAGCTACGGTTTCTTGTTGAGTTCTTTAGAACGTTTCCAATTGCAGGGCAAGTCATGAAACATGGAAATAGATAAAAAGTTAAAGCCAGAAATTATAATAGTGTTTATCTACACACATATCATAAGTCCACTATAATGCGTTCAGAAACCGTAGAAAATGACCAGCATTGCAGCATGACAACGAATTCGCCGCCAGCGCCCCTCAACCACCACCCCAGCAGTAAAGTAATGGTCATTACGACATCGAACGTTTCAAATTTTAAAACCAACGTAATTTACAATCACAGCAAAAAAAAAACGGATCACTCACGAATATAAGTCGAGTTCAGTCCGACAACGTGATTTTTTTTTACAATAAAAAAAACTGTTTACGAAACGTCCGTTCGGTATGCTTGTCTATGATAAAAAAAAACAGTCAAATTCGTGACGGGTATGGGTATGATATATGCCGTCGGCTTCTGAACCCATCTTAGAGTACTTATAATATGTGTGTAGATAAAGTAATGTATGCAACTCCACATAATGAGGCCTTAAAACATTTTGTAGCAGTTGCATAAACTACTATTACTTAAGTACCTACTTATAAAACAGAAAAACAATCAAACAGATAATTAGAACGCTTAAGAAACTCACAGGGAATTTAAAAGCTAAAGTCTAATTGTCAATCCGCCCTCTCTAAATAGGAAATCACTTTTTCTTCCGATCGGCAGTAAGGGTTCTGTACCAAAATGGTAAAAAGGAACCCTTGTGCTGCGATTTGGTCTGTCTGTCGGTCACATTTGGTAATCTTAAGAAGTAGAAGAAATTTAGACTGGAAATTAGGAATGTTTTTAATTAATGCTTACTGCTAAGTATTTTGATAATAAAAAAAACATAACCTTCCTTCGGCAATCGGGTAAAAACATACATGTACCTATTACTATATATATTTAAAAAAAGGGTGTGAAAGGGGATCTTAAATTTCAAATTGGGGTTACTAGGTTAAATGGGTATTATTTATGAAAGGGCTCTGTTTGCACACTTTGCACATTCTAACTAATTTTATGTAATCCCCATAGTTTTCGAATTATAATGACAAATGTAAAACAAATACAGTGAGTCGTCTGAAATTGTGCTTGTTGTAAGCCTAACTTGAATAAAGATGACTTTGACTTTGATTTATCTCCGAAGTTTCCAAAGATAACATTTTTTTATTATTATTTACGTAGTAGACGTTTATGTAAAAATTAAAGGAAAAATAAAACGATGTCTCTAAATCACACAGTTTTTCAGAAATCATTAAAAATTACAATAGTTCCACTGTAGCACAAGAATTGACGCTGTCCACGGACTGCACACAAAGTAACACAAACATTAATATTACATGTTGTCTCGGAACCCTAGGTGCGCGAGTCTGACTCATTCTTGACCGGTTTTTTTTCAGGCATTTTCTACGTTATCTACGAAGTCATGTCCCTCGTATCAGGAAATAACCCTAATAAACGAGGCGGTTCTGATAATTGCCGGGGAAAAGTTTTATCTTCATTAATTTAGCTTCAATTTCAATAGTTTTCGTAAATTCTACGCAGCGCACAAATTTGAGCTTCCATCATCAGCTCATCATCATGAGATGATGACTACCAGACACAAATACTTGAATAACCTTAGAAAATATATGAAACACATAGTACTTGCCTGTGAAATTTGAGGGTTGCCCTCGATTTCCCTGAGATCCCATCATTAGATCATGACTTGGTGACAATGGGACCACCTCAGGAATATACTCTTTCAAATAAAAAAAAAATTAAAAATCGGTCTACAATTGACGGAGTAATCGATGTACATACATAAAAAAAAATAAAAAAAAAATACATACAGTGGAACGTAGAACCTCCTCCTTTTTTTGAAGTCGGTTAAAAACCAAAGTGATGACTCAGATTGAGTAAAGGCAGAGCACAATATACGGTGACGGTTTTTTTTACATAAGAGAGGGAAAACGGGCAAGCCGGTCACCTGGTGCATAAGAATAAATTATGCCTGGTGTAAAATAATAACGATAGGTGCCCTTTAAGGCATAGGTAGGCTCGGTTTAAAAGATCCCTAAGCTGTATGCTTAGCTCCGGGTATGTTGCCGCATGAAGCTGATTCAATATCGTCTTCGTGCGAGGGAAAAAGTTTCGCTTAAATTGCACGGTTCGTTTGAGCAACAAAATGTATGATAATAAATAAATAAATAAATACTAAATAAGATAATATACGTGACGCACAAGTCAAATCACCTCAAGCATCTAATATAGAAAACTAAGAGATAAATAGAAGTTAGTTGAAAATAAACACTAAATATGAGGTTGTATTGTATACTAAAATTTCAGATGGCCTATTTTTTTTATTGAAAGGGAGGCAAACGAGCAAGCGGGTCACCTGATGGTAAACGATCACCGCCAAAGTTAGAGCGATATAGAAATTCATCAATCAATATAGCCACATTTTATCGCCTATCACACGCACGGCACAACTCAAGCTGGCGAGACGATAAAAAATAAAGTCATAAGCCGTTACAGTGGTACCGCAACCAACTCATCCCCACATTTCAATTTCAGAAGATACTCGTAAAACAAACGGTATTCTCACCAGAGGCGCTTTTTACTCCCGTCCCGCAATTTCACTCTGCCACATAAGAAAACGAAATCAAGGTGTTTTTCTACGTTCAGAAATGTACAATAATATTTGCGATATAAAAAAGCCGTGACATAGCCTTGTGGTTGGACCTATGACCTCTCAAGCAGGCGGTTGTCGGTTCAAACCCCAGCTCGCACCTCTGAGTTTTTCGGAATTTATGTGCGAAATTACATTTGTAATTTATCATGAGCATATCGGTAAGTGGTTTGACCTATGGCCTCTCAAGCAGAGGGTCGTGGGTTCAAACCCCGGCTCGCACCTCTGAGTTTTTCGGAATTTATGTGCGGAATTACATTTGTAATTTATCATGAGCTAAACATAAGGAAAACATAGTGAGAAAACTTGCACACTCCTGCGAAGCCTGGATGGTTTGTGAAGTTCCCAATCCAAACTGGGCCTTTTCTGAGAGTAGGCCTGTGCCCAGCAGTGGGACGTAAAAAAGGCTGGTGATGATGATGATGATCATTCTACCTACCAGTGCGGATTGGAAACTTCACACACATCATTGAATTGCTTCGCAGGTGTGTGCGGGTTTCCTCACGATGTTTTCCTTATGTTTAGCTCATGATAAATTACAAATGTAATTCCGCACATAAATTCCGAAAAACTCAGAGGTGCGAGCCGGGGTTTGAACCCACGACCCTCTGCTTGAGAGGCCATAGGTCAAACCACTGGGCTATCACGGCTTGAAGGTAGAATGAAGGTTGCCCAGCAATGGGACATAAATATTGCAATTGATTATGTAATAATAATAATTAAACAAAAGTAAGCTGTAATTTTCAAGAAAACTCCTAACACAATTAAATCGTATAGTAATAAGAAAACACAGCATACAAACATGTTAATTGTGTTTATACGCAGCTGCCTCGCTTCAGACGTGTAATTAAGATTTCCGGGTAATTAGCTGTACACTCATAAATTCAGAATGTATTTCAGCGTAATTTACAGCGCAGTAAAGCGCTTTTGTTATTTTTACATAAGCGGTAAGTTTCCTAAAGGGCTTCGTGGTTACGTCATTAAGAATTTAATCTGTGCCGTAACGAAGTAACGGTAAGCTTTGCTTTTTCACTTGTTTACTTAAACGTGGGATTAAAATGTTACCAGATTTCTGAAGGGGAAAGCTAGAGTGTTCGATTGTAGGTAATTACGCTTTTGACTGTACCGATAAAAATAAGGACTGTTATTTTTTTTGTTTCCAGCGGCTTTCAGCGATTTAAATTTATATTAAGACTTGTTTTGATTGTTTTTGAGCTCAGCTTGACTTTCGTTATTGGATATAGTAAATTGCTAATTGAAATTCCTTCGCTGTCATTCGCCAATAAAGTTGAATAAACTCTCAAGTCAAAGAAAGCGACAAAGCTATTTGAGTTACAATATAAACGCATTGCGAGAGATTGGGCGGAGATACTGAATACATGAATACATAGGTGGTTGGAATCGGAACACGCATAAAGGAGAGGCTTTAGTATACATTTCTAGTGGATAATGGAACCTAACAGCTTTTATAAACTGTTCCGGGCTTTTCAGATCGATACTAGCGTGCCTAGAGGCTTTCTGCCTTTCAAGTTAATCAAAAAGTTGAAAACCCTCGACATTGTCATTTCGAAGTTCAATATTTCAAAAACGGGTAAACCGATTTTAATTAAACTTAGCTAAGAACTATCTCGATTAAACTAGCTTTTGATGAAAAAAAAACATAATTGAAATCGGTCAATGCGTTTGGGAACTATCATGCCACAGATGTACAGGTCAAACTTATAACACCCCTCTTTTTCGTCGAGGGTTAAAAATAACAGGGGTGGTTGCATAAGAATTCATAATAACATATCGGAACGGAATCTCTTTTGACCGAGTACAAAACGCCGCCATTTATATACCTACTTCCCCCTTCACGTCGTTACGCCCCTCTGTCATTCAGGCCTGTTGCTAGGGTTGCTTGCTATTAAATATTAGGTAATTACTTACGTCTAAGGATAATATCACTGAGATATAAGTTTTTCTGTACTTTGAGATGATTATTTTATTCCAATTTTACAAAATATGACATTTATAAATCATTACATAATTAAAGACACTTCTAAATAAGAAGTTATTATAAGTGCCATACCAAATGAAGCCATTTAAGGTGATTTAAGTAAGTATTACTTACCTACAAATATATAAAATAAAAAAATACATACAGGCTCACGTAAAACTATAAACAACCAAACGCGCGTGCGGCGACGCCGGCCGTGATAGCCTGACTGAGTAGTCTGTTTAACGAATACTCTAATATCGTGACCTTGAGCCCGTCCGGAGCGGGAGTTTCCGTTCTACTATGTTATTATTTATTCTTATGGTGGTTGTTCCTTACGCGCAATAAACTAAGCTTGTTTGTGACCCCATTTAGGCATAGGCAACATAATTATGAAATGTATGCCTTCCGTCCTTCCGACTTGTGGTCAGACATTCACAATGATAATTAGTCACTGCACTCCGACCTACAAAATGTTGTTCCATTCCATTTTGAGCTTTAATACTGTTCCATGTGGCTTAGTTTACTTTGAAAGCAACAGTAATTCGGTAACCGCTGTTTTCATAGTACCTACGTATTTCGTTGGACAATAGTTATTAGAGCTAAAGCTCTTTGCGCAGTTATTCTACATGTAGAAGCTATGCTGAATTAAAAGTAGCTTAGTTTATGGAGAAATCTCTGACCGTCATACACAGAATTAATGATATGAATGTATGAATCATAGCACTTCGTAATATAATGTAATTAGCTACGCAATGAGTAACTTATCACCCTTATCAAACCGGTAAACTGAGTGAATTTATTGCTTGATGATGTCAATTTTAAATTAAATAAGTTTTGCTTTATGACTACAAAGCGAAACGAACAAGTGGGTCACCTGCGGGTAAGTAACGCCGCTGTCCATAGACACCCACAACCAATACCAAAGGGCCTGGAGATGCGTTGTGGTAACCTAGGGGTTTTAACAACTACTAGTTAGTAGTCATCAGCCTTGTGTGATGTCCCACTGGTGGGCACAGGCCTCCTTTCAGAATAAGATGCCTCTCAAGCAGAGGGTTGTGGGTTCGAGCCCCGGCTCGCAAATCTGAGTTTCTTGGAATTTAAGTGCGAAATTACGATTGTAATTTTCCATGATTCACGATCATGAGGAAAGCAGCACAATCCTTCGAAGCAATTCAAGGTGTGTGTGAAGTTCCCAATCAGCACTGGACCCGCGTGGGAACTATGTAGCCTTAGCCCTCTCTTTGTGAGATGCGGCCCGTGCCCAGCAGTGGGAAGTAAAAAAGGCCGTTGATGATAATGAAATAAATAGAAACCGAGTAATTGAAAGTCACAAATTTTAAATCGAATTTCTAACAAAGCTTGCGAACCAATCTTGGCGATGGTCCGATCGAAACTTTCTCATCGTGAAATATTGTTCAACTTACATTGTGTTTGGAAACTGCATGCTATTATATTACGTGACTTCGATCTGCAGTTTGCTCTCTTATATAGGGTTAGACGAGTGAATCAATAATAGAAGCTTCTATTATGGATCAAAATAGATTTATTTACACAAAATAGGACAACATTTTTCAATAAGCATTACTGCACCGAGCCCGCCTGATAACGGCACTGAAGAAGGCAAAGACATGGCTGTCAGGAGCAAGGTTCAAATATGGAATTACTGAGCCAAGGTACTGGATAGCCTAGTGGTTAGAGACCCTGACTACGAAGCTTGAGGTCCCGGGTTCGATCCTCGGTCGAGGCAGATGTTTGTAGGTATGATTAATACGAATGTTTGTTCTCGGGTCTTCGATGTTTAATATGTATAATTGTAAGTATGTATTTATCTATATAAGTATGTTTATCCGTTGTCTAGTACCCATAGTACCTACAGGCTTTGCCTAGTTTGGGACTAGGTCAATTGATAACAATTATTGTCCCATGATATTTATTTTATTTATTAAAGACATTACAATATCTCAAGCCATTCGCTAAAAATGGAAGTTATCATCCAGATTTAATCATCATCAGCCTAATGTGTTTGTGTCCCACTATTGGGCACATGCCTCGTCTCAGAATGAGAGGACTTGACTTCACACACACCATTGAATTTGCACTAGTGTGCAAGTTTCATTCAGAAAAACTCGTGATAAATTACAAATGTAAATTCGCAAGTTCTGAAGAACTCAGAGGTGCGTGCCAGGGTTCGAACCCACAACCCTCTGCCTGAGGGGTCATAATTTAGGTCAAATTACTAGGCCACTACGGCTGTTTTCAATTCAGTTTCAACACAGAACGTCAAATTTAGATTCATCTCGAAGTTTCGCTCGTTTAGAAACGGGTACGTCACGGCTAGTAAATCAGAAACACAAAGATGTCTCGGGTACCTAACTTAAACTTTGATTACTTTTCCATGTCTATTTTCGCTTTATGCTCCATTCAATATTTAAGTACCACTTGATAAGGCATAATTAACGTTAATGGAACATTTTTGATAGGAAAATGGATCGTAAACTTTTTACTTGCCGTGTCGTTTCGAGGTGAATGTTTATTTTCCGCATTGATCCCATTTGGTCCTAAATATTTGCAATTGAAATTTAATGTGGGTGTTATTAAATTGCCAATTCATAAATGGAGTTGTTTTCGTCATTATATGTATGAGTAGAATATGTTTTAATTATTTGCGAACGCTTACACTGTGATTATAAAAATGTTTTAACACTTTCCCGTTCAGCGAATACCTACTATAATAATACAAACTGAGGAACACAAAGGCACTACTAACCACTCAACTCTTGTATTGATTATTGGTCGAATGAATTAAACATTTTTAGGGTCAACCCTAGATCTTCCCAAGAAAGTCGTGACCCAAAAAGCGGTCAGCGTTTATACCAAAACCGCTCAGTCAAAGAATCAGAACCTATTTGATGGTTTATCTATTGCACTTCGATGACACCTATCGCATTTAATTCTTCGTCGTTTCACAAAAGTAAAAGATGCATTTCAAAATGGCAGAAATTTAATTCATAGTCAACCTGTTTTCCTTTCTTGTAATAAAAGTGTCTGATTGCGGCGGAACCCAAATGTACCCATGTCCAGTTTTCAGTTCCATGCTACAGCGTCAGCAGCCTTGGCGATTTGAACAAAATGATAACTAATGATGACGATAGTTGGACTAGACAACTACCCCAACCACTACAAAATATTTACAGATGGCTCAAAGGAGCAAAATAATATGGGGGCAGCATTTTTGGATCCTCAATGTGGAGTATCACTGCAACTAAAGATTATTTTTAATATATCCATAATGCACGCCGAGTTGTTAGCCATTGCTGAGGCGTTGTCCTACGTAGAATCAGTTTCCTTCGTTAAATTTGTTATCTTGACTGACTCCAGGAGCGCGCTCCAACATTTGGCTCGGTGCACCTCGAGCTTTCGAGGTCTTCCGATAGCCTACACTATCTTGAATTTATTGAGCAAACTGACATCGGCAGGTAGAATAGTAAGACTTCAGTGGATACCATCTCATATAAATATTCCAGGAAATGATATGGTAGATTTGTTAGCAAGGCAGGCTTGTCACAATGGTCTTAGATGTAGCACGCTACCTGTCTACACTGAGTGTATTGGAATAATTAGGAATTACACACAACTTCTTTGGAGGGAGTATTTTGATCAGAGATCAAAGGAGAAAGGTATCTGGTATCGAAAGATCCAACCAGAACCTGTATATATTCCATGGATAGACTGTCTGCTCAATCGCCAGGAAGTTGTTACAGCACTGAGGCTGAGTTCAGAACACATTCCGCTGAACAAATTTGGATACATGATGCGCAAAGTCCCCTCCCCAAATTGTTCAGAGTGTGATATTATAAAAGTGTCTGATTGCGGCGGAACCCAAATGTACCCACGTACAGTTTTCGGTTCCATGCTACAGCGTCAGCAGCCTTGGCGATTTGAACAAATGATAACTAATGATGACGATAGTTGGACTCGTCTTCGCAGCGCACGCATCGTAGGATACTTTTCCGCAGTTGGATTTAAGTTTAACTTTTTGTTAATGCATTATTAATTACCAAATTATGCATCCTCATTTCCAAAAGCAAACAATAAACCATTAAGTATGCCAAAATTATCAAACCCCTTTAACCCCATATATGTCCCAGCTACCGAAATGGAACATGTTCCACGTCGGTATCAATGTCACACAAAACTAGACAATAGGACATCAGATATTAATCCTGTACAATGGATCCGCCTGGACTCGATAAAATATCGATTACACCACAAAGGGGCGCCAGTAGCAATATAGGTTATGTCCCATTATAACCCATCCGTCGCCAGGTAACAAAATCCCTGAAGGTATAGTGAAATTCAATATTCTGACAGGAAAATAACAAGCAGATTGGGGTCAATCCGTCACCAGGATTTCTTTGGGCGTTTATCTTCAGAAAAGGGCGTAAGTTCGTTGAGGATAAAGGTTGCCTGAGCATTAATCTTGCTTCATAGGTATTCGAGTAGGTTTAAAAATAAACTAAAAGTTGGACTTTGGTAGGTTTTCAATAGGGTTTCTGTGAAGCTAGTCTTAATGTCGATAACGTAGGTGACTGGATGCTCGTAGCCAGTAATGTCAGTAATGTCAAATATACCCCTGATTTTGCGCAATTAGCTAAGGACGACTTGCACCGACCTGGATTTGATACTAACCTGGGTTAACGTAGCGTCAGACGATACAAATACAATACAAATAATACGATACAAATATTCTTTATCGAAAACCACATAATAGTACAAGGAGACAACACGTCAAGTTGAGGGTTTCCCGGGTCTAACCCAGTTCGGTGCTAGTTGGCCTAAATAAACCCATGACACATCTCGAAACGGCTCTCAATCCTAGAGAATCCGTATCAGCAATAAATAAGGCATCTTAAGCATCAGTTGCCTTGTTAAATTAGTATGCCACCCGCGTCCCGCGCGATGTAAGACGCAGTCCGACGTCGACGTGGGTAAGAGGTGGTTACAGTTATAATTCTCTTAAGGTGACAGCGGAGACAGCTGACAGTTTAACTTCTCTACACCCACTCAAATTACGTTACAGTGCGTGAGCATTTAGATCGACCGCACGAAATGGAGTAGCAATTTCATTAAGTACAAGCGGAAGCATACGTGTAAATTTAAGTAGATTTGTGGCAAAACATTCGCTTTGAACTTTACTACAGACTACGCTGCATTTAAAAAGGCAGTTCCTTCTCTTTTATCATCCTTTTGCGTCCATCACGTTCTAGCTTTCCATTTTCTCCAAAAAGCTCTCAAATTTTATTACACTCTCCGAGACATTATTAGAATCTGTACCGCCGTTTTATATTTCACTAGACTACTATCAAACGCCAGTACTCGGGGGAAGGGCAGGAAATAATTTTACGTCATAAATTCGGAATTTTACGTCCACCCTCGACCCTTAAGGGCACATTTCGGGTGAACAACGTGTAAGCCATTGAAATATTTCAAAATTGATGTCCGTTTTTTGAAACCCTTGACAATTTTAAGGGTATTTGAGCTTTGAGCTTCGTAATGAACGGGTGGGAATGCAATCGTTTAAAGTTAATTGAAGAAAACAAGCTAAGGAATTTCTATAGAACACGCATCACTAAATTTATTGAAGGAGGACTAAGTAACATACAATGACAATGCAAAGAAAAATTCGTTAAGCAGCTGGACGAATCTTAACGCAAGCTCTTAACCTTAAGCTGCTTAACGAATTTTTCTTTGCATTGTCATTGTATGTTGAATTTCATTCTATGAATGTTTCATAAAAATAAAAAAAAAACAAAAATAATCAATAAATCGATTATTTTCATTGAGGACTAAGTAATCGATGGAACATTGTTCGATGCAATGTGGGTCTTGCATTGCACGTAATTCAGTGGATACAACGGTTTCTGGTAAAATATTGTTTGGTATATTGTAGTATTAAACATCCAAGACTCGAGAAGAAATTAGTAGGTATTCAACACACAGAAATAAGCCCCTGCTGGGTATCGAACCTGGGACTTCAAACTTTGCATGTTCAGTTCTTTAACCACTACACAGAAGCGCTTAAATATAGTCCAAACAATAAGAAAAATAACGAGGTATTTAAGCTATCGCGTTTAATCATTAATGAAATAGCATAAAAAAAAACAAATCGTTTAAATAGCTACTTAATCAATATTTACATCCCAAACTTTGTTATCTCAGACTATAATGGCCATGAGACTTGCACGGGTGTAGCAACGGAAAGTGAATATTAATATAAAAATTAAGAGCGTTTTTTAAGTTCACATTAGTTTACCAGTTTAACAGAAAAAGGAGAAAGTGTTGAAGTTTAAGGGTAGAAAGAAAGAAAATATTTTTTCGCACATGTCACTGAGAGAACAAGCAATACAGAAGATTATTCAATGAATGATACAAATGGCAAGAAAAATATCGAAATAAAAAGCATTAGTTATAGGTCTCGTGAAAACAGGTTTTCCATAGGTCAGGCAAAAATCACTCTTATGTCAATAAAGATAAATAAGTATATAACGTATTTACAAACAAAACTAACAATGTCATAAACACTTTGACAAGTAAAAACATTTCTAAATACAACTATATATGTACCACCATACCATACCTGTTTTTCTGTAATCTCCTTGTACTGTTTTGTGGTTTTCAATAAAGAATATTTGTATTGTATTGTATATAGTTGAGGGAGAGCGAAAAAATCTCACAGCTTTACCATAGTTTCGTAGGCTATGCTCCAATTCTGATTAATCCACGATCTGGGCTCAGCAAACATCCGACACAATCATCCAACTTCCACGCGGTTGACCTTTGCGTCATTACACCGATTACCGGACCGCTGGACACTATACCATTAATCCTTTGGAATAGATAACGAGGGACTGATTCCTCGTACTCGACAGCCCTAGTACTTCCCGAGTTCAAAATATTCGTGTTCGTCCATCCTAACTAATGTTATAAATGCGAAAGTAACTCTGTCTCTCTGTTTGTTACCTCTTCACGGAAAAACCGCTTCACCAATCTAGATGAAATTTGGTAAGAAGATAGTTTGAATATTGAGGAATAACTTACTTACTTGTTTTGCCTGTTATGTGGTGTTCAATAAAGAATTATTGTATTGTATTGTATTGTAACTTACGCTACTTTTTATTCGGGAAAATTGTGTACTTAGTTCCCGTGGGATAGCGATAACCGAAATCTACGCGAACAAAGTCGCAGTTAACAGCTAGTACTAATATAATTATTAACGTCACGTGGGATTATGTTTCTTTGAGGAGGACCACAACAGAAGACAGTAAGATGGAAGAAAGTCGCCTCGTTGCTGCGACGTGTGCGCGGCAGCAGCAACAGCATTCTGGGAATGTTTGCAGAACGCCTCGATTGCCCTATCACTAAGCACTGGGTGAGGATTGTGACAGGGCAATTAATGTGTTTTTTTAAATTTTTTTCATAAGCGTATAATGACATGTAATTATGTACACTAACATAGTCATGGAAGTATTTGTACCTACTAACAATACTTTATGGGTCATCTGGCCTGAAATACAGGATTTTTTTTAATAGAGAGATCTCTCTCCAAGCATATGTTATTCCTGGGGAACGAAGTCCAAAGGAGAGTTGGAAGTTGTATTTATGCAACAGACTTGAGAAACTTCGTTAGCGCGATGTAGAACAGTGATGACGTCATCCGCGTGTGGCGCTAGGGTCGCTACAGTTTTAATACCCTTAACAGCGAGTACGGTTAATTACAACACCTTTTATACTTTAAAGAGGAAGTGAAATATATGAAGATTCGTTGTCCTATAAGTACTTCATGGGAATTTGGGTTAGATGCTTTTGGTTATTAATGGAATGTGATACTAATCCCTAGAAAAATAGACTTATGTACTACTAACAATCTATGGACTCCGGTCTGCAATAAATTATTTGAATTGAATTGAATTGAATTAAATGTTCATTTCTTTCTATTGAAACTACGAGAAAACGTCTACTAAAGTTATCAACTTTTACGTTTCATAAATTATGATAATAATTGCCAAAACATTAATTGTTAGCTCCATTATCCACAGTTATCTAAAATACTCTTGAAAAATCTGAGCGCACTGGAATGGGAAGAAGAAAAAATTAAACCACAATGTAACGAATGGAGCTATTGAATTCTAAACTAATGTCGTTTTCAAATATCACAACAGACCGACTTTTATATGACTTGTCGTCTCTAAGTGTGGCAGTTAGTGAAGCTGAACCAGGATCATTACAAATACATCAGCACACAAAGATCCTCTAACGATCTGTAAACGATAGATGATCAGTAATTTCCTGACTCCGCCTGATCTTGTCTCAATGATGGACAATCATTACGTTGCGTTCTCTATTGATCCTCAGTGACATCAATGTGAGTCACATATTAGCAATCTTTTCGGCATTTCATTTCGTTGGTCGGACACTTTCATAAAACTGTATAGGTACTTACCATTTTTGCCAAAAAAAATCTTAATTTTTCCATGGAAAATGTATTTATTTTGTCAGGTTTGTGACGGTCCATAAATAATGTATATAAAAACGCGTCACAGAACTGCATGTCAAGAAAAATGCAGGTCACTTTTTTATTATTTAAATAGATAGTCCTCGTGATTCTGAGCAGAAATAATTCAAAATTTGTTAAGTTATTCAAAATAGTAAATGGTACACTGTTTTCTGAAAATAACCTGGTGTAGGAATAGATACTCTGGGTACATGGGGTCCCGGTGCACACGCTTTATTTGGAGATCTGAAAAAGCGCTTGGTCGACGCTACTGGCGACCAAAGGGCTGGCAGCTATTTCTCCCAGCGAATCAGCATCGCTGTTCAACGGGAGAACGCTGCAGCCTTTTGGGCACCATGCCACGGGGGCCATATTTCGATTTAGGTTAGGTTAGTTAGTTTTAACTGTTTATAGATAGTTTTGAATTTGAATTGTTTTTACTGAAGTCTTCTAAAATAAAACCTATTTATTACCTTCCCATTAAAAAAAATATCTTGTCAGATAATAACATGATGAAAACTTTTTCACTTGCACAAGCTTATAAAATGTAACCTAAGCAACTTAGAAAAGTTTGTTATTTCAAAGTTCAATATTTCAAAAACCGTATTAAACCGATTTTAATAAAACCTAGCTAAGAACCATTTCGATTAAATTAGCTTTCGAGTAAAAAAACCGCATCGAAATCGGTATATCCGTTTGGGAGCTATCATGCCACAGACGGACACACAGATACACAGGTGAAACTTATAACACCGTTCTTTTTGGGTTGGGGGTTTACAAGCAAACAATGCAAGCTGATCGACCATCATCAAAGTGACACAGTTAATATGGTAAATAGGAAACATAATACAAAATAACACGGGTGTCATCACTTTCATAACCACCGCCCCTTCGACCGCCGGCCATTACGCAGAGGGTCGAGCACGACTTTACGAATGCTACGTAACGTAAAATCGAATAGTAAACGTTGTCGAGTTTGTATGACGTTTGGAACAGCGCCCGCCCGTGAGCGTATTTGGAACTAAAATTGAGTATGAGGTTTCTCCGTAACCGTAATAACCGTAACGTTACGCAGCATTCGTAAATTCGTGCTCGAAGCTCTGGTCCCCAAATTGTTCGCAAAGAGAACGCTTTGCAGCAAACGACGCCAAATAACCTAACGATCAAAATTAAGCGCGCACTAATGGCGTCAACTTACAGCTGTGTGAGTGGATATGCAAATCTGTTTGTGCGATGTAATTTGGGCGAATTTACCGGCTTCAGAACTAACCACAGGGCTGGTGTCGTGAAATCTGTATAGCAACTTTTGTAACATTTGTAGAACTACTCAAAAGATTGCTGTCTGAAAACGCTCTGCTTAGAAAGCAGTAAGACCTAATGAGAGGGCGTGGGCCATAGTTCTCCCTCTCATTCCCAGTTTATTCTGAGTGGGACGTAAAAAGGCTAGTGATGCTGATGAAGACCTGATGATTGGTCTTGCTGTCACTATCACATGCAACAATATAAGTATGGAAATTTCTTGATCTGGTGCGAAAAGTTAACGTGATTTTACGCAACTTTCTTTGCATTGTTAAAATCTACCTTTACTAAGTATTTGCCGCATACACTTGGAATATTGCTGACCACTTGACTTGACTGGTCACTTGCCATGCGCGGGTGACAACAGTCGCTCTCAATATTCAATCTATCTCTTGTTTTGATCTATTGACCATAAAAAAACATCTATCTATCTTCAATCTATCTCTTGTTTTGATCTATTGACGATAAAAAACATCTATCTATCTTCAATCTATCTCTTGTTTTGATCTATTGACGATAAAAAACATCTATCTATCTTCAATCTATCTCTTGTTTTGATCTATTGACCATAAAAAACATCTATCTATCTTCAATCTATCTCTTGTTTTGATCTATTGACCATAAAAAACATCTATCTATCTTCAATCTATCTCTTGTTTTGATCTATTGACGATAAAAAACATCTATCTATCTTCAATCTATCTCTTGTTTTGATCTATTGGCGATAAAAAACATCTATATATCTTCAATCTATCTCTTGTTTTGATCTATTGACGATAAAAAACATCTATCTATCTTCAATTTTGCCGTCTCAATAAACTTACTGTCGGTAGGCGATCCAATGTCTGCTTGATATCTGTCGAAGGGAGGATGGGTGGAAGGCAAATCTACAGGGATAGCAAATTTTTGGAATTTATATTGATTAAATTCGACACTAGATCAAAATATGAAATAGATTTAATATTTGTAACGGCTGTAAGACGGTTCTTAAACTCTTATGTCATTCATGATCTCAGTAGGAGTATCTTTTTGTATTTTTTATTTTTTCTCCCAGTTTTTTATTGTTACGGTTTTCGGTACGGGTTTTTTATGTCATTATTCATAAACGTCACTCAAGCCTCCATTAGTTAAAATAGGTTTTGTCTTCTTCTTACTAATGGAAATGTCAATGTGACAAAAAAGGACAAACGAACTTTAACGGCATTTTAGTTCAAATAGGTTTTAGTTAATAATAGGGTAAAACTCTAAAACTTGATTTCAATTAATTATAGTGTAACATTCAATCAAAGAACAACCGATCAGCAAAAACATGCATGTATGCTCGGCATGTAAAATTGTACATGTTTTGCTAGTAGAGGTTTTGGCAAGCAAATAGTATTGACGCCAAGTAGGTCGTTTATTGGCATCGCAAATCAATGCACACATGAATAATTTATTGTAGCAACAAGCATTTATTTTCCCTCGAATTCGGTCTCGCTAAACATACTACAAATATACGGTTTATTTGCTTTAAATTTGTGCCACCTACCCGACGAAGGATCTCTATCTTATAGAAAAACTAACCGTAAAACCATGTAGCTACACATACTTGGCCTTATTCATAAACGTCACTCAAGGCTTACTAACGGAAATGTCAATGTGACAAAAAAGAACAAACGAACTTTAACGGCATTTTAGTTAAAATAGGTTTATGAATAACAGGGTATAATTGCCTATCTATATCTCTAGTCATCGTGCGATTTCAATGCACTACACCGATAGTTAGGTATTCTTTTAGTTTAAAAAAGAAACGTTAATTTTTAAACTATAAAATATCCAGTGAGTCGTTAGTAGACACCGGGGCTCTGCAGAATGACAAGCGGAATCCAGTGACAGTAAAGTTTGTGAGCGTGGAACGGACCTAAATTTATTATCCTCGGACAGCAAAATATCTAGAACGCTACCGACACCGTATTTTCAGTGGGAACATCCAGCAGCGGACACCGTCATTTGTTTTGCTTCTTTCGCTTTTAGTACTAACTTTTTGGAACGGCTTTCCTATTTGGGTAGCATCCAGAACGCTGTTCTGATGGAAAACTGAGACGAGTGGAACAAGGGCCAAAAGATGTAGCGAGTTTTGTTCTTGGTGTGAATGTTGTAGTAGATCATTCTCCATCAATAAATATGACTTTAATATAAGTAACTTAGCTGATCATAGGTACGTCCTGTTTTGAACGGGAAAGTCCCGTTTTCCAGTAACCTGTCCCGGTGTCCCCGAATACGGCCGAGGTCACAACTGAAAGTGGCTACTATACTCATATCTACGTAAATCAGAAGGGTAATAGCTTAACTATTTGGCACTCGTTATCGGATTAAAATGACAGTTTTCAGACCAATTTTTAGCCCATACAAAAGCCGTCAAAATGAACACGATGGCGATTGCAAGTGAGCTAGACAATAAGCCAGAACGCCTCGATTACGTATGCCTTTACGTCTCAATTACTTTGAGCAAATTGGCATCAGTGGCAACGCCACTAGTGGCACGTATCGACAACAAGCAATTCTTATAATATTTGACACTTTAACGCAAACGCGTTTGAGACTAGAGGCTTTGACGGATAAAGATTACTTAAAGCGAAACACTTAAAATTAAACATTGACCAGCAATTTACACACAAGTAGAACGCAAATGGGCAATGACGTAAAACGAATGTACTGGGCTTAACATAACCCCTCTGTAATGTCGGCCGTCGGGTAATGAAATCAATGACAATGTCACTCTGCGCGCTATCAGACAGCCCTCAGATGTGCTTAAGCTGATTATGTTATCGTGATAGACTTTTCCGTTTCATTATTGACGAGTCCGATATATTTACTGCACGTTTTATATTTTTTCCTGAACTGACTCGGTGTACCGTTTCATATTAGAGACAAAACTAAAAGAACAAAGCTTTAGTCACGGCAAAAAGTGATAAAAATGAGCTGAGATTTGAATACACAGAAAAAATTTGGCCTAAGCATAGGCTAATCTTGGTGTAAGGGTATGGCACGCGACACGGAAAGCCGAGGATACGAGTTCGATTTCCCGGGTTAGCATTTTCTGGTTTTTTTCTGTGTGTTTGTTTCAGTGAGTATTTTAAAAGTATAAAACTGAAATAATTCCTTGCCCTTTAGTAAAAAAAATACTTAGTCTCAAAATTAAACGTTTAACTAAAGCATTATTTTATAAATAAAACCGATACGCTCCCCTTGGTCTGTCTTCAAAGGTCAGTTAGATGTGCCTTTGGTTGTAGGTGCGCCAAAAGAAAATGTGAGACGAATTACAACTTAAGTATTCGGTTTTTTTTCTGCAAAAGTTTATCAAAAAATTGTTAGTGGAAGGATCCCACCCGCAAAATTCGACACACACAAAAAACAGTACACTGACTAACTGCTCTCGTTTATTAAAATTTATCTCCCATATAAGTTGTTAAGTCAAGGTGCGTCGACTAAACAGTTTCAGAAGTTAATTTTGACCCACTTTAAGTGGGTGCGTGCAAAGTTCAAATTACGGGCAATTTTGCCGTTAACTCAGCCAACAAAGTTTCTCGGGGCGATAGGAATAATTACTTGTAAATTACGACTTAAAACAAAACCAAAGTAAATACAACTTAATCATTGCATTGTCATAACTAGATAAAGGTAAGCCAGTGTGAAACCTTTTCTAAATAAATGTCGCCAGGGGCCTGGGAAGAAAAATCATTTAAAATTTTATTCAGCAAATTAGCAGTTGAATGCTCTTTTACTCGCAAGTTTTTGAGTTTATCAGCGCTTTCGGAAAGACCATGATTGCCAAGAAGAATGCGCCGCAAGAAACTTGGACCCAATAACTCAATATTGATAAGGTCGCGATTTCATTGTTTCGACTGTACACACTGAACATAGAATGACAATGAGCTTCCAAATAGACCTCAACAACACTGCATAAGTTCTATCATAGGTCAATGTTGTTACTTATAAAGATAAAAAGAACCCGGTTTATCAGATGGGAAAACGGACGTAAAGAAAATGACTTGGCTACTTCTTTCTGATACAACAAAACAGATGAAAAGAAATGGAGGCGGAGTCAAGTTTCAAATATACGTACAAAAGAATGGGATGGAAAAGAAAGATGATGCTTGAACAAGGTTTGTAATATTTGCACGCAAATTGTTTACAAACAAACTGCTTGTTTCATGTCATTTATTCATTCACCATTATTATTTGAGGTTGGGTCCGTTATTTTTGTTTTCCGTAAATGTTGCTATAACTTTATTATTTTCATGTAGGTATCTTTTTGTAATCAAATGTGAAGATGATCTTATTTAAACTAAATCTGTAACATTAGATTTCATTAGATTCTCTGAATTATTCATCAAATAAATAATCACGACAATCAAACTGTGGGGTACATTGGTTAAGCCTTTCATTAATGTAGGCTTTCCAGATATTATAACCACCTACCAATCAGTTCTTAAAACAATTGGTAAATAAGTTCTGCATATACAATAATTGCAATATGAGAATTTTAAAGCCAAATGAAAACATAACAGTATCCCAAAGGCTTATACACAATTTCCAAAGACGATAATAATCCGCCCGCGTGGAATAAGGTTTCTGTCCCACGGGGGCTCTGCAGTTATCCGGGATATAAGTCTGGGTAAAAGTATCCCATGTCCATCATCGGGCGTAAAATATAATTTCAAGGAAATCCATTTCGGTTTTGGATTTGTGAAATAAATTATGTATTTTGTTATCAAGCAATTATTATTAGCTTTTCGACGATTTAATCGTTGCAATGTTTTGTGAAATTTAGCATTACGATAATAAAAGTTATATCGCATTTCGTGTTATAGTGATTAATCACAGTAGAGAAATTGAGTCGCCTTATTTATAGGTTTGGTTGGTGGCTGCCGTTATAAATTCAAATAATAGTTGTATATATGAATTACCGAGACCGTGGAATTGCATTATATAGTGGTATTGTATGTTTACATGCATTCTATATCTGAAATTTCCTTATTCCTGTACTATCAGTATAAAAAGAGGCTTATAGGCTTAAGAGGTAATAATTACATTGAAGAAGAAAAATCCAAAATAATGTCAGTGTCAAATTCAAAATATTATTAACGTTATGCGTATATTTTAACGGCTAATTCTCCTTTTCATGCGAACCATACAACCACTACAAATGCGATTCCAAGCTCTCACTAATTCATCTATACACGGTTTCTTGAAAAAATATACTTGTTCTTAGGGGTATCATGTTTTAATGTTTATTCGGGCACAAACGGTACAATAAACACTTATTTGTTCAAAGCGATGATCTATTTAAACTTATACTTCATCATAAAACCTAATCTACACTAACGTGATTTTCATAGCTCGCTGAATCACGTATCTTTAAAGCCAACGAAGACATTAATTGAATTTTAACCCAAAGATTTTTGGCGCCTAACGTGATTTAGATTGTTTTAATTTTTTTAAGTCGGTTCCTTTCTTGGGGTTATTGTATTGTAAGAAAAAGGAAAACCGACTTTGATTGAATTGCAACTCAAAGAACTATTAATTGCATGTTAATACCAACTTGATTACGGAAGTTAATTTTGCCCTCACTGGTTGAATGTAAGTATACAATGAGAGAAAAGAAATAAATTCCTAAGCCTTTTGCTTTATGAATTATCATAAGCGTTATCATCACCAATTTTATTCAGAGAAAAACAATTGAGAATCGATAGCAGCTGATAAAGTAAAACTGAGCTGTCGAATCAACTCTTTCATCTTTGTATCGAAAATGATTATCACCGACCTTCGTAGAGCTTTATCTCTGGAACTAATCCCATTCTCATACGGAATAGAGGCAGTAACTCAATCTGATTTACAGCTGAGGCAAGTATTTTTTATGATCATTCTTGTTTAGCGACAAGGAGTCTCGTCTGCCGATCCAATGTGTGCTCTGTCTCGATGGCTCTTGGTTTTTGTCTGGGACCACGCGGTTGACTGGTTTTGGGACCAGAGGGAGAATGATTTTTCTTTTAAACCTCTTCTACTATTTAGGAAATGTTATTTCAGGCGTCGTAATAATATACATTTGAACCTTAATAAGGTCTCGGTGACGGAGACAGAGTAGTTTGTACCTAATAATGATACACGAAGCCATGGTTACGCAAAACTTTCAATAAATAACCTAACCAACTTAGAATAGTTGAAAAACCCCCGACATTTTCATTTCAAAGTTCAATATTTCAAAATCGATTAAACTAGCTTCCGAATAAAAAAAAACTGCATCGAAATCGGTCCATCCGTTTGAAAGCTATAATGTCACATACAGATACACAGATACACAGGTCAAACCTATAACCTATAACCTTTCGTCGTTGGGGGTTAAAAACTACAAAGTATTGAAATCATTCAGTGAGTGATAAAAGATAAGAAACCGTTCAAGCGCGAGTCTGACTCCCGCATCGAGGGTTTCGTGCAAATTTGTTTCAAATTCAGCTATATAAATAGTTCGCCTATCACGGGAATCGAGCCCCGAATTTTTTCCTACTTTTCCCCGAACGTTTTAAATTGTCCAGTGTTAAGCAGAGCCCTGCTTCTAAGCAAAATGTACGCAGAGTGGGGTCATTGAAGTCGGTTAAAAAATGATTTTCAGATTTATTTCAGTGGTTATACTATAAGAGCTACCTTTATTCCAAGTTTCAAATTTAGAACAACTGAAAGTACCCTTTGGGTTATGATATCACGGCAACTTGTACGGGTTGTTTTTTTAAATACTAGATATTACAGACTATTTTTTACCCGACTTCAAAAAAAAGGAGGAGGTTCTACGAGGGGCGGCTGATAAGTAATCTCCTTGGTCAGAAATATATACAAAAATAATGCTGGCTGGTATGGATTTATATTCGTTTGTTATTATATTTTAAAAATGTATTACATTCATTTGTTTATTGCATCACGTTTATTTGTCTCCTACAATTGTTTCAAACATGTCTGTAGAAAACGTGAAAATGGATAAAATCGAGCAGCGTGCGGTGATTAAGTTTTTGACTAAAGACGGGAATACGCCTTCGGAGATCAGACAGCGTATGTTACGTATGTTTGGCAGTTCGTGTTCTTCCGAATTTGTTATAAAGTTTTGGTCAAAGCAGTTTAAGTTAGGTCGTGAGAGTCTGGAAGATGATCCTCGTAGCGGAAGACCAGTTTCGGCCGTCACCGATGAAAATGTAGCCAGGGTGAAAAAAATTATATTAGAGGACCGACAAGTGAAGCAGTGGGAGATAGCTAGAGACGACAGACGACGAGAGACGTCAGTAAAGAGCGAGTCAATGAAATAATTCATGAGCATTTGAACATGTCCAAGGTTATTATTCAAACTTACTATATCAACTAAGAGAGACAATAAAAGAAAAACGGCGAGGTAAACTAAGCAAAGGAATTCTGATTTTGCACGATAACGCACCAGTGCATACCGCCCGCATAACGAAGCTAGCAATTAAAGACAATGGCTTCGAAACCATTGACCACCCCCTTATAGTCTAGATTTAGCCCCCTGTGACTATTTTCTGTTTAGACTTCTCAAGAAAGACCTCAGGGGACGAAGGTTTATGACCGATGGCGAAATGAAAGCTGCGGTTACTGACTTTTTTGACGACAAACCGAAAGATTTTTTTTAATGGTTTTAATTCAATATTTGAAAATTTTAATAAGTGCATTTTACTACCAGGGGACTATATAGAAAAATAAAAAAAATTTAGCCACGACAGTCTTTTGTTTCATTGTTAGGTAGATTACATTTCAGCCGCTCCTCGTACGTTCCACTGTATGCATTTTTTTGATCGCGTGAACTTAGAAATTAGGTTTTTCAAAGCTTAAAGAGACTGCAAGGCTTCAGTATTTGATATTAATTTCAGTTTGCTACCTCTACGCGTTCCAGATAAAAAGGTCTTGACAGACAAACTGATAGACAGACAGACAGACACCACAGTGATCCTGTAAGGGTTCCGTTTTTCCTTTTGAGGTGCGGAACCCTAAAAATTAAATGGATGAATATAAACAACCGATATTTATTTTCTTGTTTTTAAAAATCGTTTTCGGCATTATTTCATAGCAGCGGAAAATGCGGATCCGAGTTTTCTCATAAAAAAACTCATTTTGCGTCTCGGTAACATCGATTTGAATGAGGGAAAGGAGGGGCATATATCGATTTCAGATTATTCAAAAATTGCCCCGTTCCTTTTCATTGAATTACTTTAATTTACATTTACACCGAGCCCTTAGCTTAGAAAGGGCCATTTACTTACATATTACTTCTTTCCCGTTCGGCATTAGACTTGGGCACGAAGTACTATTTTGGGCTAAATTTCCGATAAGTATTTATCGACAGTTCTAACCAAAGGACAAACACAAATGTTTACGTAGTACTAGGAATAGTACCCGCGTAGAATCAGGACAGCCACATATTTACTTTTAAATCAAGTACGATTAATAGGTTTAGGCACAAGGTTGAATGGTTTGATCACAAGTAAACCTATTTCTTTAATTTCAACGTCAATTTAAAATTCTTAACGGATACTTACCTGTACCTAGGTAACTTTATCATTGCCCATCTTTTAAGTCATATTTGAACCCGTGACCTTCTCATAGTGGTAGGTCAAATGATTTGACAACAACGGCTTTATATTTCGCTTGCAATAAAGAGTCATATTTTTCCAATCTGTTTAAAGTAAAAAATATTGTCTTAAACCTATTTACAATTTTCTTTATTCAAACGTAGGTAACTCTTCCGTTGTGATTATAATTTTCTTTTTGTCACCATCAAAAGAGTCCTTATGTAGTGACGAATAGGAATAAGAATTGTGTGCAGAAACAAAAGTATAAATGAAGGGTACCTACAGGGAAAGAACATGTTTTGTCTAGTCACTTTTTTTAACGAGATTTTTAAACTCAAAATGTACACTCAATATAAGTTACCGCTCAGTTACAAATACAAATATGCAACTTGTCTATTTTATCACTTTAAAAGACAAAAAGATGTACACGAAAATTACAAGGATACCTAATTAAGTACATCGTTCCAAACTTTCAAATCGCTACCTAGGTATACTTACTTAACTCGAGAAGTTGCTAAGGTGACTAGATGTGTTCTTTCCGTGTACCTATCTTTAAAATTGTTCTGTATGTTTTTACCCATACTTAGGTAGCTATAAACAAACGTCAATGTTATAATAACGTGGTTTAGTTCACTTCACACAGTGTTCGCAGGCGTTATTCAACTCTTTATCATATTGATCTAATTCGTACCAAGAGATGCCGATCTTGGTACCAAGGATGTTGTCAATAATCTCATATCACGTTTGAGACGGCCCGTGATCGGTGATAACAGTCTTGTAGTAATATAAAGATGTGTAGACGGTTCTATGATAAACAAAAGCTCATTGGATGGTGGAATAATTATTATAATGGCAGTGAAACCATTGGAAAACAAATTGGTAATTACTGTATAGGTTATGTTATGTTAATACTGATTTAATCTGTGTAACAAGTTCTTGCCGATCCATATGTTTGGATTTAAGGTTGCAGCGTTGTACTGAATCTATGAACAAGTTTACAACTGAAAGTGGCTACTATATCTGCGTAAATCAGGCTAAGGATTAAAGCGACAGTGTTTTATTTACTCTCGCCTAGAACATGCTGTCATAGGCGACTTAAAATGAAACATTGACCAGCAAAATAACTAAAGTCAACGTACAAAGCAATTAGACGCAAGCGGGACGCAAATTGGCACTAAGGTTGAGCATGTACTCACTTTCGCTGAAAATTCTCTATAGGTAGCCGTCAAACAGATCGCATTACGTTGGCCGTATTGACGCGCGACGAATAGTAAAACAAGCCCTGGCAGGTGTGACGTCACGGGTTGGAACCAAACACAGGCAAAAACGAGTTTTCACACGCGATTTAATTGAAGATTAGGTGTTGCGGCAGCACGCGGCTGGTGGAGTTTGGTCGGTTGTGCGAGCGGCGTGCGCTCTCCGCGACGGCTGGCAGCGGACTGAAGGCTCGTTTTGCTTGAGGTGTGCCGGACCAATCGCATGGCGGCCCCCCTCCACCGCGCCGCCCGCCCAGGCTCGCACCGAGCGGCCAAAGAGTACGCGACGCAGAGTCAACAATCCTTAGAGCAGCCCCCCGACTACGAAGTGCAAAATTCGAACTTCGTATCATGCCGTCCCTCTCAAGCTAACATTACTTAACACGAGAGTGAGCGGGAAGATACGATACGAACTTCGATTTTCGAATTTCGTAGTATGGGGGCAGTAGGCCGAGTACGAAGTTTTCGAATCCTGCGTATCGTATCGAAATCGAGAAACCGCATACTAAATTTAAGTTCCAAATACGCTCACGGGCGGGCGCTGTTCCAAAAATCATACAAACTCGATAACGTTTACTATTCGACTAGCTTTTGCTCGCGGCTTTGCTCGCGTGAACCATAAGCATTTCAAAGAAGCAAGCAAGCAAGCAAACAAGCAAGCAAACGTGCAAGCGAACCTGCAAGCTTGCAAGCAATATTGCAAGCAAGCATGCAAGCTGGCACGCAGGCAAGTATACTAAGCAAGGTATAATGCACGCAAGCAGGCATGCAAGCAGACATGCAAGCAGGCATGCAAGCAGGCATGCAAGCAGGCATGCAAACAGGCATGCAAGCAGGCATCAAGCAAGATGCAAGCAAGCATGCAAGCAAGCACGCAAGCAATCATTCAAACAATTATTAAAAGTAAGTTGTAAGAAAACATGCAAGCAAGCATCCAAGCAGGCTTGTAAGCAGGCGCAAGCAGCAGCAAGGCGCAGCATTCGAATATATTCTTATTTAGACTTTTATGCGTGAAAGACTTTTTAGGGCGTTTATTTAAGTTTCGCTTAAACGTGTGATCTTAATTCTGTAGATTGGTTTGGTAATCTAAGAGAATGTTACAAAATTATCGGTAAAATCAAATGCCCATTATTTAGAGTAAAATACAGAACATAGCACTATTAGACATGGTCAAAACAATGATAAGTAATTACTGGTACCTAAATAAATTGATTACGAGATAACGATTAATTTTAAAGCTAATCATTCTAATTTTTCAGTTACGTAATAATTGTTTTGGTTTCAATCGACTGTTTTTTCTTTGTATAAATTTGTACTGTACTGATAAAATTAATCGATGATACCTTTCCCGATTAAAATTATTCATAACATTATGAGCTCTTAAAAACATAATTATTATTTAAAATACGTACCAAAACTTATTACATAACAAGTAATATTACCAAGAATTAGAATTTAACTAATAAATAGGTTTGTCTCGAATTCGGCCAGTGTCTACGTGACTTAATACATGTTTTAAGAGCAGACGTTATACTACCTAGTATGATTGTTTCCTTAGCAGTAATTTTATTGCCATTCTTACTTCGCGTTCAACATAATATTTCTCATGACCCATGACTAACTAACTAACTAACTAACTAGAATGCTCAGTGACCCAAAAACGTGTCGTATAAAAAATGATAATTCTAAATTTATTAATTGGTTTACTTTTGTGCATGTTTTGATTATGAATATGCAGAGAGTTTAAAACGTGTCGTATAAAAAAATCATAATTTTGATTATGAATTTGCAGAGAATTTAAAACATGTCATATAGTGTGGCGGTGGTGATAGTTGGATCTACGTGACATGTGCTAATTTTTGTGAAAGCGGAAGTGGGCGGGAACTGCAAGAAGCCATGCAATTGTCGCAGACATGAGGTCCCGGGTTCTATCCTCGGTCGGGCAGATTTTATATTATATTTTTAATAAACTCACCGAAACATGAATACACAGATAAAAACCGGAAAAATACCAACCCGGGAATCGAACCCGGAACCTCGACACTCCGGGTCGCGTGCCCACCCTTTAAAATACCAAAACAAATACCAATTCTGGTGTAAGGGTGGGCATATGGGGCATAAGGGTGGGTGGTATTTTTCTGGTTTTTTTCTGTGTATTCATGGTTCGGTGAGTTTATTAAAAATATAATTGATACTCACGGGAAGACCGTAAAAATAAAAAAAAATGGAAAAATAAATAAAAAAATACAAAAAGATTTTCCAATTGAGATCATGAATAGATTTTATATTTGTGTGATAATGATAAAATACGAAAGTTTGTACGTATACAAGTATGTATTTATCCCCTAAAGAATCTTCTGTTGTCTAGTACCATTATACAAGCTTTGCCCAGCTTGGAATTAGGTCCAAATAATTGGTGTTAATTTGTGCCATGACATTTATAATTATTTATTTGGACGACCGGATGGCCTAGTGGTTAGCGACCCTGACTATGAAGCTTGAGGTCCCGGGTTCGATTCCCTGTCGGGGCAGATGTTTGTATGATGAATACAAATGTTTGTTCTCGGGTCTTGGATGTTTGATATGTATATAAGTATGTATTTATCTATATAAAAATGTTTATCCGTTGTCTAGTACCCATAGTACAGGCTTTGCCTAGTTTGGGACTAGGTCAATTGGTGTCAATTTGTCCCATGATGATATTTATTTATTTATTTATTTACAATCCGAATAAATATTGAGTCCTGAATCCTCAAGCAAGCACTCCTCCTCTGCGTCTCTCCTAATCTATGGCATTAAGCACAAAACACTTCGATCAGTCGGCGACCATGTTTCATTCATGAAAATAATTAGCTGTTTAGCTTAGTTCAGACTTTCATTCCACTTACACTGAAGAGGGGATACTGAACATACGGGATACTGAATTAGAAGCTTATTTGGAGTAAATGGGCATTTTCAGAAAAGTGGGCATTCCCTAGCCAGGTAGCTCAATCTTGTTTTCCATTCTTGTTTTGTTATTAGATACCTTTTTTTTTAAAGCTATCGAAGGGAGTGTAGCTATCCAGTAGCACTGGACGGTTTTTTTTGATGTTGTTAAATTGTCCACCCATTAGGTAGGATAAAGTAGCATAGGACCCCGCTTCCTGCAAGGGGTGAGGGATATGTAGGGTGTTAGCCTCCATGCAACAAATGCATGGTGCGGTCCTGGCAAGCTAGACTGATCTGTCCATTTTAAACTTAGAATTTGATCAAAATAAAGGAACACTTGGTTCCCAGAAAGCAGTGCAGTCGGGCTGGGACCTCGGACTAAGATAGTTATTACACAGTACATGGATTAGATTTAAGCCCCTGCTCTTGAATATAGACCCAGTCCTGGCTAAGAATACTATCTTTTATTTAGTTACGTTAGTACTTGCAGGGCAGTAGATGATTTTACCGTTAGGACGCATCACCGTACCTTCTCCAGTGCCCACTCCCTGGGCTACACCCCACAGTACCTACCCTTTACTTTTTTTTAATACCCTAACAAATTTTGGATTATTTCTGCTCAGAATCACGAGGACTATCTATTTAAATAATTAAAAATGTGTCCGGCATTTCTTTGTCACTTTGTGTTTTTACATACATTCTTTATGGACCGTCACAAAACTGATAAATAAATTTTCTATGAAAAATTTTTGGACTTTTTGGCAAAAAGGGTACACAGTTTTTTGTAAATGCCCAAATATATGATTTTCCAGTTGAATTTGGACTTATTACCATGTTTTTAGGGTTTCGTACTCAAAAGGTAAAAAAACGGGACCCTATTACTAAGACTCCGCTGTCCGTCCGTCCGTCTGTCGCTCTGTCTGTCTGTCCTACTGTCAGTCAAAAGCCTGCATCTCATGAACCGTGATAGTTAGACAGATGATATATTTCTGTTGCCGTTATAATAATAAATACTATAAACGGAATAAAATAAATATTTAACTCCCATACAACAGACACGATTTTTTTAGCCGATTTTATAGATAATGGTACGGAACCTTTAATGCGCGAGTCCGACTAGCACTTGACTGATTTTTTATTGTATGTTATAAGGAAGGCAAAATCACAAGTGGGTCACCTGAAGGTAAGTGATCACCACTGCCCATCACCCGCAACCCTGGGGGTTTTCAGATGCGTTGCTAACCTAGAGGGCTAAGATGAAATGCTTCTTGTGCCAGCGACTTTATCGGCTGCACTCTCCAGAGTGCAGCCGATAAAGTCGCTGGCACACCGGCCTGTGTGGATACCGTAACACAAAAAGTGCAAGCACTGCTGCTTAGTGGCACGATTAACGAGTACGATGGTGGTAGCGACTTGGACGGACCTCGCACAAGGCCCTACCACCCGCAAAAACTTTCTTACTTAGCTGAAGACTTAACAAAGGAGATTGTCTGTACATATTATTAGTTAACAAAATAAAACAACTAACTAACAAAGTTTTCATCTTGGAAATGGCTTAATAAATCTAGATATTGTTTTCAATGACAGTCGGTGTATTACCCCACAAAACAACTAAGATATCGTTTTTATCCTATGCGGTAGGTATGCTTACTGATTTCTCATTGCATTTTATTTTATCTAACAAGAAGGCAGTGCAAAAGGCTTTTACCCTGCTATTCATAAACCTAATTTAACTAAAACAGGTACCGTTAAAGTTCGTTTGTTTTTTTTTGTCACATTGACATTTCCGTTAGTAAGAAAAAGACAAAACCTATTTTAGCTAATGGAGGCTTGAGTGACGTTTATGAATAAGGCCCAGTATGTGTAGCTACATGGTTTTATGGTTAGTTTTTCTATAAGATAGAGATCCTTTCGTATGGGTGGCACAAATTTAAAGCAAATAAACCGTACATTTAATGCTCTCTATCCTAATACACTATTCTAACTTTGGCAGTTTGGGTTTAAATCCTGACTAATCATTTCTGAGTATTCATTGAAATAGTATGCAAATTAAGTCGTTTCTATTCTGTGGAGAAGGATTACCAATGATTACACTTGGCGAGTATGGCGCATTTAAGTAGGTTAGGCTAGATCGCATTTGAAGTTTTTTTTTGCATTTAGTAAAATTGACAGTTAATTTCAGACTAAGAGGTTTGTGTTCAGCAGTATGACGTATAAAGATTCAGAACAATCAACATGATAGTAAGCAATAAAAAAAAAGTTGCAGACACGCTGCCAGCCTTTTGAAAAAAACCGACCAAGTGCGAGTCGAACTCGCGCACGAGGGTTCCGTAGAAAGATTTTAACGCTTTTCCCCAGTGTTTTAAGAAGTCCAGTGTTAGCAGAGCCCTGCTTCTAAGCAAAATGTACGCAGTGTGGTGTCAACTTATATTGGTCTGCGAAATCTACAAACAGACATTTGAGACTTTTTGGAGTGGTTGTGCTATAGGAGCTACCTTCACACCAAATTTCAAGTTTCTAGGACAACTGGAAGTACCTATTAGGTTTTCACAGTTCGGCAATTTGTACGGAAACAGCATTTTCAATGACCGTATCTTTTGATTGCGTATTGACTTAGAAGTTCGATTTTTTCACAGCTTCAATCCCTTGAGTATTTGATATTAATTTCAGCATGCTACCTCCACACCTTCCAAAAAAGGGGTTTTGACAGACGGACAACAAAGTGATCCTATAAGGGTTCCGTTTTTCCTTTTGAGGTGTGGAACCCTAAAAAAGGATTCGGTCGGCACTACCTGACCGAATGAAACATTTAAAACCTGACGAAGGGCAAACGCAATTTCATGGCACGCCAATATTCAATAAGACCCCCACAAAATCACGGCTTTTGTCCAGAAGATAACAAACGTACCGGAATCTCACTGAATTACAGGAAAGTCTATAAAAAATTAAGTCCAATTTCACAGTCGAATAAAGCTTTCTTGCCCTCTTTTATAATGCCCTTTTAACTGAGACATATCCCGGGAGATAAACGAGCCTGGATTTAAAGGAATAGGACAAATAATTTTTCTCGCATAAAAATAACCTGGGCGCCAGATTCTGGCGGCATGTGGGAAGCGAAGGTAAAAGGGTTGAAGAAGGATTATCTGTGAATCCCGGAGCGTACGTCCGCTGCCGTGTACGGTGTAACAAGTTTCCACATGAGAGAGCATCGCGAGTCGATTGTCATTTATTTGTCACTCAATGCAGATAGAACGAGCCCATGGCGGTAGCAGGTAAATGGTAATACAATGCTAGTAAAGTCTGAAAGGTGCTAACAGGATAGATTTTAGGTATATCGTTTTCTTCGTTAATGTTTTTAGTTTATCTCGTTCGCGCCTTCGCTCCCATGGCAGAACTTCTTATCCCGCGAGTATTTCGCAAAATCCCCTCCTTATCCAATGTCTAAGTTCTAGGACTGTTTGTTACTTTAAAAATAACGTTTTCCTCGTACAAGGTTTCCCCTTTTCACCCCTTTATGGTTTATATTTTCAAAAACGGTGAAACACATGTTCACTTATTTCTCCTGGAAAATAATTTAATAACTTAGTTTCATGATCGTTAATGTTTTCCCTTACAAACTTTCACACCCCTTTTCATCCCATAAGGGTTGGAATTAAAAAAAAATCCTAACACAAAAGAAACCTATGCCAAATTTCGGCTTTCCAGGTAGGCTTGGGGTGGGCGTTGATCAGTCTGCAAGTCAGGACTTTAATTTTTAGGGTTCCGTAACTCAAAAGGAAAAACGGAACCCTTATAGGATCACTTTGTTGTACGTCTGTCTGTCTGTCTGTCTGTCTATCAAAAAAAAAATCAATCTTCTAAGTCAGAAAAAAAAGTCATTAAAAAGGGTAAAGGTAAATGGTAAAGGGTACTTCTAGATGTCCTAGAAACTTGAAATTTGGTATGAAGGTAGCTCTTATAGCACAACCACACCAAAAAGTCTCAAAATCTCAAAATTTTATGTCTGTCTGTAGATTTCACAGACCAATATAAGTTGACCCCACACTGCGTACATTTTGCTTAGGAGCAGGGCTCTGCTAACACTAGACTTATTAAAACACTGGGGAAAAGCGTTAAAATCTTTCTACGGAACCCTCGTGCGCGAGTCCGACTCGCACTTGGCTGGTTTTAAATATAATATAAAATTTGAAGAATGCATCTGCGTCCTTTGCATAAGTAATTATGACAACCGCAGCGAAGCGTCTGTTAACAATTCGTCCCTAATTTGAAAATTGTGACGAGGCAACAATAATTCCTCAAATTTATAACATGCATCTGGGTAGTTTTCAAAACAGAACGTTACATCGACGATATTACAAACAAACAATGCCGCTGTAGGTACATATATCCTCAACAGAATAAGTCACGGACTGGAAACGGGCCAAGTTGGGAATTTGTAACAAGCTAGAGAATGGAAGACCGGCTTTATACTTTTGCACAATGCTTCGATTTAAAAAGTCCCCGACTTATTCTAGTAATGGATATTGCTTTGTTATGATTGCAATCAATTTCACGAGGAAATGTTGTCAACTTGAAAAAGTGCATTATCTTGTAAGTACTTGTACTTGTACCTGGCTCGTATTTCACCAACTTTACAAGTCAGTTTTCAATGACAATTCGGTGTCAACTGCTGACTTGATGAGCTTTTGTTTTAGCGCGCTTCATATTGTCAAAGAAATGTAGTTCGAATTGTCGTATAAAACTGACAATTGTAAAGGTGGTGTTTTGGCCTGATCCGCAAAAAGTGGAATCAACTTGACTTATTACGTCACTCGCTTAATATCCGTGACATGCAATGTTTTATGCTTCCTGTGAAGTTAATTTTTTTTTATACAACAAGGAAGGCAAACGAGCAAGTGTGTCACCTGATGGTAAGTGATCACCACTGCCCATAGACACCTACGCCCTGGGGGATTTGCACATGCATTGCCAACCTAGAGAGCTAGGATGAAATGTCACTTTTGCCCGTAATTACACCGGCTGTCATAGGAACTCCACACCGGAACACAGCAGTGCAAGAACTGCTTAGCGGTAGGATTAGTGAGTAAGATGGTAGTAGCGATCCGGACGGACCTCGCACAAGGTCCTACCACCCGCAACAAACATCATTCTAAATGAATTAAAATATACTTAAGTAATTCAAAGTTTTTTCGTTTTTTATGCTCATATTGTACCTACTTAGCTCCACAGGAAGCATATAAGACATTAAACGTGTCACGTAATAGCCAGAGTTTACCCTACGTTAGATAAGGTACTCCAAATTACTTGTTTCTTGTTTCGATATCATAATTCATACGAAAACGTAAGCTATTAATTGTTGAATCAGTAACTTGCTACACGCTCGCTAGAGGTCGTCTTAGATAGAGTAAACCAACTTGGCTCTAATTATCTCTTTTTGGGTCATAACTGTGTACTACTTATACTTACTTAGGTACTAGCTGGGTGCAATGACCCGGAGTGGATCTTGGCCTCCGACACCAGACTGCACCATGCCTCGCTGTCCTCAGCCAGCTCAGGCCAGCCATCAGTCCGAGATCCGAAAGATCCTTCTGGACTTCTTCCCTCCAGCGGTACCTAGGCCAACCAACCGGCCTAGACTCACTCAGTCGTCCCAAGTACGCATTCTTGTATTGTATTTAGTAATACTTACGGATCTGAGACGTGGGCGTTAACGATGGGCTTCGCAAGGAAGCTCAAAGTCACTCAGAGGGCGATGGAGAGGGCTATGCTCGGGGTTTCTCTGCGGGATAGAATCAGAATTGATGATATCCGTAGTCTACTACTACTACTAAGGTTACCGGCATAGCCCGAAGAATTCCGAAACTCAAGTGGCAGTGTGCGGGCGTACAGTACGTGTACAGTAGCGTACGTACGTACTTCATGGCGTACAATAGTGACAATAACTGAGGCAATGACCATTCAAATTTTAGATCATAAACCCAGATTTAACATTACATTTGGTGTTTTGCGTCCGCTTCCACATTTTACGAGCAAACTTTGTACGTATAATCCGGCCCACAAATTGCAGACGATAACGACCGTCGCAAATGTAAGAGCCGTATCACACTGGCGATTTGCGGACGAGTTGAAAGCAAAGCGAGGCGAGTGCGCAGCGAGTTCGCTGCGAGCGCGTAACGATTTCGCCGCTAGTGCGCAGCGACTTCACCGTATATAGAGACGGGACGCCACAGAACGTGTAGTAACGTGTAATCAAAGACCAAAAATACGTCACGCTCACGTTCGCGTTTAAGTCTGAATTACTATGGACAAACTAGCTTATGCCCCGCGGCTTTTCCCCCGTGAAATATTTCAAAATGGGCTAGTTCCCTACCCCGTGGGAATTTCGAAAAATCCCTTCTTAGTGCACCTCTAGGATACTCATGGTATATAATGGTGTTTGAGTCACACGGTAGTTTCATGTTAAAAGTGCTCAGTATATGTTTGCCAAATTTCAAGTCTCTACGTCCAGTGGTTTAGGATGTGCGTTGTCTGTCTGTCAGTCACTCAGTCAGTTACGGTACTGTTTAGATTGGCCACTAGTGGCACGTATCGGCAACAAACAATTGTCATAGTCACTATTTGACATTTTAACGCAAACGCGTTCGAGACGTATTTTTTGGCCGACGATTACACTAGAGGCTCTGAGCGTCTAGTGTAATCGTTGACCAGGCCAGGAAATACGTCTCGATCGCGTTCGCGTTTAACAATTCTCATACTATTTGACACTTTAACGCTAACGCGATCGAGACGTATTTTGTGCTTTTTGATTACACTAAGGGCACTGTACACTTACGTCTCGCGACGCGAGTATCTACGCAGCAAATTCGTTGCGCACTAGCGGCGAACTCGCTGCGCGCTCGCCTCGCTTTCAACTCGTCTGCAAATCGCCAGTGTGCTAGGCTTTCAGGAAACTTTCTGATCATCGCAGAATTTAAAACAGACCACCATATGTTATGGGAGCCTGTAGGTACTTTGTCATAACATAGTTTTAGCAACTTTGCTACTTTGAAGTATATTGAGCACTTAAAATAAAGCTCGTAGCGACTAAATGTTTTTTACATTACGGAAACAGGAAGCATTTTTAAGTAGGTGTAAAAGTAATTTTGTGAATTCCTTTTGTTAAATTCAATTTCTTTAACCAGAACTTTAATTGTAAATTAAATTACTTTGACTAATATCGTCATCTTCATCAGCCTTGTTGTGCGTCCCACTGCTGGGCACAGGCCTCCCCACAGAAAGAGAGGGCTTGGGTTATAGTTCCCACGCGGGCCCAGTGCACATTGGTAACTTCACACACACCATTGAATTGCTTCCCAGTAAAGTGCAGGTTTTCTCAAGCAGTTTTCCTTCACCGAAAAGCTCGTGATTAATTACAAATGTACTTCTGCACAAACAGGCCATACCAGGCGTTGACTAAGTATAGTTGTTGGCTCAAAGGTAGTCATAATTATACATACATAATATTACATTATACTAGGCTGCAGTTTATTACAAAGCTCAGAATACAGAATAAACCTGAACCAGTGAGCGCGCCTAAAAGTGAGGCAACTAAAACTACTCTTAAATAGAGTAGTTTGGCGTAGTCATTTCCAAGCACACAGCACAGCATGACGTGTTGTACGAATGACAATACTAAAATTAATCCCTTCTTATCGTTGGGCTTATAAAAACACAAGATTAAAATTCAAGTATAAACGGGTAGCGAAATCAATAAAAAATGGACTCGCTCCGCAGCGTGCGATTACGACTGAACGCGGCTTCTGGTTTCTTTTGTATCCTGAGTGCAAAAGGTAAGGAAAACTCCCAAAGGAAAACTAGCATGATTCTAAAGTTTATGCAGGTTGAGAAGATTGCGAACTAAGTACATCTTCTAAGTCTTAAGACGGAGTCCTTGAGTATTATTTCATTTCAGTAAAGTAATCCTTGAGGGAAATTAGGCAAACCGCTTAAGCGGGAAGCGCAGGGAAGAGCTTTGTTAATACAAGTTACCCGATTGTTTAGAAGCGTAGTTTAGTTAACCTAGCTCAGACATCGTCCGACAAACTGAAGGAAGCACTATGCAGAGCATATTCTGAAAGTTAGGTTCAGTTGCATGATGTACTCTGACATGGTAATTACTGGGTGTGTTATTCACTGATGAGAACATCCTGAGAGGGGCCTGTGCCCAGCAGTGGGACGTGATAAAGACTAGTGATAGTTGTATCACTTCAATACAAGATACAATACAAGATTTTTTTCTTGAAAACCACATAATAAACAAAACAGAAAAAGGTACGAAGACAATGCAGGTAGCAAATGGTGATAGTGTGTTGTTCACTATTGGAACAGTTTTGAATGATTCAGGATTAATTACATTAGATATCTGTATATTATTAACTACGGGTTACATTCCTAGGTTTTGATAAGCTCCCGATATTTAGACCCAGTTACAAGCATTATGCTGAGCACGGGTCGAGACGGGAGCTCATCAAAACCTAGTACTTAGGTGATCGCGGTCAATACCCGTAGCTAATATGTCTACCTAATGCAGTTTTAAATGCTTTAACTGTAGCTTTTGGAAATGTTCTTCTAAAAATTACAGCCATGACATTTCTAGCTCCATAACATAATTCAAAATTCAATTCAAAATTCAAAATTTTATTCAGCAAATAGGCAGTTGAATGCTCTTTTACAAGTCATTTTTTTCGAGTCTACCAGCGCTTTCGGAAAGACCATGATTGCCAAGAAGAATGCGCCGCAAGAAACTTGGCACAAAGTCATTTTTTCTAAAAACAAGTTACATCAGATCTTACAATACGTAACCACAGATAAATACTCATATTGTGAAAAGATTAATATCACGTATAAGGAGAAATCTTCTTACAAGTATGTACCTAGGTACCTACAAATTAAGTAGGTTATTATGCTTTAAGTAACTAACGTTTTGAAAACTTTCAGCGTAATGCTTATTAAATCTTTAATCATTCGTAGGTGTCTTTAGTAAAATATAGAATCGTCTCAACAAGCTCTATTCAACGCTCATTTCCTGGGCAGGCGCAGTGTGTAGATTAAAAACAGTACATTCGTTTTCATTGTCCCTGTTTTACATACAAGATGTTTAAAAACATAAAAACTTAGTTTCTTTAATAATTCCTCTTCTGTAACTAAGGATGTGAGAATTGACTGACTCTGAATTGAAAGTGACTTTAACATCGACAATATTATACAAGCGATAATTTTTGCAATGGTGTATTTTTACTTTAACAGCTTGAATCGAGTTCGAATTCGAGTTTAGTTTAAATGTGGTCAGAATTCATTGTCCGTGTCCGTGTACAAATATTTGAATCCTGCGTAACGTAACGTTATCGTATCGAAATCAAGAAACTTCGTAGTAAATTTTAGTTCCAAATAAGCTCACGGGCGGGCGCTATTCCAAACGTCATACAGATTTTTCGATAACGTTTACTATTCGATTAAGTTATGCAAGGATTCGAATATTCGTACTCAGGCCTCTGGGTTTGCTCCACGTCTAGAACTAATTTCGTTTAACTCAACTTTTTTGAAATCCAAGGGTTATTGTCGAGTGGGAGAGCTTATATTATATTGTATCAGGCAAAATTGTGCGTAAGTAGCTTTCATAAACAACCTAACGCAAAACAAACCCTTAATAAAACCAATGGTGGCTCAAATTAGATTAACTCTCAGTTTGCAGTTATAATTATAACATTTCATATTTACGTATTTTTTATTTGTTGCTCTATTTAGATGATAGAGTATCGTATCGTCGTAGAGTATGTCTATGAGTATCGTTGGCAAGTTTCGTACTGTTATTCATTTGTTTAATGCGTTTAGAAGAGAGTACGTTACGTACCCTTCGGGGATCGTTAGGGCGGTATATTGTGGAGAAGTTCCCTGCTAAAAAGATATTTACAGCTCTATAAGAACCTTATAAAGGGAAAAGGGATAGATATTTAAACCGTGACGGGGAAAGGTGAACGCAAATAATGCTATTTCACATAATCCTATTCTATTATGTAGGAAGACAACCCGTTGCTACCTAAAGTTTATATTATAAACGGCCGCCACATTCGCTCGGCGCTTTCGCGCTCTCGCTAATTTCTGTTAGCCTGGTAACTTAATTCCAATAGCTCCCGCGCGTCGCGCTCTAGCATCTGACTCACTCTCTCACGCACGAACTGAATCAGTCCCTCTCGCTCGTTAACGTTCGTTCGTTCCCGGAATCCCGGCACGCGCTATACTACGCGAGCTGCGCTGCGCGAGTAGTCCGCTTGCCGCCACCGTCGCGTAAGGTTACGATTTGTATTGCCCATAGCATAGTTAACTTTTGTACCTAATCCTATTAAAACCTAACGTGTAGTGTTACTGTTATCACATTATAGTTATTGCAAGTGATTCGTATGCGTTTTATTGCATCTCACCTCCACCTCTGCTACATTGGCGCACAACTAGAGGCACGCGTACCTATCTATCTTCCGCGAATCGCGTCGTTAGGTATCGTACTCGATCGAACTCACAAACTCAGTGGAAAAGTGGATAGTGAACAGTGATAAGTGTAATACCTACCTATATGGTGTGTAAGTGTAACTGACTGTCTATTCTAAAATGCCGCGTCGCAAAAGTACGCAGGATTGTGAAGACGACCCCACGATGTCCGAGGGGCAGCTCTCGTCGTTCCTATCGGCGTTCGCAAAGGCTCAGGCGGAATCCAACCGCCAACTGGTCCAGAGCCTCGTTGCCGCGTCGATCGCGAACTCCCAAGAGAGGCAAGCCGCCCCGTCTCCGGCGCCATCTTGTGCTGGTCTCATGGCTTCACAGAATGCCAACTTCGCCAGCTGTACCGCTCGGTTTACTGGCGCGAGTCGCGACCCCGACGTGTTAGAAGCATTCATAGACAGCGTAGTGGTGTACAAAGAGGCCACCAACGTAAGCGACCAGCACGCGCTCCGAGGCCTGCCCATGCTCCTGGCGGAGGAGGCCGCGCTGTGGTTCCGCGGGGTCCGCGCCACGGTCCTGACGTGGGACGACGCGCTCAAGAAGCTTCGTGCCAGGTTCGGTGTTCCGAAGCCGCCTCACAAATTGCTAAGAGAAATCTACGCATCGGAACAGGGTGAAGAACGGGCAGAAGTTTTTATTGAGCGACTTCGTGCTTTAATAACCAAGATTTCATATCCGGTTGAAGCCAGAATGCAGGTTGATATGGTTTACGGCCTACTCGATAAACGAATAAGGAAACGATTGACGCGGGAATCTGTAAGTGACCTTGATTATTTACTGGAAAAAGCCATAAACATCGAGGAATCGCTCGCCGAAGCCCCGTCGTCGTCGTGTTCGTCGCGCGCTCCACGCTCAAGCGAGGCCGATGCTACGCGTGTTCACATTTATCGCGATGGCAACGGGCCGCGAGCGTCGCCGCCGCCGGCCGCGCGCGCCCCGGCGCCCCCCGCCCGCGCGCCGAGCGTGCCGCCGCCGCCGCCGCCTGCGAAGGATCGTACTTCGGCGGTAAGCCCGACTACGACTCAAGGTAAAAAACTTTATTGTGTTTACTGTCGTAGAAGTGGCCACGAACGTAGTGAGTGTTTAAAAGCGAAAAATAAAACCGATCATACAGATATCCGTTGCTTTGGTTGTAACGCTAAGGGCGTAATTCGTCCTAACTGCGATAATTGCAACCGTAAGGACTCATTCTGTTCGTTCA
>OY829506.1:21177911-21371680 GCA_963691665.1 Clepsis dumicolana | reverse complement strand
AATCTTGTCAGACAACCGGCCAACATAAGTAATACTAGATCTAAATTTGTTAGTAGGCTGAGATGGCAACGCAGAGTAAAGCATGCTATTCACTATCCGTCCCTGCTTCTTTTGAACCAGACTATTAACCATTGCTGTACTATAACCATTTGTTGTTGCTATCTGATATATAGTATGTAACTCAGAATCATAATGCTCTTTCGAAAGAGGTACAGTTAGTAGTCTATGTACATAACAATGGAAAGCAGCCAGTTTATGCTGCCATGGATGAGTAGAATTTGCAGGTATGACAGTATCTGTGTACGTAGGCTTACGGTAAATTTGAAACTGGTGCCTATTATTTACTCTTGTAATAGTTAAATTCAGAAAATTTAATGAACGATTTTCCTCTAATTCTCGTTTGAACTTTATTTTTCGAAGGAAAATCGTTCATTAAATTTTCTGGATTTAACTATTACAAGAGTAAATAATAGGCACCAGTTTCAAATTTACCGTAAGCCTACGTACACAGATACTGTCATACCTGCAAATTCTACCCACCCATGGCAGCATAAACTGGCTGCTTTCCATTGTTATGTACATAGACTACTAACTGTACCTCTTTCGAAAGAGCATTATGAGACTGAGTTACATACTATATATCAGATAGCAACAACAAATGGTTATAGTACAGCAATGGTTAATAGTCTGGTTCAAAAGAAGCAGGGACGGATAGTGAATAGCATGCTTTACTCTGCGTTGCCATCTCAGCCTACTAACAAATTTAGATCTAGTATTACTTATGTTGGCCGGTTGTCTGACAAGATTTATAATATTTTAAAATCAAATAACATCAATGTTGCCTTTAAGACTACTAATTCTTTACGTTCTAGACTTTGTAATAACAAAGAAAAGGTGGATAAAGGGAACAGGTCGGGCGTATATAAACTCACTTGTGGCGACTGTAGTCAAGTATACATTGGACAAACCGGTCGAAGCTTTGATACTAGATTTAAAAAGCATGTCTCGTCATATAGGCATGATCATCCAGAGAAATCAAACTTTGCCAAGCATTTATTAGAAACGAATCATTCGTTGTTAGACTCAGATACGTACGAAATTTTACATTATTGTGATAAGGGTTTGCGGCTATCGGTTTTAGAACAATTGGAAATAATTAGGTACAACAACATGGGGTCTATTATTAATGAACAAGTTAATTTGGTTTCTTCGCCTTTGTTACGACTTGGATCTAATTTTAATAATGTGTCATAGTAATAATGAGAACATGACTTCTCTTTTTACCGTACTCGGTTAAAAATAACGGGGTACCTGGCGTAGATTAAAAATAAAAATAAAAAGGGTAGTTTGGAATTCATTTCTTAAAAAAGGGTAGTTTAGGACTTACATAAAAGGGTAGTTTGGAATTTATAAAATATTAGTGGGTACGTTGGTTTTGTCATTAACTAAGTTGAGTACATGGTTTACATATGTCAGTAGTGGAAGTGGTGGCATGTTGAGCGGTTGTTGTTGTGCTTCGTAAATGGCCTCGTGGAGAGTGCCGAAACGCGTCAGCGTTTAGTATAGTGGTGGTGGTGATAGTTGGGTCTGTGTGGCATGTGTTGATTCGTGTAGCAGTGGAGGTGGAGGTGTTGCATGGAAACATACATTTGCCGCACAGATATAACTATTTGTCATTAGTGGTCGCGGGTGAGCAAAGTAATTGTTTTTTTAGTTCATAAATATGGACCTCCGCAAAGTAACGCCTGATTCAATAAATAAATTGTCTCAATATGTCGCCGCACACGTTGTTTTTGTCCCAGTCGTGGGTGAAAATGCTCATAAAGGAATGTCTTTGTACCGTTTCACACCAACTTGATGTTGTAATGAAGACTTTAATCTCACCTTTGAGACCAAGAGCCGTAAAGCAACAAAGTATTTCGCTTACGAAGAGTTCTGTTTTCTTTTTCGGATCGTTATTGTTTAAAACGTTAGAAATTTGCTAAGGATTTCTGGATAAATTGCGTTTTGTTTCGTGTTAGGGCGTTGCCATGTACGATTATCTTGATAAATTTTATAGTATTCTAACTTAACTGCATCTTTTTATAGCATTGCAATGAAGTCGTTAACTTGCGATGTTTGATAGAGGTACTAAGCAAAACTTTTACTTTATTGCTTACTTTGGGATCTTAAATCTTAACTACAGTTACTTTTTGATGCTTTTTCGCACGCTCACGTAACATAACGATAAGTATTAATTAGTTTAAAGAAAATAAACTTTAATTTCGCTCACTATGATTTATGTCAGTAATAATAAAAAAGTAGGTACTTACTCCTTTATACCTCGTCCCAAACCAACCAAAGCTTGAACCAGATAACAAGTACTGGCAAAATGCTTACAAATATCTTGATAAAATGTCTAGAAAACACGCAAAATTCATGAAAATAATCATAATCAGCGTCATGACATGTCATCCCTTACTTCTTCATGATGTATGGTTCCTGCGTTTAATGTGCCCGAGACGTTTCTATTATGGGTACCTATGGTGAGTTTGAACAATTTTTGGGTTTACAAATAATCTTTAAACATTATGCCAAGAAATTCTTCTAGGATCTCGTTAAAATTCATTACGTTAATGAATAATGTAAACAATTACCCACAACCTTTCACAGAATCAGTAAAGTTTCCTAATGCAGTTTTAATGGGCCATCAGTCTTCCGTTATCTTTTGTCGGGAAATCTGTTCCACAAGAAAATGTTGGCCACGTTATTATTGTGTCGTTATTATCATCCGGCGTCTCTTGAATAACTTGCTTTGTGGCTGAAAGCTTTTGTAAAATATACCTTGACGTTAAGTTTAGTAACATGTTTTGAAATATTTCCCAAGAACATCGCTTCCTAAAGTACACTAGACGACGAAACTGAACCGAAACGAAAGACGAAAGTGATAAAGTTTCACTCGCGTCTTGTCTGTCATTGAATCTTGTCAACAGACAAATCGTAAGAAACATTACGATACAAAATTATGCCAAAACTCTAAGTAGATGAATGACACTCAACATAATCTTCAACCAACATAGACTTCATAAGCGCTTAAGTAGGTACCTACCTATACATAAACTGGTAAAATTTCAATACACAAACCCTTTTTCCTCTCAATAGTGTAACTTTTCGACAAGTGATTTGACCCTCAAAGCAGATAGCTATGAATAACAATGACATTACATTATAAAACAGGTAGATAAATCATCAGCACGCCGAAAATGAAGCGCATTAAAGGCTACATTGTAGCCTCTATGGCCTCAGTCGCTCTCAAATAAGGTTCAAATGGGCAAAAGTCAAATGTTTGGAACATGTTTCTCGATTGATTTGCGAGCATAATGACGTATATTTACTTATAATTCCATTGATGAATAACTTTAGAGAACAGTACCCTCGAACACTATAAAATAGTACATCAAGTACCTACGTAGGTATATAATATAAAAAGTATGAAAATCCATTAAAACCCAAAGTGGGATACTGAAACCCCATTTGTGTAAAGGGTTACTTGAAGCCGAGGTCAACGTAATTGAGTCGTAAAAATCCCTTTAATTTATACCCAACTGCGGTAGAAAAGGGTGATTATATGTTTGTGTGGAAAGAAGGCACGAGGCGATGTGAAGTTGTGATTACTGGATTTAAAAATCTAAAAATAACATAGTGAGCAGTTTTACTGGCTGCATTGGAAAATGAGATTGCAGTCTGCAGTTGGGGTACATTTGCAGTCGGAAGGCAGAATATCTGTAATGGCCCTTAAAAATGGTGATGGCCTACTTGGTAAAATCAGCAACTTCTTTTCAGTGATCAAACTGCCTCCTTCTGGTTTTTGTTGAATTGAAAATCGTCTTATATACAGTAATAAGTGAGGCATAGGTTTCTTGCGACTGTTTTCGGAAGTTTTTATTTTAGCACTACGCAATCACGCACACAATTTTACTAGTGTAATTACACACTGGACGAGTTTCCGCAATTACAATATTCCGCAATTCTTGTGGCGTACGCTTCGCAAGCAAGGCGCCAAGGTCACGCTACCATGCCACTTAATTCTAGCCTCTTTTCAAATTCAAATTCAAAATTTTATTCAGCAAATAGGCAATTGAATGCTCTTTTACACGTCTTTTTTTTATACATCAGCGAAAGCAAACAAGCAAGTAGGTAACCTGATGGTAAGTGATCACCACTGCCCATGGACAGTCAACCTAAAGATCTAAGATGAACTGCCTCTTGTACCCGTAATTACATCGGCAGTTTTACTCTCCACACCGGAACACAACAGTGCAAGCACTGCTACACACAGTGCTAAGCAGCAGCTTAGCGCCAGGATTAGCAAGTAAGATGGTGGTAGCAATCCGGACGAACCTCGCACAAGTTCCTACCACCTAAGTGTAATTATTGCTTAAAAGTGAAAAAAATCTAAAATGGTTTTGCCCCAAAATACTTTCCTCATTAACTTGAAAATTTCTTACAATATCCTACTAGCTGTCTAGATTAAGCAAAGTTATTTTTGACACTCAAATAGTGAAGTTTCAGCAGAATGTCCCAAAAGGCGAGTTAAGATTTTAATACGCGCTGAAAACACTGAAAATCTAGGGATTTGCCTGAAAGGCACTTAGTAAGGGATTGTTATTTTTTATTTTATTATTATTACCTTTACCGTTATTAGATAGGGCGATAGAAAATGGAATTCAACGGACCTTGCAGTTTTATGGAAAAGGAAATTAGTATCTGAAGTGAACTTTAACCTTTGGGATAATAGTACATTACTGCAGATGCCGGGAAGAAAGGGGTTGCCGGACGAATGGGTTAGGCTAAATTTAGGTCGGCTAAAGAACTAAAACTAAGAAGAATTAAAACATTAAAATCTTTGAAAATTAAGAACACGCAGGATCTTTGGGGTATTTCAGTTAGAGTAATGCAATCTGTCATCCATATTGTGGCACCATATCTGGCCGTCGTGTTTAACAACTGCGTCGATGAGTGTGTGTTCCCTGACTTGATGAAGTACAGTAAAGTTATTCCTTTATTCAAAGCTAGCAGCTCATCTGAGCCTGGTAACTTTCGACCGGTTTCTGTGCTTCCTGTACTAAGTAGTGTTTGAGAAAATTATGCTAAATCAATTGCTTCATCACTTCAATATTAATGAACTATTTCACAGTCAGCAATTTGGGTTTACAAAGGGCCGCTCGACAACGGATGCGGCTGCAAATCTCATAAAGCACATTTATGACGCATGGGAACAATCGCAAGATGCAATAGGAATATTTTGAGGTCGCAAGGCATTTGATTGCGTAGAACACGAGACGCTTATCCGCAAACTTGAACACTACGGACTCACAGCTAATGCCTTGTAACCTTGTTATGTCCTATCTCAGTCAGAGAATCCAGGAAGTAGACATAAATAGGGTGCAGTCACGTGGATCACCGGTGAAGCTTGGAGTACCACAGGGCTCTATTTTGGGTCCGTTTCTCTTCTTGGTGTACATAAATGACTTGCCCCACCTGCTAGAACATAAATGTGACAAAGTACTGTTCGCTGATGATACCTCTCTCATTTTTAAAGTCAACAGGCAACAGGGAGGTCAAAGTCACATCAATGAGACCCTAAGAGATGTGCTGAAATGGTTTACTGCGAACAATTCACTACTGAATGCAGCTAAAACGAAATGTATGAAATTTTCGTTGCCTAATGTAAGACAGGTTGACACTACTATCAGATTAAATGGAGAGAAGCTGAACCTCGTGGACGAGACTGTTTTTCTCGGGCTTACCTTGGATCGCAATTTGCAATGGAGCCCACACCTATCTGGTCTTGCTTTTAGATTGAGCTCTGCCGCTTATGCTGTACGAAGAATCCGACAATTCACCAATGTAGAAACTGCGCGGTTAGTTTAGTTCAGTTATTTTCACAGCATTATGTCTTATGGCATCCTTATTTGGGGCAAGGCGGCCGACATAGAGACAATCTTTATCCTGCAGAAGAGGGCGGTCCGGTCTATTTACAATCTTGGCTCCCGAGATTCACTTAGAGAACGCTTTAAAGAAATCGACATCCTTACAGTGGCATCTCAGTGTATATATGATGTAATATTGTATACACATAAGAACATCAAAACTTTTAAGAAAGTGTCGGATGTGCATGGTTTCAACACTCGAAATAAGCATAAACTTGCCGTCCCTAAATTTCGTCTACGAAAAGTCAGCAAGTCGTTTTTGGGAAATTGCGTGAGGTTCTACAATAAAGTGCCTGTAGATGCATGGGAATTGCCTCACAATTCATTTAAAAGCTACATAAAGATTGCTCTCCTGAAAAAAGCATACTACAAAGTGGATGAATACTTATGTGATGATACCACTTGGCCAAGGCCGAAAACAAATGATTATTAGGACACCAATGTGACTTGGCTGCGTCCCGAAGATATTCGTGTATGATATCTGGCTCTGTTGCCGTTGTCCGCTGCGTACTAATTATATATAATTGACAAATAATGTTTTATTTATTTGACATGATGACATGAAATGTATATTTCATAAATATTTGTTATTTGACATTTGGAGACCATATGCATCTCCAGTTTATGTATATGTATTATTATACTTATTATTTGACCGTGGAGGCGTTTTACACCTCTGCTGATTTTAAATTTAGTTTAATTTGACCCTAGAGACTATACATCTCTAAGCTATTTAGATTAAGTATCATATTATAGTATTAATTCTGGGACCCTATACAAGCTTGAGTTTTATTTTAAGCTATTTCTTACACCTAATTATATACCTACTGTTCACATGTTTTACAACTAAATTGCGAAATTGCAGCACGAGCAAAGTTAAGTAATTTTAAGTTACATTGCCTAAATACATAGATGATTGTTCAGTTTTGAATTGAAGTTTAACAAACTGATACCTGAAGTGTAGTTCTGATTTTATTTTATAACTTGTGTTGTACTTACTTACTTATATAAACTTATACTTGATGAGTAGTAGCTTAAGAATAAGCATAAACTATGGTTGTTATGTAATATCGCAATACATATCAAGATCAAGACTACACAGGTAGCTTTTTAGTTCTCATATATTGGCAAGAGACACAGTTTGTTAGCAGCAATACATTTTGTGTGTTTGTTAGGTAATTTTATCTCTACAACTCTTACAAGGTTGTCCCTGCCGGGAAAAACATTTATGATACGTTGGCCAATCCAACGGAGCCGTATCTTCCTTAATCAAGACCAGTTGACCAATTTCTAAGTTCTTGACAGGTGTTCTCCATTTTGGTTTGCTCTGTAATTAATTTAAGTAGCATTTATGCCAGGTTTTCCAATAACTTTGAACCAACTGAACGCACTGTTTCCAAAATTTTAGTCTTGATGAAGGAATCAACGTATAATCGGCTTCAGGAATGGCCATGATTGGTCTGCCTATGAGAAAGTGGCCTGGAGTGAGGCAGCTAAAATCCTGACCGTCGTTTGTCAAGGGCGTTAGCGGCCTCGAGTTTAGTATGCCTTCCACTTGTACAATGACTGTGTTGAAATGCTCGTAAGTAAGTGCAGCCTTGCCTATGACTCTACGAAAGTGATATTTGGCACTTTTGACCCCACTCTCCCACAGACCCCCAAATGTGGGACTGTAGCTGGGAATGAAGCTGAACTCTATGTTCTGCTGAGAAGTGAAATTAATAATTTTATTTTTATGTTCAACATTTTTGTTCAGGTCATATGGGCTTTTTAATTGATTATTGCACCCTTTGAAGGTAGTGGCATTGTCACAATATATTTGTTTGGGAAGGCCCCTGCGAGATATGAACCGCTTTAGAGCAGCTAGAAAGGTTTCAGACGTCATATCGGAGACAAGTTCCATATGTATGGCCTTAGTGACGAAGCAGATAAATAAAGCTACATAGCCCCTCCCAACCAATGATTTGCGAATACGCGATTTTTTTATGTCAAAGGGCCCGCAGTAATCAATGCCAGCAATTTGGAATGCACTTACTTGGTTGACTCTATCATAAGGTAGAGTCCCCATTAATTGTTGAGAGGATTTTGCCTTTAAATGGAAGCATTTGACACATTTGAGCAAAATCTTTTTGACTTCATTGAGTCCATTCAAAATCCAGAATCTAGCTGATAGAGAAAAAAAAGTCATTTTAGGGCCAACATGCATTAAATAAATATGCTCTTGTCTAACAATGAGGTTAGTAATGTGACAATTTTTGGGCAACACTAGCGGGTGTTTTTGATTGAATGGTACATTAGCATTATGGAGGCGCCCACCTACACGTAGAGCGTTCTCTTTGTCGAGAAAAACCGATAATGACAAAAGCTTTGATTTTATTGGCTTGCTAGCACGTAAACATTCAATTTCCTGCATGAAGTGTAAGCTTTGTACATATACTATTAATTTTGTTAATGAATTTCTTAATGGTACAGTTATATATTTGCATACATTCTTGTTGGCTTTATCCATAGGTATATCAATGAACTATGGATGTGACACTGACAGATGACTGTTCAACAAACGTGAACATAGTTGTCAATTCAACATGTACGATCGATCGATCGATCTTCGGGGGACTTCGTGGCAGATAAGCACACGCAGCTGCATTCACGTTGTTTGTTTTGCTCTCCGTGCCTACCGGCCGGCAAAATGACACCTCGTCGGCGGCCGGCTCGTGCCGTCTCCGTCGCACTCAGGGTGGCGCGTATAACCGCGTCCCTCTTGCACAGCTAACAGGAAACCACGCCGTATGATTGCAGAATTATGTTTTACACTGTTAATCGTTGGATTTGCACTGAGATTTCACGTAATATTCGAAGGACCACTTGTTGGAGTGGTTTGCACAAATTAAACTGCACCTTTGAGGCTTTTTGGTATTTATTTCTAATAATTTTACACAGCCCGTTTAGCACTGTACGGAGACGTTGACAGAAGAGAGTGTTGCTATATCTAATAATTATCACTAAACGAATCGAATAGATGTTGCCAAAACACCTGGTAATTCTAAAGATATTTGACCTGGAGACCCTATACATCTCCTGCTCAATTAAAACGTGCCAATAAATTAAAGTGTTCTGGTTTTGCTGTTCTAATATATTTTTTTACACTTTTCTAAAATACGGTATTTTTTTTCTCTTTTTTTTTTTAATGATACTGTGAGCTTTCTTTGAGTAATTTATCTGTGGTTACGTATTTAAGATCTGATGAAACTTGTTTTTAGAAAAAATGAGTTTGTGCCAAGTTTCTTGCGGCGCATTCTTCTTGGCAATCATGGTCTTTCCGAATGCGCTGGTAGACTCAAAAAAATGACGTGTAAAAGAGCATTCAACTGCCTATTTGCTGAATAAAATTTTGAATTTTGAATTTTGAACGAGTCCGGCAACCCCTGTTCCGGCCGAAGCTTGTATAGTGCTTTTCTCCAACAATGCGAGGAAATAGAATGACTTTCTCAATAGATTTTGACAAAATTTTCGCGTAGTAAATGAAAGTTGGTTTAACTCACAATACAGAACAAATTAGGGAACGCGGTCAATCAAAACCGCTCGCTGTACAGTGTCCATTTAGTATTAATTTCGCTACGTGCTTATACTTAAAATATGATCCTATTCTGTTTTTTATAAACCCAACGGTATATCTGCTTGTAAAAACGACACGAGACGGGATTATAAATATTTTTTGTGGTGGGAGAGCCATACTTAGCTATTTGCTGCCGTACGAATGGGCCGGCACGTCCGTGAAAGTATCACCCTCTCACAGAAAATCGGCGTGAAGCAACAGCACCCCTGTCGCATTTCGTTCGGCCAGTGAGAGGGCCGGAGGTCCGATCCCCCTTCTCATGGGTAGCGGTGACCACTTACTCGTTTGCCTTCGTCTTTCAGTAAAAAATAAATAAATAAAGACGTACCTACATACTACTTACTAGTGGTTCTGTGAGCTGTGTAGAAGATCTCATTTTTGAATATTATTATTATTAGTTGTTTTTAGCGTTGAGCGAGGTCCCGTGTTCGATAGCCGATTGTGGCAGATAATCTGTGTGATGGGTTGTGGGTTTTGGATGTTTAATATGCATATATGTATGTATTTATCTATAATTATAAGTCCGAGAGACGAGCTGACAGTAGGCCTCCAACAAGATGGAGCGAGGACCTGGTAAAGATCGCTGGACCGCGGTGGATGCGGAATACTCGTACACAAGACCGGTCTGAGTGGAGAGCCTTGGGGAGGCCTATGTCCAGCAGTGGACGTCTTTCGGCTGACATGATGATAATTATAAGTACGTGTACCTGTCCGTTGTCTAGCACCCAATAGTACAGGCTTTGTCTAGTTTTGGACTAGGTCAATAAATATAATTGTCATGATACTCGGGACTTAATCGCGTAAAAAACATATCATATTTAAATTAGAATTTAAATATATGTTTTTTACGCGATTAAGTCCCGAGTATCATGATAATGTGTGAAAATCGGGAAAGTTTAAATCAATACATAGGTCAATAAAATTGATAATATTTATTTACTTGTTCACTGTTCAATCGATTGCTGAAATTTAATACAAGCATCTATTTATCCAGAAACCGCGGAAAAGGTTTCGTGGCTTTAGCAATCACTAGTGACGTTTAAACTGGAATAAATACCAAATAACATGATGATGATGATGTGTGGGGACGCCTGGCTGGATCAGGCGGGCTGTCGATCGTCTTGTGCGTTCATTCAGCCCAAAACCAAATAACATAGAACCTAGAATGATGGCTGACACGAGATTGTCTGCGGTCAGATCTGTCAAAGTTTTGTTTTGTATGTTAGAAACCAGTTTGAATTTAGAAATTCTAGATCAGGTAATTTTTGTGCTGTTTTTTTTCTATATATTTCTGTTGTCCTTTGCGGGACTGAAATGTTCGTGTCTGATCAAAGCCCCTAAATCCTATTGTGAAACTCAGCTTCGCCTCGTTTCATAAAAACACACTCGGGTTTTAAGGAACCTCGTTATGTAACCTATAACCTATTTGATTTTAGCCCAGGATATTTTATTGTCTAGCTCGCTCGCAATCAGAAACAGCTAGCTGTCACAGTCGTACAAAAACTGGCATTTCAATCCTATGACGAGTGTCAAAATAGTTACGCAATCACGCTGCAGATCTGTAATAAAACGACGCTGTTCGTGTGGATGCTTGTTTATTACTGGCCAATGAAAACTGATACGCGGCGCAGCGCGAATGCTCATGTGTGCGTGAGTGCATACATCTCAAGATCACACCATGAAAGCGCGTGTTAAACAAACAATGTCATGTCATTATGGCATTTATTGTGAAAAGGTTCCAATATTCATTTGTGTCACACAACAACAAGCCAAACTTCCTGTTTATCAATTGAAGCTCAATGATGAGAGTAGAGAGATGTAATCGTTAATCGATCTGACTGCTCGCCTACGGAAGGTCTTAACATACTTTCGGGTTGTCTTGAAATTTGTACCATATTTTCTACAGGTAGGGTCTTCGTTTGAAGTCTTATGGAACAGGTCAATATGGACATGTGTTTCATATTAATTTGCAATAGTTACAAGTTGTTGTATGGAAACTTCAGTGCCTAGTTTGACAAGCGTTTGAAGCGAAATCTACGCATGAATAACTTTGGTACTAAATTGCGTCACATAAATTGGTTTTACGCTTCTATATCTCTAATATTATAAACGTGAAAGTTTGTGAGGATGGATGTTTGTTACTCTTTCGTGCAAAAACCACGGAACGGATTTTGGTGAGACCTTACAGCTTTATTAAGCAGCCTTCTGAACTTACACAGTTCCCGCGGAATGGCTCCGAATTCTAACGCAGACGAAGTCACGCGCAACAGCTTGTGCAGGAATTATTGTTTAAGATGGTTTTCACGGTGGATGCAACTTATGTAGAAAAAAAACAAAAACTGGTTTAAACTAATTTCATGAAAATTAGGTAATAACCGCTTTTATTAGACTAACCTTTCGATTGAAAAAATAGCGTCCAAATCGGCCAACCCGTTTAGGAGTTACGATGTCAGAGACAAACACAGATAGGAACACACTTCAAACTCAGGTCCTTGATAACCTAACCAACTTAGAAAAGTTGAAAAACCCCCGAACTTTTCATTTCAAAGTTCAAAAACGGGTGAACCGATTTTAATATAATTATAGATTAAAATTTTAGCTAAGAACCATCTCGATTCAACTAGCTTTCGATTAAAAAAACCGCATCGAAACCGGCCTATCCGTTCGAGAGCTATAATGCCACAGACAGATACACAGATCCACAGATACACAGATACACATGTCGAACTTGTAACACCCCTCTTTTTCGTCGGGGGTTAAAAAGGGTATATTCACGAATTTCTATCTATTGGGATAAGATGTACTAAACTTTAAAGGGCCTCACTTAAAGACGTCATTTATTATTAATAGACATTAAGATCCAAATTAACTAGAGTGGCAGTAAGTAAGTTTTCAAAGTTGTCAAGGCGAATCAGTTAATAACGTCAACAGTTTTCAAATGATTTTCTGTTTTACATTAGACATTATTATTAAAGGGTTATTGACAGCGATTACATTCCTAGGTTTGAATGAGCTTCCGATATTTCGACGCAGTTACATGCATCATGATTGCGGGTATATTAAAATCGTTTCTCGGATTATTAGTTGAATAATAGTCTTGAGAGCAGTTGTTAGAGAGACTTTGCTTCGTGCCAAATTTTATGATTCTAGATCAATGGGAAATAGTTTTGATTTACTTAGGGTTGACAGGCAATTGGACAAAGACACAGACTTATACAACGAAACTATCCTATAAGATTTTTTTTTTCTATCGAGTTTCTGACTACGGAAGCTTATTGCTATAAAATTTTATTCAGTTGACATTATGAGCGATTCGTTTAAGTGTTTCGAAAGAGCACAGATGAAAAGGCAGGACATAATTATTTTAGGTGTTGTGTCCTGCCCACACAACTTTCTGAAATTCACTCCTGCCATGTTGTCTTAATATTTCGCAAATATTTTCAATAGACGCAAACGAAAATAAAAATAACCCCGAGATAAATACGCCACGTGATATGAGCGCTCGTGTCTTATTTATTTTCCAAACAATCTGACTTATTTTGAAATGTAATATGTACTTCATATGGTGAACTAATAATAAATAAGATCAAACATTTTCCAACCTTCTTTCTTGTTTGACCAGGATCTATTATTATTATAAAAACAGTCGTTTATTTTTATACAATAAGAAAGAACCAATAAAAAAAGAGGATAGAAGTGGCATGGCGTCCGCGGTCCGGGAGACGAGCTGTCGGTAGGCCTCCAACAAGGTGGATGCGGAAAGCGCAAGACCGGTCTGAGTGGAGAGCCTTGGGGATGTCCATGTCCAGCAGTGGACGTCTTTCGGCTGACATGATGAGAAGTAGCATGGCGGCGTGAACTTTTCACCGCGGTTGGTGATGCGTAAGACACAAGTACGCGAATTGTGACTCAGTATTGCTAGTGATATACTTGCTCGTTTGCTTCCACGTCGTTTAAAAAAATACACGTGTTCTAAAATGGTGTTTTGCAGCATTTGTAATTGCGGAAACTCATCCATAGTGTGTAATTAAACTAATAATTTGTTTGCGTGATTGCGTAGTGCTTTATAGCAAGTGGAGGGCAAGAAGTTGCTGGAAGTGGAAGTCCTGGAAGGAAATACGAACAAGCATGTCTAGGTATTTTTATTAATTCTGTGGATAACGTAAATTTTGTGCTATTGTCTGACTTTCGACGAGGGTGTTCGGTTAAAAAGTTATAATACATAATGAATGAACCACTTTACTTCTTCGTAGCGGTAGCCATATTGGAAGATGGTTTTCGCAGCTTTGCTGTGTTTATTCTTAACACTTAGTTACACTTTTAACATGAAACTACCGTGAGACTTAATAATAGTAAAATAAACAAATCACTCACGCTAATAACTCGAGTTTACGCAATCGGACTAAATAGTTCGTCGATCACGGGACTCCAAGTCTCGAAGATTTTTCCTGCTTTTTCTGAGGATGTTTTAAGTAGTCCAGTGGTAGCAGAGCCCTGTTCCTAAGTAAAATGTACAATGTACGCAGTATGGGTCATGTGATAATGGCCACTGACATAATATATAATGTATATTGTACAGACAGCCTCCTTTCTGGCGGCAGTTGGGTAAAAAATACTTTTAAACACTATCATGCTAGCGACCTGCGCAGATCGTGGTTTACCGGTTCTGCGACAAAATGTGATACTATATTATTATTAAACCAGAAAAATGCTGTACAAGAAATTAAGTCAAAACAGTACAGCCAAGAATTCCCAAACTATGATCCAATGACTCCTATTTCGCTTGGATGGTGAATTATCACGGACAAGGAGCTGAGTCAGAATTGAATTCTGGAGCGTGGCTTCAATGCCTGTGGGACCCACAGAGGCCGTAATGAACAGTAGGGAAACTAAGGTTTAAAGGCAGTTAATTACCAAAAAGTAGAAATACAGTTGCAGCATAGTGAAATATAACGGATCACTCACGTATATCAGTGCGCGTAGTGTAGTGTGCGTAGTTGAGTGTGCGTCTCACTGCTGCTGGGTCGTGCGCTCCCAGAGGAAGGACTACTAATTAGACCGAAACATGTCCGGTTAAACTCGACTTATATACGTGATTGATCCGTTTTATTTTACTATGATTGAGTCTCACGGTAGTTTCATGTTAAAGGTTCAGTTGTAGTGTAGCCATCATAGCAATTTTATAAACGATCTCAGAGTTAGGATACCTTATTTCCTGTTGACATCCGTACAACGACTGAGCTTAGTAAGTAATAAGGTTTTATTTTTCCTATGTTTTTATTTGGGTTTTTTATCTGGACTGAACTTTCCAGGACCAATGTCTCCGCTTTTTCCCCTCCATTTGCTATTAATGCACACACGCAAAAGCACTACGTATTCACGCACACAATTTTACTGGTGTAATTACACACTGGATGAGTTTCCGCAATTACATAATTACACAATTCTTGTGGCGTACGCTTCGCAAGCGCGGTGCCAAGGTCACGCTACCATGCCACTTAATTTTAGCCCCTTTTCGAATTAAAATTAAAATTTTATTCAGCAAATAGGCAGTTGAATGCTCTTTTACACGTCTTTTTTTTATACGACGAGGAAGGCAAACGAGCAAGTGGGTCACCTGATGGTAAGTGATCACCACTGCCCATAGACTCCCGCAACCCCGGAGGGTTTGCAGATGCGCTGCCAACCTAGAAAGCAAAGACGATTATTTTTTTAGTCTAATTAGAAAGGCCATGATTTTTGTTAGTTTTGTGCTATACCCATACTGCAGAGGCACAATCCAACGACCATAGTTCGGTAACTAAGTTTAAGACGGAGGTCCGGTCCGTCATTAGGCGTCGGAGCAACACACAATTAACGAACAGACACGTTTGCGTATATGTTTCATCCATTGTTTGATTTTCAACCACTAATAGATGGTCAAAATAAGACATTCGCCAGCCTTTTTTTACGTCCCACTGCTGGGCACAGGCCTCCTCTCAGGATGAGAGGTCTTGGGCTATAGTTCCTACGCGGGCCCAGTGCGGATTGGGAACTTCACACATCATTGAATTACTTCGCAGGAGTGTGCAGGTTTCCTCACAATGTTTCCCTTCACCGTAAAGCTATGATAAATTACAAATGTAAATGTAATTGTGCACAATATAAATTCGGAAAAAAAAACCGAAAATTTCGATAAAAAAGACATCCGAACCCACGATATGGAAGGCAAACGAGCAAGTGGGTCACCTGATCATATAAAGTGATCACCACAGCCCATTAGACACCTGCAGCCCCGGGGGCGGGATGCGTTGCCAACCTAGAGGGCTAAGATGAAATGCCTCTTGTGCCAGTGATTTCCTCGGCTGTCTTACTCTCCACACTGGTACACAACAATGCAAGCACTTAGCGGCAGGATTAGCGAGTAAGATGGTGGTAGCGATCCGGACGGACCCACACAAGGTCTTACCACCCGCAGCAGTGTGGCTCTAAAAAGTATAAAATGCAGCCTATTCCAACGTCCAACGGTGGCTGCGGACAGCACAAGACCGGTCTGAGCGGAGAGCCTTGGGGGAGGCTTATGTCCAGCAGTGGACGTCTTTCGGCTGATATGATGATTATGATGATGATGATGATGATGAAGATTCCAACGTCTGGTTTAGGGCAGCATGCTTCAACTCAAAATCCCGTAGCTATGATACGCTAACGGAATAATTCATGTCCCACACTCGCATAAAGCTTGAACGTAACAGAGCCATTTAAAACGTAACCGAGATAAAACGCAGTCCTATAAGGAATGTTTCTACATGAAACCTTATAAAGGCCTTGTCAGCGCTGTCAAATAAATCCCACACACAAAAAATACCATTCTATTATAAGCAAATGTAACCCTACTCTGCTCTACTGGAATTTAATAAAACTTTTTACGTACTGATCCAGTTAAAGTCGGTTTTGTAAGTTCAGGGGTTATTTTAGTACGTGACCAGCCACATGTTGGGATGGAACCTTGTTTAATTCAGCAAAAAGTAGTTGGGCAAAGTTGGGAATACCGGATGTGTTTTGTGAGAGCTGAAAGGAGCTTAAAACGGCTGTATTATTTATTTGTTAACTCATCAACACAATACTTTTTTACGTCCCACTGCTGGACAGAGGCCTCCTCTTACAATGAGAGGGCTTGGGATACGGATTGGAAACTTCACACACACCTTGAATTTGCAAAGTTAGCTGACGCCTACCATACTCGTACTAACCTTTATTCGTACAGTCAGCAGCAGAAGTAGCTAAGCAGCCGAAGCGGTCACAATTATATAAGCACGGCTCTATTGTTATAGACATAAGAAATTGTGTAAATACTTCTGCTGCAGACTGTATGCTCGTAAGCTCTGAAAGCTTGTACACAAACTTTTAGTATGTAATCCGATTACGTAGTGAGTGAGACGCGAACTTTCCCGAATAAGTTAAAAGTTTAATGATATGCAAATACTAGTATAATTCCTGTCTAGAGGTGAGTGGACAAAGAGTCTGTTTAATTACCATTGGTGTCATAGAAAATCAACGATTTGAATGACGGGCGTTGCTTAAGACTGATTAAAATTCAATTGACGTCGCCTTCGCTGTTTTGTGTTTTGAATCTTTCCCCGAAAAGGTTTTATTCTTATTTTGTTGTCTACGGCTTGAGTTCATTGATCAGCGTTATTACAAAATTAAAAAAGTACTTCAAGAAAACGACTTCAAAACAGAAATCAAAAGCATGAAATATTATTATTAAATTTATGCCAGTGCCTCCACTTTAGATAAGTATCTACCAAATATCATCAAAGGCCTATATACATTTGAGATACTGAAATTTGAAATTAAATTAATTAATTAATAATAAAATTAAGTTGTTTTACTTTTCTTTGTGATTAAATTACAAAATGTAATTTTGCACTTACACTAAGAAAAACTCAGAGGTGCGAGCTGAGGCTCGAACCCACAACCCTCTGCTTGAGATGCCATAGGTCAAACCACGGCTATCACGGCTCTCACTCTTTGGGTTCGGAACAAATAAATAAATAACATAGGACAATATTGACACTAATTGACCTAGCCCCAAACTAGGCAAAACTATGGGTACTAGACAACGGATATAACGGATACGGACTTATATTATTTAGATAAATACATTCTTAAATACATATTAAACATCCAAGACCCAAGAACAAACATTCGTATTCATCACACAAACATCTGCCCCGACTGGCGATTGAACCCGGGACCTCAAGATTCCTATGAATCCAGGGACTCTAACCACTAGGCTATCCGGTCGTCGTTTAAAAAACATTAAAAAAAACTCATTTAACGCCCCAACACCCTTTACCTCCAACCCTACCCAAATAACCTAAAAAGCACTAATGATTGACAAAGCTTTCTAAGCCCTAAAAAGGTGTAACATCATTAAATCTACGTGGAACCACCCTACGTGTTAGTTAACCTGATTTAAGGGGTCTTTTAGTAGATGGATTGATAAAAGGGGAATTCCGGAGATTTGGACACACGCTTAAGTCGGCCATGTTTAAAACACTACTGAAATCCGAATACCGATATTCGAATCCTGCGTAACGTAATCGAGTAGTAACATTATCGAGAAATTTGTATGACGTTTGGAACAACGCCGGCCCGAAGCGTAATGGGAACTAAAATTTTGTATGAAGTTTCTCGATTTCGACACGATAACGTTACGTTATGCAGGATTCGATTACTCGTACTCGGGCCTCTGCATTGGTATGGGCAAATTGGCAGCGCCACTAGTGGCACGTATCGACAGCAAACAATTCTTATACTATTTGACAACCGTAACGCAAACGCGATCGAGACGTATTTTTGGGGTGGATTTTAAAACTGGAGATCCCCGGTGTAATTTGCGTGGCCGTATTTTTGTATTGAAATAAGCGCCACACAAATTACACCATAGAGGTCTACAGTTTGAAAATCCACCCTTTGGCCGTTGATTACAATAGACGCTGAGGTCACTTTCGTAGTTTTTTGAAGTGAACTTTACTGTCAGAAAGAGTATAGTTATACTACCACGCCCAACTTGATAATCCATAAAAGACCCACTTGACTACTGTAGTCACCTAACTATCGACCTACTACTTCCTATTTACTTATACATATTATTTAATATCATTGTGAATGTCACTGTCTTTTAAAATGCAGGGAAATGGGGAAAAAATATTGTCGGATTTCCTTTGAAATTGGAGCACGTAGATTACGTTTTCTCTGTAACTCGCGACAATCGGTGGGAAAATCATGTCACGTTTTGCATAAGAGCCGTATAATTCTCATAGCAAGTGTCAGGTTCCATGGGTACGGACTGCCTTCCGTTATTGTTCGCTTGACACTTTTATTTTTATTCGCATTTGGTAGCTCCATAAAAGATACCTACTTAAATTATGTCACTAAATCAGAGAGTTACACTCGTAGCCTCATTTCCACCCTCTATCTGGTAGGATCGGGGTCAATCACCCTCAATTGCAACATACTAATTGTGAATAAAATGGATTTTACTTAACAAGTGAAAACTAATTTATTTTTTCTTGTTTCAGATTTCAATGACCTCATCAATCTCGATAAATCAATAACAACGGTAATGAAGTTTGTGAGAGGCCACCGCAGACATGGATCTCTTGCACGGAACAGCAAAGCGAAGGCCTAGCAGATCAGAATGGAGGTTTTCAGAGAAGAGCCTAGTAGTCCTAACCTATATAATCCTCCTTATATTACAAAACAATTGTCAGACAGTCCTTAGTAATGAAACGAGTCAAATAGAAAACATAACCAAAAGAATAGACAGTCTAGATAATAATGTAGAAACTAAACAATGCCATAGTTGTCACAATAGTAATAAATTTGATAAGGAAAATAAGGAAGTACCAAGTGGAGAAGCAGAAAGTTTTATTGCTGAAGTCATATCGACAGTTGGCACGTTTACAACCAAGTACTTACTTGTCAATAAAACTGAGAAGCAGTTAGAAAATGAAATGGAAAGAGTGCTGGATGAAGCCCTTAGCAAGGATAGGTTTGAAATAATAGACGGAGTGGAAATTAAATTGGTGAAAGATAGAGACGCGAGGAAACTAGGACGTAACGATGCCGAAGAATCAAGAGCGCTCTTCAGCACTTATACATACGAATACAGGCTACTGCAGAAGATAAAGAATTTTGTTGAGACTCATATCATTTCAATCAATCTTCCTAAAGCAGCAAGATTCATCACATTTCGATGTAAGTACACACGAAAATCAACAATTTATAGTGAGAAATAAGTCCAATTGTTCCTTAAACATAAAGTGAAGATAGTTTTTAAAGTTTAACCGTTGACCATTCCATTTCATACTCCTTGAAATTATGAACCACTGAGTTTTATTCGGAATAGATGAAAACTGCTCCGGTATAGTAAAATTTCATTGGACAGAAAAGTTTTTCCAGTGCAATGTAAATTCAAGCTCCAAAGTTAGCCGTTTGACGGTTATTAAACTTTAACTTGGGTTTGTTCGAGTGTTCTGGGAACTAAATTGCAATCATGTTATTGAAATTGGGTCGTAGCAAGCGTAAAGGTCCGTTTTAATATAAGCGAAAGAGCATTCTAAATGATCTATTACGGGAAGCGATATTTTTATTAATTTAGTTCATCATTCTAGCTTATCATTTGCACTAAAATAGTGTAATATCTCTATGTATAATGGTACAAAGAGCACGCACAAGGCAATAATAACTGCTAAGTGACTCAACAATGGTCCTGAACATGTTCGTGTCCTATATTACAAAATAGTTAAGCATAGAAAGTTCAGAAAATTCAAATTTTTATTCTGTAATAGACTATTAAAATATGCTATTTTACACGTCATTTTTGTTGAGTCTAACAGCGCTTTCGGAAAGACCATGTTTACTAAGAAGAAACTTGGCACAAAGTATTTTTTTTTTCTAAAAACGAGTACTAGCTCTCTCAATATAATATCTCTTACGCTGCTCGCTAGCTTATTATTTTGATATAAATATTCTAAATGCATGTTAACGTAGGTAACCGTTTGCTCAAAGTAAATTGAATCAATTGCGGTGTATAAACTACCATTCCCGTTTTGAGTATTGCATACCCTCTGTAAATACGGTCTGTCTTGCGCCAGACCATTTATCTTTTGTCTTCGAACCATTTAAATGCTATCCGAGCCATTTGCTACAAGATTAGACAGATACATTAAAGTCTGTAGCGTAAAATCGATTATTGTACAAGTATTGAATAAAAAAAACTAATACTCGCTAAGTACTTAAACCTATGTAACAGAAAAGAATTTATATTTTACTCTAAAACTAAACCGCTACCATTCCCAAAATGATGGCGGCATTGCCACGTTGAATGGCAAAGGCTTAGAGCCCGTTGAGTCAAATACAGGCCAGCATATTTCACGTGTTTCATTGTTGACATCATTTTTTTTTAATTAAAAATCGTCTCAACGTATTTTAATACAGTATACAATTATTTAATTTTAGCATCAGTAATCTATTTCAAATGGAATTTTATTTACATAATAAAAGAAATTTACAATGACATTAAATCTAAGCTTAAACTAAATAAACTACAACTTAAAACTAAATTAAATCTAAATAAGGCCCCCTTGGCATAGTGCCCAAAAGGCTGGCAGCGTTGCCTCGCTGAATAGCGATGCTGATTCTTTGAGAGAGAAAACTGCCAGCCCTTTGGTCACAAGTTGCATCAACTAAGCGCTTTTGTAACTCAGAAATAAGCTTGTAAGCGCTGGGACCCCATGGACCCAAAGTTTCAAACCCGACAGGAACAAAATTATAATTCGGACCGAGAGATTGATACTTAGAATTTTTTCTATTTTCGGCCGTTTCTGCCGCCGCACCAGCTTTTTGTGTGGTTCCCTGGAGATGTGAGGGTGCTACTGTATCGACACAGGTCGCATCCCAAACCAGAACCCTACCCATTCTCCAGGGAATCAGAGACATACCGTCCGGCCTTTTGCCATCGTCGCGGGCAATGCCCCTTGGCTCCAAAATGGCCGGCACGTTTGCAGAGGCAAGAGCCCGGCGGATTATGTCATATAACGCGCAACTTGAATAACTTCGTGCTATTTCCAATTTATGACATTAAAGTCCGGACCTAATTTTGTGGACTGTTTCTTAATACATTATCATGATACTCGGGACTTTGTCGCGTAAAAATCGCACCTCTTCAGTCCCTTCGAGACCATGGACGCAACGTCGAGTCCGAAACGTCGAGGTATTTAAATTTATTATGTTTTTACGCGATTAAGTCCCGAGTATCATGATAATACTGTTTCTTGATACTCGATGTGCATTTCCAGCCTTCGGCCTGAAGAAGTTCTTCGTGCCTCTCCTGTTCGGGGCGCAACTCTTCAAGGGTATGCTGTTAGCAATGTTTCTGCCGAGCATCTTGGGAAGTTTCGGGAAAATTCTCGGGAAAGGTAAGAACTTTCTCATGTTAACGTAGGTAATGATTTTAAGGGCCGTAAGCCTAATTAAAAGTTAAAAACCAAATTATTAGGTGACTCATCAGTTTACTTCGCAAATTTGTAAGATAGGGCTGAATTTAGAATTTAGAATTTCAATTGGACGAAAGACATACTTAATTTCAATATTTGCGCCCACCAAGTATTTTGATCGTTACGTGTAAACTATTATTAAACAGTATATTGAAATAAGTGAACCAAAAAATTGCCTACTTAATTAAATGACTAAATGTTTGTTTTGTAATTAAAAAAATTCAAAATAATGTTTAATATGACTTTCTCGTAACGATCGAAGTACTTAGTGACCCCTATTTTCTTTTGAGTCGTACATTTAGGGAGTAGTCGGAGGTCGTAGTTAGGAAGTTGATGGAAGTGGGGTTAGTCAAATTGATATTTTAATGACTATAAATATATGTATGTATGTATATGATTTTATTCCACATAAAACACGAAGTAACAGAACAAAAGCAAATGTACGAAGGCGAACTTATCCCTTACAGGGATGTCTACTAAATACTAAAAATCACGACGTTTTAGTCGTTCAAAACACAGAGAACTTTGTTTAAAACACAAAGAAATTACCTTTAGAGTTTAATTTCATATCAAGAAGTAGCGTAAGAACAAGAATTCTACTGGAAACAAGCTTACAATCCTAATCCTAATCCTAACTTACTAATCCTAATCCTGACTAATATTATAAATGCGAAAGTAACTCTGTCTCTCTTGCTCTCTGTCTCTCTGTCTGTCTATTTGTTACCTCTTCACGCAAAAACCGCCCTTCCGATCATGATGAAATTTGACAAGAAGATAGCTTGAACATCCGGGAGTAACATAGGCTACTTTTTATCCCGGAAAACTGCAAAATTCCCGCGGGATAACGATAATTCGAGAAAATGGACTCGCGTACCCCCGAGGAACCTTTTCACAACAAAATTCATAATGATTTCTTTTGCAGTTGTATGGTATGTCAGTATGACTTTCGCAGTGATACGGTTCCACAGTTATACAGTCAACATACGATTCAATTCGCGCATTCCGTGGAACCTTTTCTCAATACATTTCATATTGATTTCTTTGTGGAATGTATTGTACGTCAATGTGACATTTGTAGTGAAACGGTCCTGCAGCGAAAATGATCCAGTGAATCACTTTTACAAGGATTTTTAGCTATTTTTAGTAATAGAAGAAAGAAAGGATAAAGTAAAACAGCGTTATACATATATTATGTCATTTATTCATTTCAAATTCACTGTTATACAAATAAAAAACATTAGTTCTTCTTCCAATACACAATACAAGCATTATTGATGCCACGATTTAGTCTTGACTTGATGCTGTCATACGGTATCGTGTAGCCGAAATTGTAAATCCGATGCGGTGTGCAGTTACCGGCATCGCAAAGGCCAGTCAAAATCACAGTAGTCGGCAAGGTCCTTAAAGAAATAACTACAGAGAGAGAGAGAGAGCAAAAAATGCAATCATTCGAATAACAACAACCGTGATAATTATGAAGTAAATGCTTATGCCACTATGACATTTCTTTTAACCATAGATCTACAGTTTTTATCTTACTCCAAAACAGTACACATGTATAAACTCTTTGGTGTTTACTAATAGTACCTCATTACGTGTGTAGTAGGAACAAAGATAGCGGTGGATTTTACATATTACAGAAAAAAGTTCCTTTATTGAAGTAAAGGATTATTAGAACATAAATACATTTTATTTTAGTTAATATTTTATTCCCGTACTGCCAGGGACCTCTTTTAGGCAGCCCCCCGCAACAAGAAGTGCACAAATACAACTATTATTGCCTCCAGAATATTCATTAGTATCGGACCACTCTACTGCAGCAAGTAAAGAGCAGCAACAGCCCCCCGCCATAAAAAGAACATAAACCTTACTCTTTCCTTCAAGCTATTGATAAGTAGCTAGCCACTATGCCGCAGGAAGGAAACAGGGGGGGCTCGGCGGGCGCAGCCCCCCGCCATAGAAACAAAACAAACACTGCTCTGACCTCCAAGCCATTTATAAGTAGCAAACCACTACGCCACAGAAAGTAAAGAGGGGGGCTCCCCGGGGCGCAGCCCCCCGCCATAAAAAGAAAACAAACACTACTTTTTGCTCCAAGCCATTGGTAAGTAGCGAATGAACACGCCGCAGGAAGGTAAGAGGGGGACTCGGGGGGCGTAGCCCCCCGCCATAAAAAGTACACAAGCACCACTCTTTTCTCCAAGGAATTTATAAATAGCAAACCACTACGCTGCAAGAAGCAAAGAGGGGGCTCGGGGGGTGCAGCCCCCCGCCACAAAAATAACAGAAACGCTACTATGACCTCTAAGCCATTTATAAGTAGCAAACCACTACGCCGCAGAAAACAAAGAGGGGGGGGCTATAAAAAGAAAACAAACACTACTCTTTTCTCCAAGCCATTGATAAGTAGCGAATCAACACGCTGCAGGAAGCAAAGAGGGGGACTCGGGGGGCCTAGCCCCCCGCCATAAAAAGCACACAAACACTACTCTTTCCTCCAAGCTATTTATAAGTAGTCAACCACTACGCCGCAGAAAGCAAAGAGGGGGGCTCGGGGGGCGCAGCCCCCCGCCATAAAAAGAAAACAAACACTACTTTTTGCTCCAAGCCATTGATAAGTAGCGAATCAACACGCCGCAGAAAGCAACGAGGGTGGGTTGGGGGGGGCTGCGCCTCTTGCCATAAAAAACAAAACACTTTTCTTTCTTCCAAGCCATTGATAAGTAGCGAACCACTAAGCTGCATGAAGCACTATATTGCAGAAAGTAAAGGGGGGGGGGGGTACTCCCGCAACAAAAAGTACAGAAATATACAACGCTTCTTCTAAGACATTGATATGTAGCGAACCACTACGCTTTAGCAAACTTAAAGGGGGCTGGGGGAGGGGGTTTCACCCCCTCCGCAAATACAACAGAAATACAACTCCCTTCAAGACTTAGATAAGTAGAAAACCACTGCGTTGCAGCAAGAAAAGTGGGAGGTGGAGCCAAAGTTTGAGTTCGTAACCCCCTCCCCCGCCGTAACAAGAAGCGTACAAATACTTTCTAAAACTATTTCCCTCTGAATATTGATAAGTAATGAAAATGAAATGAAATTATTTAATCCAGATTCCAAAATAAATTCCATACGTTAAGTAAGTAAGAAAAAGTAAAACACTACGCTGCTGCAGTTAGCAGATTTCTCAGTGGACATAGCCCCCCTTGTAATAAAAATAATCCAAAAACAATATCTAGGCTTTCAGGCCATAATTTCTGAGAATGGCTTCCCAAATTAAATAGACCTAAACGCATGGGATAATGGACACTTTAAACAGAACTTACCTCTATATACCTACTTAGTTTCCACGGTATGGCAATAAACGAATTCTGCGCAGACGAAGTCGCGGGTAACAGCTAGTGTTATATAATTACTTAGTTTAATAATGTTGAGAAACTAGAAACCAAACGGAACAACTTAAAAATAAATGTACTAAATCTAGTTTGATTTGTTACATACGTAACTATTTTCATCGCAAAATTAGTAGGAAAAGAAAATATGAAGATAATGATAAGGCACCGTTATTCTAATAATTATGGCATCGTCAGCGGTACACACATGAGATGGCAAAGTAAAAATTTGGAAAGAACACGTCAAAATCTATAAAATTAGATATCAAATTCTAAAATTTTCGAAAAATGTTCCAGGTAAAACAACCAATTTAGAAACAGGTAAACCAACGTAGACGAAATTTGACGACCGAATAACCTAGTGGTTAGAGACCCTGACTATGAAGCTTGAGGTCCCGGGTTCGAATCCCGGTTGGGGCAGATGTCTGTATGATGAATACAAATGTTTGTTCTCAGGTCTTGGATGTTTAATATGTATTTAATTATGTATTTGTCTATATAAGTATGTTTATCCGTTGTCTAGTACCCACAGTACAGGCTTTGCCTAGTTTGGGACTAGGTTAATTGGTATCAATTTGTCTCATGATATTTATTTATTTATTTATTTTAAATGAATATGCTACAGTGAAAACACTTGAACTTCACGGAATGCCTTTAAATTTCTAAGAATAGTTGTTACCAATAAAAAAATACTTTTACAACTTTACTTATTACCATTCATCGTTTGACAGGCGAGAGAAAACTTTCCCCTTGCAATAAAGTATTGGAAATAGTGGCCAACGGAAAGTGGGCAGTTCGAAATGCCATTCATATAATATGAGTAAATTATGTCGGCTTTATTTTATGAACTTTCTTGAATATTACGAATTTCTTCTAAAGATTTTCTCGTTTACGTATTTCTTTAATAAATTTTCTAATGCAATTTTTATTCTAATCTACTTAGGTACGTGCGTTGAAACGTGGCTAATTTCACGTGTTTCCAATGTTTCCAATGTCAATTACTTCAATGTTTTTGTGAAGTTCTTAGTTTAGACTGAAAAGAACGAGAATAACCCTTGAAAGAAGCCGCAACTCCTAAAACAAAATTCAAAAGACACTCATTTTTATTTCAAAATATTCGCGTAATTTCCTCTTGGTTACAAATCTCTACATCTACCACAATTTCAAACGCTCCCAATTCATAACAGTAAATTATACTCACTCATGGGTCTGGAGCATGTCCCTACATTTAAAATCGAATTATTACTTCCATTATAGTTACAAGCTTCAAAGGTACAAATTCTCCCTTTAATTCAGGTAGCCTTGTACATTATGGTTCATACGGTCCTTTGAAAACAACATTACTCAACGACAGAATTTTATTATGGGTGATATTAAGTACCTGGAAAATGTAAGTTCAGGGTAAACTGGAAAAAATATATATTACATACTTATATGTGGATAAAAAGAGCAACGAGACAATTTGGCAGGAAGTCCAACTATCTTTTATAATAGTGAAATAAATGAATCGCTAACATAATGTCAGTGGAGTACAGCCCGTCTACCGCTGTCGCTGAGTAGTGCACTCCCTTGTGAGAGGAGGCCAGTGCCCGGCAGTGGGACGTAAATAGGCTGAAGATGATGAATATCTAAAAGGGTTTGCTTTCGCGGCAAAATTTTATGATTTTTTTATCTTAGAGAAATAAACGGATCACTCCCGTATGTCAGTCGAGTATAGCCTGACATGTTTCGGACTAATCCGTAGTCCTCCCTCTGGGAGCACACGCCACGCCGGTGGCGAGACGTAAATTGCGCGCCGCGGCTCTGCTCGCGCGGCTGCTCGGCGCAGCTGACGGCGGCTCACAACTACCCTCGTTTTCATCGTCATTTTTAATATTGTCAAAAGTGAGGTAGCAAACTACACTAATCACATCACTTTGTAAAGGCTCGTTTACACTAGCTGTTAGCTGTAAAAATGACAATGAAAACGAGGGTAGTTGTGAGCCGCCGTCAGCTGCGCCGAGCAGCCGCGCGAGTAGAGCCGCGGCGCGCAGTTTACCTCTCGCCACCGGCGAGGCGTGTGCTCCCAGAGGAAGGACTACGGATTAGTCCGAAACATGTTGGGCTATACTTGACTGACATACGTGAGTGATTCGTTTATTTCACTATGAATGAGTCAGACGGTAGTTTTATTTTTTTATCTTTTGCTCAACGTCACAATCACCATTCACTTGTTTCCAGGAATATCCCAACTGTCAGCGTCGTCGAGCCAGGCCAGCAACCCGCCAGCTGTGGACGACCACACGCAATACAGCAACGACCAGAAGGACTTCATGGCGTACGAGACCGACCCGGCTGGCGCGTACGCGTACCCCCAGGACGGGATGTATGTCAACATGGCCGACCCGAGTGATGTCAATGACCTGTCCAATGTTGATATGTCAAGGTGAGTTAAGTCTTAAAATGGGGGTTATCGCGAGTCAAAAATCCGCTAGGATCGCCTAGTGTCGAGTGAGGTCTACTTGGCTATTTCCACCAATCATAGGCCAGTAGCTTGTTTCTTATTGGTCATTGGTGATCCTAAGTGGGTGTTTGACTCGCGACATCTCTCATTGTGTAGTTATGTTTAGAATGATGTTTAATGTAGTATGTACAAATCATCATGAGTTTTTCGGCGAACGAAAACGTCGCGTGAGCAATGACATTAAATATAAACAGGAAGTAAATGTTACTTCTGCGCCCCAGTTGAAGATCCATAGAAGATTAAATTGATCACTCTTTCTCTGATAGTGCACTTCAAAGAAAATGACGTTACGACCAACTACGCAACCGGTTCTTATGTACGAACGTAACATATTATTATCTTTACCCTTTAATATCTTTAATCGTGAGAAGACCTTCACACTCCTGAAAAACGATTCAATGGTCTATGAAGTTCCTGATCTACACTTAGCTTGCGTGGGTACTAGCCCAAGCCCTCTCATACTGAAAGGAGGCCTGCCTCATCATCGTCATGATCATGTCAGCCGAAAGCCGTTCACTGCTGGACATAGGCCTCCCCCAAGGCTCTCCATTCAGACTGGTCTTGTGCTTTCCGCATCCACCGCCGTCCCTCGATCTTTAACACGGCGTCGCTCCATCTTGTTGGAAGCCTGCCTACCCTGATACAAATCCTGTTCACGCCCTTCATTGGTAACATTAAGCGTTCACGATAGTAGGCGTCTCTTCTGGGGCCACTGCCACCACTGCTTCGTGCTTCTTTCTCTTCCGTATAACGGAGTCATCAGTTATCACTCTGACTGGTTTGTGTTTTGCCATTTTTAGTGAATCCTATTCTCGTGTCAATTGATGACGAAGGAAGAAACAAAGCGGAGAGCCTTGGGGGAGACCTATGGCCAGTGGACGTCTTTCGGCTGACACGATGATGATGATGATGCAATTAGGTACTTTCGAAATTTCCGTTCAAAATGTCCCGCACAAAAGCGTTTGTGTATTAAAATTTGGAACATTACCTTTCCGCTTTTCTTCTTGAAATAAAACTCGGAGCTGCTCAGTCACTAGTTTATTCTTACCAAATACTCTATAGCACGGTCAAATCTCAACTAACTCGAGAGTCACAATCTTCCCTTCCATTATAGACTTTTCCCCACCATACTGTACAGTTACCGCCATGACACTTATAGTCAAATTAACAACTAATTATTTACTTTATCTCTTTTTTTTTAACCTACAATACAGTTAGCTACTAAATTAAATTAATGTATCTAATTAATTAAAACAGTAACAATAATTAGTCAACAATCGTAACAATATAGCACAAGTATTAGAATTCATAATCGAATGTGACAGTTTTCAATAGACTAAAATATTCTTTCGCCTGAACTTAACAAAACAGCACATGAAAGTACTAATACCTATCAAAAATCACAACATTATCCTGTTTTTTTTTTTTATACAACGAGGAAGGCAATCGAGCAAGTGGGTCACCTGATGGTAAGTAATCACCACTGCCCATAGACACCCGCAACTCCGGAGGATTTGCAGATGCGATGCCAACCTAGAGGGCTAAGATGAAATGCCTCTTGTGCCCGTAATTACACCGGCAAATCAATCAAAATCAATTCATTTACAATAAATCTGGTAAACTGTCTTTCGATTCAGTCGCATTTGGGAAACGAAATCTCTATTTCACTTGTATTACGACGTCCCCAAGAGAAATGGTAGTAGCTAACAAAATTTCTAAAAATGTCACATTTCATAGGACATTTCAGTGAAATTATTTTACAGCTCCGTTCAAAGCTGATAGATTTGATTCTTAATAGATTCAATAATAGATTAATAGATCCAACGCACTACCTAATCATTAACCATTTTTGAGAAGTTAGTATAATATGAATATTAAGTATTTCGTATTTTGAGCGGAAGCTTTTGGACATAAAACGCGTATCTTTTGTAAAAGAAATTTTCATAGAAACATTTACCGTATGTTTAAAATATTGTGCTATTATTTCAAACAAAATTTCTACAAAGCATTTGTGTATAAAATTTTATCTTTTTTAACCGACTTCAAAAAAAGGAGGAGGTTCTACGTTCCACTGTATGTATTTTTTTTTATTTTTTTTTATCTATGTTCATCGATTACTCCGTCAATTGTAGACCTATTTCAATTTTTTTTTTATTTGAAAGGGTATACTCCTGAGGTGGTCCCATTGTCACCAAATCATGATTTGATGATGGGATCCCAGGGAAATCGAGGGCAACCCTCAAATTTTACAGGCACGTACTATGTGTTTCATATATTTTCTAAGGCTATTTAAGTATTTGAGTCTGATAGTCATCATCTCATGTTGATGAGCTGATGATGGAAGGTACAACTCCTTAACGGTTAGGAGTTGGAGGATAATTCTGAAAATGTTAAATCATTATTCGGAAGGGTATACTCCTGAGGTGGTTCCATTGTCACCAAGTCATGATCTGATGATGGGATCCCAGGGAAATCGAGGGCAACCCTCAAATTTTATAGGCACGTATTATGTGTTTCATATATTTTCTAAGGCTAATTAAGTATTTGCATCCGGTAGTCATCATCTCATGTTGATGAGCTGACGATGGAAGATACAACTCCTTAACGGTTAGGAGTTGGAGGATAATTCTGAAAATGTTAAATCAACATGAAATTGTGAAATAAAAATATTTTAACAAAAAAGTAAAACCGCCTTCAAAAAAAACCTTACAAAAAAAAACTTAAAATAATCCTCCAAAGCCTAAAGTTTTATGGCCTAGCACTAAGTAGCAGAAATATGAAGTCGATGCTTCATTCAAAGAATAGTCCGCTCGCACCGCACCGACTTCATATTTCTGCTACTTAGTGCTAGGCCATAAAACTTTAGGCTTTAAAGGATTATTTTACGTTTTTTTTTTTGTAAGGTTTTTTTTGAAGGCGGTTTTTAGTTTTTTTTTCTGTACCAAAAAAATAAAAAAACGAATCGACAAAAAATATCTTTACAATTAGCAAACCTGCTCACAAAGCTTCATGAGATCGGTTGAGAAAGGCGACCTGCAGAGGAGAACAGTGGGACAGACAGACAGACAGCCATACGAAAAACTTTTCGTCCAAGCTCGTTTCATTCGCTCTGTCAATTACGATTCCGTACAAGGACCCCAACTCGCAAGCTCACAAGTTTAATTAAAATGAAGCCGTTCTTGTAATTACGCGCCAACAGTTGTGGCCCCCCCAGAGTGGACTTTGATGTGTTTGGTAATTAGACATGTTTACTTTACTTTTAGTGTGGTTTCGTAAAAGCCGTGATAGCCTAGTCATCATCATCAGCCTATTTACATCCCACTGCTGGGCACAGGGCGGAGGCGGGGCGGAGAGGAGCTCACAATGAGAGGACTTGGGCTATAGTTCCCACGCATCGCAGACCCAATACGGATTGGAAACTTCACACACAGTTGAATTGCTTCACGGGAGTGTGCAGGTTTCCTCACGATGTTTTCCTTCACCGAAAAGCTCATGATAAATTTACAAAATGTTTTTCAAAATTAATGTGCGAAATCACATTTGTAATTTTTCATGATCTTTTTGGTCAAGGGTTTTCCTTCCTCGAGGAATCCTACACGCTCCTGCTAAGCAACTCAATGGTCTGTGTGAAGTTCCCAATCAGCACTAGGTCCGCGTGGGAACTATAGTCCAAGCCAAGAAGCCCTGTGTTCAGCAGTGGGACGTTAATAAGCTAGTTTATTATTAGCACTACAATTGTAGTTCGTCTATGTTGTTAGTGTGGTTTCCTCACGATAATGTATCCTTTCACCGAAACCTCACGATAAATTGCAACTGTAACAACAGATGATATCAAAATTATCTCACAGTTAATTTAAGTACCTAAGCTAACCAAGCAAGACTTTAATTAATAGTAATGTTTAACTAAATTTCTGTTTGCAGGTTCGGCGCTGGCGGGCAGAAAGTGACGTACCTACCCTCTAAAACGGGGTACTACAAAAACCAATTAGCGTCTGATACTAACAACTACAAGGTAACTTTGAACTCTCAGAATACAGCCCCCCGACTACGAAGTGCAAAATTCGAACTTCGTATCGTGCCGTCCCTCTCAAGCTAATATTATTTAATACGAGAGTGAGCGGGACGATACGATACGAACTTCGATTTTCGAATTTCGTAGTTTAGGAGCAGAACAAATCAGAAGCCGGGTTCAATCTTAACCCCACGCCGCGCACTGTCTGCATTTTTAACCACCGACGAAAAAGAGGGGTGTTATAAGTTTGACCTGTGTGTCTGTGGTATCATAGCTCCCAAACGGATGAACTGGTGTTGATGCGGTGTTTTTTCATCGAAAGCTAGTTTAATCGAGATGGTTCTTAGCTAAGTTTCATTAAAAGCGGTCTACCTGTTTTTGAAACATTGATCTTCGTATTTATCTCACTGCCCGTTTACACTTAAAATATGATCATATTTTATATTCTGTTTAACACTTTTAAAAACTTTTTCTCAGTAATAGAATCATGTTCCGTGGCACTTTATTCCGCTTCAGTTCGAAAGGGTTCCATTTGGTTAGCATTATTTAAAATGGATTTATGCGTGGACCCATATTGGCCAGAATGAAGATTTAATAAGCGTGTGTCTGTGAGAATAATTTAAAAGGGGTTTGTTTAACCACGACTCAAATACACCCTGATTCAAGGTTTTGTAACGCGTTGCAAAACTTTGAATCAGGGTGTATTTGAGTTACAGAGGCTAAGTATTTCAAAAATAGCTAAATTATTTATCTTTCCTGTGTACCAATTAATTAAGTAGAATAAACGTCTCAGCTGTGTCCGACACTACTCCAGATATTTAGCTTAGCTACCTTCAATCTTAAGTCATAGCAATAAAAGTCAAAACAGGTGTCAATTAATGGAAATGAAAGTGTCAGACTTTGGGACTTTTACTTTAATTATGTATAATATATTGTGCCAGGCAAAGAACCGTGAATATTCCAACAAGAGATTGAGTTAGTCTAGGCGAATCTGTGTTAAAAAAACGTTAATTTTTAAAATCTAACTAAAAAAACTCACACTAAAAGAAAGCCACATTCTGTGTACGGTACGGTAGACATAAAAAAGAGTTTTGGAATAAAATAATTATCTATAGGTTGCAATTTTTTGACTGTCTGTCACGCGATTTCTAAATTCCAATTAATGAAGTTAAGGGCAACTTGTACCAAAACGAATTCTACAACTACGGGTAGGTACATTAAAAAAGTTGTAAAACTCCCGACATTTTTATATTAACTTACAAGAACAATCTCGATTAAACTAGTTTCCAGTTCGGTTTTACGTTTAGGAGCTGTAATGCCACAGACAGACACACAGCTATACACAAGTCAAACTTGTAACACCACTCTTTTTCCTCGGGGGACTAAAAATCAAATGCCTTTCGAGTGCGTCATTACCATTAAAAATAACTCAGTAACAAACACCAAATTTTAATAAATCGCCTTAATGAAATGCTTTGTACGAAAATAAAGCGTAATCCGATTCCTCTGAGAACAGTCATTTACTTGCTTTCAAGATTCTAAATTGTTACGTCGAAACAACATCTTGACTAAGATCCTCAAGGGTTTAAAGGGTCACTTCCTTTCATTATAAATATTATATGATCCATTAAAAGAGGAATTTTAAAGCCCTTTTTACACAATACTCAATGAAAACCCAACGAAAACCCTTAATTGTATGGATGGGTATGTCATTATTGTTCAGAAAGGGTCCCCTGCGCGTCTTAGTATTTTTTTTATTCATCCCATAAGGGATAGGCATAGGAAACTGAGTCAATACAGCCACGTCTGATGTGTTTTGTAAATTTCTGGATATTAAAGTCCTGTCACCGTCAGAGTCGTCAGTATATTCTAGTAACGTCCTGTCAGCTGCTCCTACCTTCCGTAAAGCGATAGTATACTTTACGACGAGCTACGGCGAGCAGCAGCCGGCGGGTACTTGGGGGTGACAAACAGAGGAAATACGCGTTTTCACTTGAATTCTTCATTTGCTGGGCACTGTCACGTTAATTTGTTATATAACACACTCGCTTTATTATCCACCAAACAACATTAAGCACAGAAACTAAAATTCAATTAACGACACGATCCACTCTCATCGGTTTAAAAAATGAAAGCAATAATCAAACAAACGCACTATTAATTCTCAAAGACAACTAACGATAAAAAGTATGTGCTCAATAGCACTAAAAGGGTCACCCTCAGCATGATGCTACTGCAAGCTGCAGCCCTGGTTTTCAGTGGGACCCTTTTACCCAAAAACTAAGCCTTAAAACTAAATATGCCGCGACGACACGAACGTCAGAGGCAGAAGATAATTCAACATACAATGACAATGCAAAGAAAAATCAGTTAAGTAAGCACTTGAACCAGCAACCTCGGTAATCCGTATCAGTCCGATGATTTTCATACTATGAATGTTTCATAAAAATAAAAACAAAAATAATCAATAAATCGATTATTTTAATTGCAGATAATTTAAACATTTTAAACTGAATAAAAACTTCTAGTTTAAATAATAAGTACTTAATAAGTAGTTCTGTAATTTTAAAAATAAGAGATGTAACCATATTTATATTGCTACAAAGCCTAGTGCTTTGACCTATGGCCTCTCAAGCAGAGGGTCGTGGGTTCAAACCCCGGCTCGCACCTCTGAGTTTTACGGAATTTACGTGCGGAATTACATTTGCAATTTATCATAAGCTTTTCGGTGAAGGAAAACATCGTGACACTCCTGCACACTCCTGCGAAGCAATTCAATGGTGTGTGTGAAGTTCCCAATCCGCACTGGGCCCGCGTGGGAGCTATAGCCCAAGCCCTCTCATTCTGAGAGGAGGCCTGTGCCCAGCAGTGGGACGTGAAAAAGGCTTTTGATAATGTGATGATGATACGTCGGGATTCCAAAACTTACTAAAGGCGTTTCAACTGATCAGGAATTAATAATGTATTATTATTTCTGTTACAGGTATTCCAGAAGATACCAGCTTCCTCGATGATCCTGAGTAATTACGACCCATTCTATTCTCCCTTGCTGTCGCGTCTCGACGGAATATTCGCCAGACTAGGTAAGTAAAGATAAAATGAAAAATACGATTTTATGAACTGAAAACAATAATTTTGGCCACCAGACAGCTAAATTCAAATTCAAAATTTTATCCAGCAAATAGGCAGTTGAATGCTCTTTTATACGTAATTTTTTTGACTCGACGAATTTCAATGACAATTCGGTGTCAACTGCTGACTTGAAGAGCTTTTGTTTTAACGCGCTTCATATTGTCACAGAAATGTAGTTCGAATTGTCATATAAAACTGACAATTGTAAAGATGGTGAAATACGGGCCTGCGGTTTTGGAAAGACCATGATTGCCAAGAAGAACGTGTCGCAAGAAACTTGGCGTAAAGTCATTTTTTTCTAAAAACAAGTTACATAAGCTCTTACAATATATAACCACAGATGAATTACACAAAGAAAACTCACTGTAAGGTAGACCAATGATCGTCACGTTAATTCCAATAATTGACACCCTGCTCACCTTTATTGCTACGTATTAAGATTGAAGGTGTCAACTATTGGGGCAGCGTCAGGCACAGGGATATTTTACCTTACAAAATGCATGTTTTTATTTCACCACCTCCAGTCACACGAATTAACACATAAAGCAGCCCCCCGACCACGAAGTGCAAAATTTGAACTTCGTATCGTGCCGTCCCTCTCAAGCTAATATTATTTAACACGTGAGTAAGCGGGACGATACGATACGAACTTCGATTTTCAAATTTCGGAGTATGGGGGCAGACACACGGGAGGCGCGTTTGGCTTATCTATGCACTACAATCTTTCCGCCACTTTTTAGGGGGACGAGGAATACATACGTACAGCACACGTCTACGCTGCTGTCAAAATTTGTTACGTTCCAATAAACGCACAGTAAAACAAAACTGTCACAGAAATGCCAAAAACACGCACACAATCAACAAACCCTGATCATTTTGATCAGACTTAATGTTAGAGATTTGGCAGAGGGGAAATCGGGCGTTAACATCTCCATTCCTTTCCTGCTCTAAGAATTAACACAATACGTGTCATATAGACGCAACTGTCACCACCACCGCTACACTACACGGTGACGCATTTCGAACTTTCTACGAGCTCATTTTCAAAGCACCAAAACCACCGTTCAACGTAACCACTTATTCTATTGACATGTAAACCATACCTAATCTCAATTTGGTTAAATTTTTATTTACATTTACATATTTAAATTCAGGTTAGGTATTATTTTATTATTCTTTATTACTCATTTAAGTTTTATGCAATAAAGTATTTGGTTAATGAAACCAAAGTACCAAGCCACCCACAAATACTGTCTAAATAAATTTAAATTAATATTCATATATGTTAGAACGAAAGTACCTTTATATTCTTAACCGACTACGGTGAAGACTGAGAGGTCATGTTTCCACACCACAACATTTGAGTCAGGTGAGCGATTCCAATCTAGTAATGAGGATCAAATAGATCAAAATAATATCGTTAAAATCGTGGATGAGAGGAGAACGTAAATTACGCCTTGCCTATTAGGTCGTGTTGATAAAGTGACGCCAAAATTACGCCAAGCCGAAACCAATTTTCCTCCGTGTCATATTTAACGAAGTCTTCGAATACATCTGTTACGCTCGCATCGTGAAAATATGACACATGTGTTTTAGAAGATTACTTGTATTGAGTATGGATTGTACAATCAGCGTCATATATATGGTGACATCCAAAGTGATCAAATAGTTCGATACACCATACAAATCGTATGGTATACCGAACTATTATATATATTATATTATTATATATGTTATTATATTATATGACGCTGACTGTACTTATAAAGTAGCGTAAATGCCAAAGAAAATTTGATTTTTAAAGGGCAATTAGGTACCAGCACAAGTACTTAAAAATGTGGCTGTCATGTTTTGAAATGGCCACAGGACCATAGATTCCATTACAATTTTACTATCATCACCAGTCTTGTTTTACTGGCACAATGAGAGGGCCTGGGCATAAGAATAAATATTATCATAGTAGAACGGAAACTCCCTCTCCGGACGGGCTCAGGGTCACGATATTAGAGTTTTCGTTAAACAGACTACTCAGTCAGGCTGTCACGGTCGGCGTCGCCGCACGCGCGTTTGGTTGTTTATAATTTGGTTGTAATAGTTTTACGTGAGCTTGTATGTATTTTATTTTATCTTTGTAGGTAAGTAATAGTACTTACTTAAATCACCTTAAATGGCTTCATTTGGTATGGCACTCATAATAACTTCTTATTTATAAGTGTCTATAATTATGTAGGTACGTAATGATTTATAAATCTCATATTTTGTAAAACTGGAATAAAATAATGATTTCAAAGTAAAGAAAAACTTATATCTTAGTGATATTATCTTTAGACGTAAGTACCTAATATTTAACAGCAAGCAGCCCTAGCAACACGCCTGGATGACAGAGGGGTGTAACGACGTGAAGGGGGAAGTAGGTATATAAATGGCGGCGTTTTGGACTCGGTCAAAAGAGATTCCGTTCTACTATGTTATTATTTATTCTTATGGCCTTGGCCCAGTGCGGATTGGGAACTTCACACGTAGGCCATAGGTCAAACCACTTACATGGCTATTTTCCCACCCGGGAATAGTTATAGACATTTATAGACGAACCGTCAACGAATTGATCCTATAAAGGTTCCATTTTCGGGTGGTAGGTGCGTGGTCCGTCCAGATCGCTACCACCGTCTTACTCGCTAATCCGTCCGCTAAGCAGCAGTGCTTGCACTGTTGTGTTCTGGTGTAAAGAGTAAGACAGCCGGTGAAATTACGGGCACAAAAGGCATTTCATATTAGCTCTCTAGGTTGGCAAAGTATCCGAAAACCCCCCGGGATTGCGGGTGTCTATGGACAATGATCACTTACCATCAGGTGACCTACTTGCCCGTTTTCCTTCCTTGTCGTATTAAAAATATTAACCCCCGACGCAAGAAGAGGGGTGTTATAGCGGATGTACAGATTTATAGATCATAGGTCAAATCACTGGGCTGCCACTGCTTTTTTCTTATCAGAACCTTCAAATTTCCAGGCCTAGCTCCAACGGAGAACGCTGACCCTGGCGCTCAGATAGGCGGCCAGACCCTCAGCGACGTGAAGCTGGAGTCCTGCAGGGAACAGCTGATCTGCCTCATGTACGCTACTCCGGCGAAGTACGCCCCGTACAGCAACCTCGTCTCCGCCCAATTAAGCAGGTATGTTTATAACAGTGCCTCTATATTTATGAGATGTCAACTTATGTCAGATGTAATATGCACCAATTCTCAAAATTTAATAGTATACGTCGGCATGGGAAAATTTGTTATAAGCCATCAAGAACCACTTTTTTGTCGAAAAATGTCTTTGGAATGGCACCCAGAATATTTAATAAATTACCGACAAATATTGTTAAGCTAGAAAGCATAAAAGATTTTAAGTATGCCTTGCATGAGTTTTTAGTATCAAAGGCTTACTATTCCGTTCAAGATTATTTAAATGACATTGTGAATAGATAGTTAATTTATGCATGTGATACACACAACTTAAAATCATTTTCATGTCAATGTGATGAAACATGTAGCACAATAAACTGTATTTATACCATCTTCTCTGTACCATGTTTGAGCAAATAAATTACTGATTACTGATTACAGTTTTAAACTATGATGGTATGGTGATCACTTACCATCAGGTGACCCACTTGCTCGTTTGCCTTGTCGTATAAAAAAAAGATTATTCATGCGCCTATTCCAGGGGCTCCTGGAATCCCCAATAACCTCTTCAGAAGCGTCTTTTAATCTAAATATACCTCCTGGCGACCTAAATGACGTCGTCTTGACATTGCGATTGTCATATAAATGTGCTGTCAATGACAATGGGTTGAACCTCGGGGAAATTGTGATCCCTGATATCGTATGGCCTTTGCAGGTTACACGACTATGTTGGATGTTTCTCTGTCCATTGCTCAATCGGAACGTTCAACGTGCGACGGTTGAATAGGAATACACGCTATTTATTACATAATAGAAAATCGCTCGCCGTCGATAGGCGTAACCATGGCAATGCCTTTAAGCATTCAGATTACAGGTTGGCTTAATATTGGAGTCTATTTTTAACGACTCGAAAAAAAAGTGAAGTTTGAAATTTGAGTGAGTTTGTAATGTATGTCATGTGTGTTGGTTTATTCTAGGTACCCTAGAGGCGAGACTATCAATATAATTTTAAACTCTTTATTGGGGCATGATAAATTAAGTGTCCCGTATAATAAATAGTAGATGTGGAGACGGTTGTTTTCTACAAATTAAAAAAAAAAAGTGTTTTGACTTATGAAAAAAACAGTTATTGTGGTATTCAAGATAGAGAAGAGATTTATCAGATAATTATGAATGTAAACTATATTGTACGTTAACAAAACTGAACAGTTTATGAAAGTAGGCGGATGCGAAAAACTTTTCCCTTTAACTGAAATTAGTGTTAAAAGTTATTTTCTTGCACTGGTCATTCGTATACGAGGGGCGGCTGAAAAGGAATCTACCTAACAATGAAACAAAAGACTGTCGTGGCTAAATTTTTTTTATTTTTCTATATAGTCCCCTGCTAGTAAAATGCAGTTATTAAATTTTTCAAATATTGAATTAAAACCATTAAAAAAAAATCTTTCGGTTTGTCGTCAAAAAAGTCAGTAACCGTCAGTAAAGTCAGTAATAAGGGGGGTGGTCAATGGTTTCGAAGCCATTGTCTTTAATTGCTAGCTTCGTTGTGCGGACGGTATGCACTGGTGCGTTATCGTGCAAAATCAGAACTCCTTTGCTTAGTTTACCTCGCCGTTTTTCTTTTATTGTCTCTCTTAGTTGATGTAGTAAGTTTGAGTAATAATCAGCATTCATTGTAGTCTTCGGTAAATAATCTATGAGCAAAATCCCTTCTGTGTCCCAAAAGATTGTAGCCATAAGTTTACCTGTCGATGGACAGACCTTGAATTTCCGAGGCGGCTGAGGATGAGATCCTTAAATTTCCACTGTAACGACTCTTGCTTACTTTCCGGGTCCCATTGTCGAATCCAAGTCTCATCACATGTTACAATTCTAGAAAATATTTCTTCCTCTTTCCCTCGACTCATGTCCAAAAACTCTTCGCAACATTTGACACGCCTCTCCATGCCAAATGCAGTCAACATTCTGGGGACCCAACGTGCACTAACCTTGGACATGTTCAAATGCTCATGAATTATTTCATTGACTCGCTCTTTACTGACGCCCACATCTCTAGCTATCTCCCACTGCTTCACTCGTCGGTCCTCTAATATAATTTTTTTCACCCTGGCTACATTTTCATCGGTGACGGCCGAAACTTGTCTTCCGCTACGAGGATCATCTTCCAGGCTCTCACGACCTAACTTAAACTGCTTTGACCAAAACTTTATAACAAATTCGGAAGAACACGAACAGCCAACCACACGTAACATACGCTGTCTGATCTCCGAAGGCGTATTCCCTTCTTTAGTCAAAAACTTAATCACCGCACGCTGCTCGATTTTATCCATTTTCACTTTTTCTACCGACATGTTTGAAACAATTGTAGGAGACAAATAAACGTGACGCAATAAACAAATGAATGTAATACATTTTGAAAATAGAATAACAAACGAATATAAATCCATACCAGCCAGCATTATTTTTGTATAAATTTCTGACCAAGGAGATTACTTATCAGCCGCCTCTCGTAGAGCGGCCATCTTTCTTGTAAAACTTCCTTGAAATTTGCAACGAATGCTGTCTTGAGTCAAGTCATAAGATACTCTACTCCCTAGAGAAATAATTTCATGTTGGGAAGAAATATTCTAGACTAGAAGTTTGAATGGATTTCTTGATTACCCGAGTTTCGTGTTCCGATTAACATAATATCCTTTTGTTTGTTTGTGAATAATTTATTGTAATACGATAAGGGTACGAGATTTTTTATGCGTACGTTTTTAGAATAAATTGGCGGTGCTGAAAAGTTACAATGAGGCTTTGCCGCAACGTAATGTAGAAAAATGTGTTGTTGGGAAATCCAAAGTATATTATTATAGGTACGTGGTTTTAGCTTCGTATTGTATTATGCTGTTTAGGTTTGGAGTATTCAATGAAATAACTAAATTAAACATAAAAAAGACAGAACTGAAATTATTATTCTTAAAAAAACATAAGACTTTTACAATGTAGCAAAATGTCTAAGATATCTACCTATCTCATAATTATATGAGTGCCTGTTAAATTTGGTTAAAAAAATACTGGTTAGGTACTTAACAGTAAAATTAAAATACAATGCTTGCCAGACACCAATAATTATCAACCTAATCCTACTTAACAGAAGATTCTTACGTAAACTCGATTGAAAGATGGCTGTAATCAGGACTCCAAAAATACACCGCTCGAAGATTTTAAATGTTCCAGCAGTGACGTGGCGGATTCAATCACAGATACCTACACAGGGCAAATACAGATCTTTCACTTGAAAAAAAACCATGACCATAATCCTACTATCCTAGTAATATTATAAATGCGGAAGATTGTGAGTATGTTTGTTACTTCTTCACGCTGAAACGGCTAAACGGATTTGCTTGGAATTTGGAATGGGGATAGCTTATACCCTAGATTAAAACATAGGCTCTCTTTCATCCCGGAAAATTGTACAGTTCCCGCGGGATAACGATAACCAAATTCTACGCAGACGAGGTCGCGGACAGCAGCTAGTTAAAAATAATGCACTGTAGGCCGAGCACGTAGTTTTCGACGCTTGCGTAACGTTACGTCACGAAATCGAGAAAGCTCATACTAAATTTTAGTTACAAATAGGCTTACGAGCGGGCGCTGTTCCAAACATAATACAAATTTCTCGATAACGTTAAGTACTCGATTATGTTACGCAGGATTCGAAAACTTCGTGCTCGGCTGTTGTGTTTCGGTGTGGAGAATAAGACAGCCGAGGAAACCACAGTCACAAGAGGCATTTCATCTTAGCCCTCTAGGTTGGCTACGCATGTGCAGACCCCCCGGAGTTTCGGGGCCAATGGGGAGTGGTAATCACTTACCATCATGTGACGACCCACTTGCTCGTTTGTCTTCCTTATTGTATAAAAAAACCTTACACACAGTGCAAGTTAAATTGAAGCTTGTAAAAAATTACGTACAAATCAAACACACCACGTCACGCTCGCTACCCGAGGTCTGTTCACACCAATGATATTACATATACAAATGTAGATATATCATCAGCACACCGAAAATGAAATGCAGAAAAGGCTACAATTGTAGCTTCTTTGCCTCAATCGCTCTCGAATAAGGTCCAAACTTGCGCGCAAATTTCAAAATGTTTGGAACATTTTTTTCAATTGTTTTGTGATCATACGATATCTTTTAGTTCGCACTGCACCAGCACTTGTTAGTTACATTATTAATTTCGGCGTTAGTTTCGTTTCCAAGCACTTTCGCCGACTCATCTGATTCGTCAAATTCGAGAACCAATCGCTCCAACTGTCAAAAGTTCTTTGGAAAAGAAATCGGTTCCTCGAAAACCATTATGTTCAACAGTTTGCGAATTTAGTGAAAAATCATCGTCGGCTTGGGGTAACTACGTATTTTAATACCAAATCTTTAGGACCGTTATGTACTTTTTTATATACGATAAGAAAGGCAAACGAGTAAGTGGGTCACCACTGCCAATAGACACCCGCAGCCCCGGGGGGCTTGGAGATGCGTTGCCAACCTAGAGAGCTAAGATTAAATGCCTCTTGTGCCAGTGATTTCCTCGGCTGTCTTACTCTCCACACCGGAACACAACAGTGCAAGCACTGCGGTTTAGCGGCAGGATTAGCGAGTAAGATGGTGGTAGAATCCGGACAAGGAATCCGGATAATTTTTTTGATTACTGAAGCAATTCAATGATGTGTGTGAAGCATGTAGCACAATAAACTGTATGTAAACCATCTTCTCTGTACCATGTTTGAGCAAATAAATGACTGATTACTGATTACAGTTTTAAACTATGATGGTATGGTGATCACTTACCATCAGGTGACCCACTTGCTCGTTTGCCTTCCTTGTCGTATAAAAAAAAGATTGTTCATACTCAATGATGTGTGTGAAGTTCGCAATCCGCACTGTAGCCCAAGTCCTCTCATTCTGACAGAAGTTCTGTGCCCACACGTGGGACGTGAAAAAGGCTGGTGATGATAAATGAAGATTTTTTTTTTCTAGAGAGCTCAACGAACTCCGCCGTCCAGTCTCTGACAACCCTGAAATCCTGCGTTTCTTCCGCTACATGCGAGCAGCGCGGCGTGGGCAGGAGGGCGCTGACTGTGCGCGCGCGCACCCCGGTTGCGCGGCCGCCGCGCCCGCGCACACCATGATCGCGGCTTACCACGACATCAACAAGCTGGTCACCGCCAGGAAGTTACGGAACTAGGTAGGATTAGGATGGCCCGCCATGCCACTGGTCAGTTACTAAGACGCTCGTCACCATCGTAATCGCTGTAATCATCTTCATTATCATCAACATCACTATCATCGTCGTAAGCGTCAGCGTCATGGTTATCGACATCGTCAATCGACATAATCGTCATTATCATCACCGTCGTCGTTGTCATCAACATCAACATATTATTTGTCATCATCATCACTATCGTCATCGTCGTCGTCATTGTCGCAGTAGTCGTCATCTTAGTCGTCACTGAAATCATCATAACCGTCATCATCATAATCGTCATCGTCATAATTATCGTCATCATCATCATTGCTGTCGTCGTCATCGTCATCATCATCATTCACATCATCATCATCAGCATTATCATCGTCGTCATCATCATTGTTATCGTCATCAACGATGTTAGCAACGAGCTAGGAAACTACAAAACTAAATTTACTAACCTACTTTGATGAAGATGATGATATTAATACCACGGGTTTATAAAGTTTTTCAGTACCATTAATAACGTTAGATGATGTTTTTCCAATTTTTATTGCCTAACCCGGGCGTGAATAGTTTATAGGAATAAATGGATCGCGTATCGGGGTTAGGAATGGACTGTAAATATTGCAAATTCTGTTGGAATCAGTGCGACCGGGCAACGTTTGAATTGGCCAATGGTGTCGTACGAATTCAAATAATCAGGGTTATCGCAAGTCAAGAATCTGCTAGGATCATTAGTGTAGAGTCGAGTGAGGTTTGTCTTTCTCCACCGATGATAGACAAGCTACTGGCGTATGATCGGTGGTAATTGACAGATAGACCTATAGACACTAGCGATTCTAGCGGATTTTTGATTCGCAACAGCCCTCGTTGATTGAATCAGGCGTTACAACAATACAATACAAATATTATTTATTGAAAACCACAAAACAGTACAAGGAGATTACAATGAAACAGGTATGTTAGATAATAGGCGGTTATCGCCTAAAAGTGATCTCTTACAGACAACCAAGATATAGAAACCAAGATGAAGATGAGATGCGTTACGTTACTAATTGAGTTTATGGTTTACTTGCAGTAGACTAACTGGTAGCATGTTGAACGGTTATTATGGTGCTTTGAGAATGGGCCCGTAGAGAGTTTTGAAACGCGTCAGCGTATAGTGTAGTGGTGGTGGGGATAGTTGGGTCAGTGTGACATGTGTGTTGATTCGTGTAGCATTGGAGGTGAGCAAATTCGTTGTTTGTAGTTTGTACGTTTAGTTTTTTTTGTACACGTACAATACGTACATTGATTGATTAGTTAGTGTACCTACTGTTTTAAACATTAGCGATTTTTACTCATACTAATAGATTTCCCGACTCAATCACAACATTTTTTTTTTATTACCCCGACAGCCAATTATCAGAAGATAATGATATTATTATTGCCCGGTAGAGATCGCTCTGTAGCGATAAGACCGCCCATTGCCACCTCGCATTTTCTTTGTACCTTATTTCCGTTCTGTTTTGTGATGTGCTGCTCAATAAAGAGTTCTTGTATTGTATTGTATCAGCCAGTTTACTCCAAGAAACGTTTCCAGCTACGAAATATGTGCACAGTCGTATTGATTTCAACATTACTCCCACGGGCGTAAATACTTTACGACAACACCTGGTTGACCAATTCCAAGTTTTAGGTACAGACATAAAACTTGATGAAATATTGAACATTCATTATATTTTAGTCAGACAGAACGAAAAAAGGATTGTATGTACCAAAATACGAAGTACCTATATTATGCGTTTTCTGGACCAATATTTCACTCCAGTAAAAATAAACAAATAAAAGGGATTACGTAGTGACATAAACAGGTCACTCACGTGTGACTAATCCGTAGTCGTTTCTCTGGGAGCACACGCTTCGGCGGTAGCGAAACGGAAACTCTGCTCGCTGTTTTCCTTCTGTTTCACTGTGATTGAATTTCAGAGTAGTTTCGTGTTAAAAGGGATTTGTTTAATTTATTTAAATAGGCTCTTCTTCCTGTTGACCTGTACCCAACTAGTGGGACGGCAAAGTGACCGCGAAAGGGGGATGCCTCGCTTCAAAATTAAACTGGTATCATTTAAAATTTTACCTCATCCAAATCAAAAATGGCAAGGCTGCCAATTTTGCATGAACCCTAGTCTAATTCTGCTGTTTTGATTCTGAATTAGTTTCTAATAAACATGTGTTTCTTTCTTTCTTTCTCTCATTAAAAACGCAAAACGGGATGTAAAGCTGCATTTTTGTATGTTATTTGCACCCCTTCAGCGGAGTGTGAAACTACGTTTTGCAAGCAAAAAAAAGTTGTGCCACCTGTGTAATACTCGTATGTCGAAAACTACAAAATTTTCGTTTTTTTTTTTCAGTGTTTCCAGTTCAATTCAAAAACTAGGGCTCTTGACGTTAGTTGCTAATGTCATTTTGAAAGTATATTATTTGAAACAATTGAAGCCATAAAATTTGCGGTTTTTGACGTATTACGCAGGTAACACAACTTTTTTTGCTTGGGAAACGTAGTTTTAGACTCCCCTAAGGGGTCCAAATAACATATCAAAAATGCAGTTTTTATGTTTTTTAATTGTATGATTTGACTGGCCTAATGATATTGGTATAGCAAATAAAGACAGATTACAAACAATGAGTTACAAGAATAAATACGAGCTTTTCCCTTTAAGGGATCTCTACCAATCAATATTTGAACAATTAATTAGTGAGCGACAAAAAATAGTTTACAATTACAAATTACTATAGCAATTACACAATACTTAGATAAATTAAATACAACACATAAATAAATAGAAAAAGCCTGCCATATTATCAAAATATAATAAATTTGCCTGCCATGACCGGAAGGCTTATTAACCCCTGCCCAGATTTCTGAACTTCCTGCGTTAGAAAAAAAGGTTTATTTCCTTTGAGATCACAGAGAACCATGAAGCCACTGGTAAACCTTTTTTTGTCTTTGAAGTCACAAAAATGGGGAGAAAAAAATCGACAGGAATACGCGGAATATAATTCAAAGTTGCCAGTAATTCCTTGTACTGTTTTGTGATTTTCAATATAGAATATTTGTATTGTCTTGTAATTGAAATAGACGAGTGTTTCGGGTAAAACCTTTGAATTATTAAGTACCTACTGTTGTAAGTAGTAGCGTCAATTTTATTTTTTACACGGGTTTTCTTTTATGTTAATGGATTTTTACTTTTTACTAAAATAATAGTATTTTGTGTACTTACGTATTTTCGTATGTCAAAAGTGTTTCATTATGAACTTATAGGACGCGAATTTTTTTTCTTACCATTGCCACAAAATATCAATATTATCATTGCCGCCTTCTCTAAAAAATAAAGGTACTGCAGCGCTAGCACGACTGGCCGCGACTTTGTTTGTTCTTACCCATTCCGTTGCATGCTGAGTGACAGAAAAGGCCGGGCAGATTGTTCTCGCGCGAGATAGAAGTCGCACTGTGAGTTGTGCTAGGCCTACTGTTAATTTAGTATCATCTCTAAACAGTGCCTTGCTTGTATTAAGAATGGCTGTTCACAATTTATTTTTTTTGCAGACGCTGCGAGCAGTTTGGAGATCCATTAGGGCACCTCGAACGATTGACAACGATTACGACCAATTGATAATAAGACTAGAGTGATGGCCTTGCCAAAACCGTCCGATAAAAAAAACTAGTTTGTAATTTATGTCGTGTCTCCAAAAGCAATAAGAAAAACAGTAATTACAGGGTGTTGAGAAAATGTTTCCGGAAATTAAAGGAAAATTTTCGTAGATAATAATAATCTGAACATAATTCAAAAGTTATAGAACATAATTCATAATTTATACAGCCGCCAGCACACACTGTCAACTGAATTTTCGGAAACCTTATCGAAACGTGACAAGGTCCTTGAAAGGCCAAAGTGTCACCAACTGTAGTACGTGCCCGTAGACACTGGAGTTGTTTTGTTAATTTGTTCGTACTAATTACAAAGAATCATTTTGAATGGATACGAAAAACTATTATGTTCTTATGGCATGAATTAATTAGATTCTCAAGAAATATAAGTACGCAACCTGATTAAAATTTGTTACGTACGGTCGAGGAAATTAATTCCTGACCCACCATGGAACCTTTTCACAGTAAACGTCATAGTGACATCGCATAGCTTGACAAGGAAAATCGTTATTACGTTTACTATGAATAAATAAATGCATGCATTAGGAATAATTTTCTCGACTGTAGCTACATGGTTTATGTACTTACTTGTATGTGTGTTGTGTCTTGTAAAGCTTCTTTTTTATAATAATTAGGTAGGTATAACTGTTACCCGTGACTCCATCTTCTTAGAATTCGTATATTATCCCTATCCCGCGTTAACCTAAGCAATTCTCCGGGATAAAAAGTAGCATCTGTATTATAAGCTACATTACCGTGAAGTTCCATCGAAATCCGTTTAGTGCTTTTTGCGTGAAAGAGTAACAAACATCCTCACGTCCATGCTCACAAGCTTTCACGTTATAATATTAGTAAGAAAATATAATCTTAAAAATGCTTTGCTATCCGTACTGTTGTATTAAAACGACTTAATAATAATATATGAAGCTTCTAGCTTGATCTTGAACAAAATCAATTCCTTCCTCTTGGAGAGCTCGCATTCTTAGCGAGTCGAACAGCGCTCCAGCGCTCTGCCCGCTACGTGGCTGATAGCTTCGAACACTTGTGTACCCTCGTTTTCATCGTCATTTGTACTACGAGTAATTGTCAAATGTAAGGTCGCAGACTACACTTACATACAACTCATGTACGCGAGTAATCCGTTTAATTAACTGTGCCCTAAGCACGACTTGTCGAATCCTGCGTTACGTTACGGTTATCGTATCGAGATCGAGAAATCTCATACTAAATTTTAGTTCCAAATACGCTCACGGGCGGACGCTGTTCCAAACGTCATACAAACTCGTTATAGTTTACTATTCGATTTTACGTGACGCAGGATTCGAAAAGTCGTGCTCAGGGCACTGTATCAGTTTTATGTTAACAGGACTCTTGAAAAGCAAGGAGAGGCTAAAATGTCTAAGAATATGGTTCCTCCGACAATTTTCAGAAATTCAAAATCGCTTCTTTTATCAACAGAAAAACGAATAGGTAAAACCCTAACATCATTCACATTTCATACATACATAATATTCCATAGAAATATAAGGTTCGATAACATTATAATAAAAAGTTCACAAACAACTCTTTTGTGAAAGGATCAGTTTATTAAACCGCAAAACCCTTGTATGTTAAAAGGTTTCAATAATTTTCTACCTCTTTTTACATTCAACGAATCCGATTCAGTGAAATTAAATAACTTTTAATTGGCATTATGAACATCCTGTGTAAGTTTGTTTGTTTCAATTTACCCTGTAGACAGATTGGAAAGTTTCGTAATTAATATAAAGTCAAAATTAATGGTAACATGATTGTATCGTAGGGTGATTTCTGGCAAGCTTAAACTGGTCCTAGATTTTGAAATGAAAAGGTTTTTTTTATGTACTTATTCTAATTAGTAATTATTACCTATGTACTAAAGTATACAAAAAAAACTGTCGCTTTTGACATTGATGGGCGAGTGGCGTGGGATGGCATACGAAATGTCAATACTAATCGTCAGTACTCTGAATAAACCCCGTATATCTTATAGAAATTGAAAGGTTAAAGAATTCTAAGTAAAACTCCCTGACGTAATGTAATTTCTGGATCATGTCATGTCGCTATGCACGCAAAAACTTAACTGACAAACGCTACCTTGAGCTTCACGCACACAATCATACATACATTTTATGAGATACCGCGCATCGTACTCACATCATACATAATAATACGCCCATCATTGACCACTCCAGTTGATAAAAATGGTCTGAGTATTATTCTATTCTCGGTTCAGGCTAAAATACATTCAGGTATCAACTGAATGTATTTTATTCAATATTCGAACACGAAACCCGAGCGTCGAGCTGTCAATTTGACAGTTCATGCGGCTGACAGCTCGACGGATACTAACCAGCCAGTACTGCATTTTATAAAAGGTTATACTTAATTAAAATTGAAAAATGCCGCTGGTTTGTTTTTTTTTTAATTTTATTTTACGAAATAATGCCTTTGGATTAATTTCGCGTAAGACTTAATTTGTACATATTGGTAAGTTGCTGTGTAGTAGTACTCGTAATTTATTATCTTAGTACCTAACTTTAAAAAGTAATAAAATTGTTAACTTAGTCGAAATAATCTTCATGGCATTGTACTAAGTTATATAAATTTTATGTAATTAATATTTATTGGTTGAATGAATGTAATTTAAAGAATGTTTGTGTAAAGTGTAAAAAAATAGTTTAATTTTTATTGTTTCTTAAACATAGTTTATTGTTTTTTATTTGTTTCAAATTATGATAATTTTAAAATGTTCTAAGTTTATTTTACTTTCTTAGTATGTCTCGTTATTTAAAAGCGGAAATAGTCTATCTGTCGTTTGATTTAAAAATGAATAGGTGAGTTTTTATTTAATTTTTATATTTTACCACTTGTACTCTTAAAATATAAAAATGCACTTCACCATGTTCTGTACATTATGACAAAATGTTAAGTAACTATAAAATAAACTGTTTAAGCAATTTGTTCTTTTTATTATACATGGCACGTGTTGTCAGAAAAGTTCGCAAGTCATCATCATTAAACTTAAAAAAATTACTCTCGTCGATGGAGTATCTTCCAATCACTTCTCCTATACCAGCTCCTTGACCTCCTGATACGACACGACACCGACCTTCTCCTTTATCTGGTCCATGTAGCTTCGCCTAGGCCGACCTCTTCCTCTCTTTCCTTTAATTTTTCCTTCTAAAATGGTCTTAAAGAAGTTTCTTTATTTTTATTTATTAATTAAAATAAATAAAAAATTTGAAAAAAGACGTGAACTAAAAATAATTACTTTGCTCACCCGCGACCAAGCCCGTGACCAGGCCCGTGGTCGCGGGTGAGCAAAGTAATTGTTTTAGTTCATAAATATGGACCTCCGCAAAGTAACGCCAGATTCAATAAATTACAAAAAGACATTCCACTGTGATCTTAAAGAAGTTGTCTTGTCGTATCACATTTTGTCCAATGATTTTCCTGCGTCTAATCTCTTCAGTGTTCAGGATCGTTCCAAAGACTACAGTAGTATATATGAGATCGTTGGATCGTTCTTGCTCGTTAACTATTGACAATTCCTCCTCATTGGTCTTCCGTTCCATCCAACTTATGCCTTTCACTCACCTTCAGCACCAAACCTCAAAAGTTGACGCCTGATATCAGTGTTCTAATAATACTTTTGTAAGAGCTAATGGCGTTTAAAACTTATTCAATCTTATTTGCATAATCTCACGAATTAACAGACCGTTAGTCAAACTTTTAAAAATGCTTCACGTTCATCTTAACTAGCCATTAAATGAGTTTCAGTGAAAGAAAACTTCGACCGAGCACTTAGCATTACAATGAAAACCGTTTTAAAGTGTTACGCTAGTTATAACCAGCTTGCTTAAGAACCTTAGTGGTTTAAAAAGAACTAACGATGCATTATACAGCATAGACTGATCGCCATACTTACTTAGGTCGACTTACAGCCGTTAACAATATTCAAGACATATGTCTCTTGTTTTGATCTACTGACGAATTTGATAAACACAAAATCGTGATTCATAATCAAATAGTAATATCGAGAAAAATTGGTATGACGTTTGGAACAGCGCCCACCCGTGAGCGTATTGGATACCTACTAAAATTTAATATGAAAATTTTCCATGGCGATACGATAACGATATCGTTACGTTGCGCAGGATTCGAATAATCGTAATCAGGCCTCATAACTTGGGTTACTAGTACCTATTCTAAGTAACCTGCTTAGATTTTGGTTCTTTAAAATTTTTCTATGTTTAGTTTCTGATGTCCTGTGAATCGCTCCAAGGTCAATTGGAAGTGATCTCTTAAAGGGATAGGTTTTCCTTGGTTCCGTGGGTGCTGTCATGTAATCTGTTAATTTTCTGTTTGGTACAATACCTCTACTGACGCTTACATACCTATTACGTACTTCGCTGAGCTTAATCTGTGTGTGTAGCACAGATTAAGCTCAGCGAAGTTTTTCTTTTCTTCTCTATTTAGAAGCTACGTCGCTAATAGGTATCTTACACGTCTGGGGTGAGTGAACTTATTGTTTTTAGTTCATAAATATGGGCCTCCGCAAAGTAACGCCTGATTCAATCAATTAGTTTAAAACTTGTATTGACTATTGCCAGAAATTTATCTCTCCGGTAGTTTTTGCCCGCGACTTCGTATGCACATAAACCCCGTTTATTCTCTATCCCGTGGGAATTTCAGCAAATCCGACATTAGCGCTTGTCTACATCATAAAGGCCACCTCTATGCAAAATTTCTGCCTTCTAGGACCAAGGCTGTACGTTGTCTGTCAGTCACTCAGTCAGTAACGGAAGAGTTTTATATATGTCACATGATTGTGTTCGTGTGTGCCACTTTGCAAAAAGACACAAATGCAATGAACCGACAAAAGAACAAAAGTGACTAATGTTTTCCGCGAGCTGTTAGCTGTTACATTATCCGAAAGAACGTTATCTGGAAGTCTTGATACTTTTTTTAATCTGCTTTAAATGTAGCACTTATTTTAAAATAACACTAATTTGCAGTCCTTCCTAATTAGAACGTTAGCACGACTCGGCAGCAGCGAGACGTATACTGCGCGTCAAGGCTCTGCTCGCAATCCCAGAGGAAGGACTACGAATTATTTATTTATTTATTTATTGCACAGTACATAAAATTAATTTAAGTTAATCTGGATATTGCCCTGTGAGGGCGTAGCAATATAATTATATATAAGTAGGTATTTATGAACTAAAAAACAATTACTTTGCTCACCCGCGACCACTAATGACAAATAGTTATATCTGTGCGGCAAATGTATGTTTCCATGCAACACCTCCACCTCCACTGCTACACGAATCAACACATGCCACACAGACCCAACTATCACCACCACCACTATACTAAACGCTGACGCGTTTCGGCACTCTCCACGAGGCCATTTACGAAGCACAACAACAACCGCTCAACATGCCACCACTTCCACTACTGACATATGTAAACCATGTACTCAACTTAGTTAATGACAAAACCAACGTACCCACTAATATTTTATAAATTCCAGACTACCCTTTTATGTAAGTCCTAAACTACCCTTTTTTAAGAAATGAATTCCAAACTACCCTTTCTATTTTTATTTTTAATCTACGCCAGGTACCCCGTTATTTTTAACCGAGTACGGTAAAAAGAGAAGTCATGTTCTCATTATTACTATGACACATTATTAAAATTAGAACCAAGTCGTAACAAAGGCGAAGAAACCAAATTAACATGTTCATTAATAATAGACCCCATGTTGTTGTACCTAATTATTTCCAATTGTTCTAAAACCGATAGCCGCAAACCCTTATCACAATAATGTAAAATTTCGTACGTATCTGAGTCTAACAACGAATGATTCGTTTCTAATAAATGCTTGGCAAAGTTTGATTTCTCTGGATGATCATGCCTATATGACGAGACATGCTCTTTAAATCTAGTATCAAAGCTTCGACCGGTTTGTCCAATGTATACTTGACTACAGTCGCCACAAGTGAGTTTATATACGCCCGACCTGTTCCCTTTATCCACCTTTTCTTTGTTATTACAAAGTCTAGAACGTAAAGAATTAGTAGTCTTAAAGGCAACATTGATGTTATTTGATTTTAAAATATTATAAATCTTGTCAGACAACCGGCCAACATAAGTAATACTAGATCTAAATTTGTTAGTAGGCTGAGATGGCAACGCAGAGTAAAGCATGCTATTCACTATCCGTCCCTGCTTCTTTTGAACCAGACTATTAACCATTGCTGTACTATAACCATTTGTTGTTGCTATCTGATATATAGTATGTAACTCAGAATCATAATGCTCTTTCGACAGAGGTACAGTTAGTAGTCTATGTACATAACAATGGAAAGCAGCCAGTTTATGCTGCCATGGGTGAGTAGAATTTGCAGGTATGACAGTATCTGTGTACGTAGGCTTACGGTAAATTTGAAACTGGTGCCTATTATTTACTCTTGTAATAGTTAAATCCAGAAAATTTAATGAACGATTTTCCTCTAATTCTCGTTTGAACTTTATTTTTGGATGTTTGTTATTGAGAGCACTAATAAACAAATCTAGCTGCCTCATACTCCCCTTCCAACATAAAATTAAATCATCAACATACCTATAATAATATACTAAATTGCTGTTCCCCACTATATATTGTTTTTCAAAGTTATCCATAAAAACGTCAGCCATTAAAGGACTAAGAGGTGACCCCATTGCTAAACCATCACTCTGCAAATAATATTGACCATTAAATCTGAAATAATTTTGTTTCATGCATAAAGTTACTAATTCTATTAACTCACAAACCTCCCCCGGATGTAAACGCTTCCTTTCTAAGTGACATCTAAGAATATTTAAGGTTTCACTATATGGTACGTTGGTAAACAAACTATCCACATCTAAAGAAAGTAATGTTGAGTTTGGCGGTATATTAATGTCTTTAATTTTATTTACTAAATCTGAACTATTCTTTAAACTATATATTGGCTTAAAAGAAGATTTTTCCCGAACAATGCTATTTAACTTCCTCGCTACAAACCGGTTGGACAAACCGGTCGAAGCTTTGATACTAGATTTAAAGAGCATGTCTCGTCATATAGGCATGATCATCCAGAGAAATCAAACTTTGCCAAGCATTTATTAGAAACGAATCATTCGTTGTTAGACTCAGATACGTACGAAATTTTACATTATTGTGATAAGGGTTTGCGGCTATCGGTTTTAGAACAATTGGAAATAATTAGGTACAACAACATGGGGTCTATTATTAATGAACAAGTTAATTTGGTTTCTTCGCCTTTGTTACGACTTGGTTCTAATTTTAATAATGTGTCATAGTAATAATGAGAACATGACTTCTCTTTTTACCGTACTCGGTTAAAAATAACGGGGTACCTGGCGTAGATTAAAAATAAAAATAAAAAGGGTAGTTTGGAATTCATTTCTTAAAAAAGGGTACTTTAGGACTTACATAAAAGGGTAGTTTGGAATTTATAAAATATTAGTGGGTACGTTGGTTTTGTCATTAACTAAGTTGAGTACATGGTTTACATATGTCAGTAGTGGAAGTGGTGGCATGTTGAGCGGTTGTTGTTGTGCTTCGTAAATGGCCTCGTGGAGAGTGCCGAAACGCGTCAGCGTTTAGTATAGTGGTGGTGGTGATAGTTGGGTCTGTGTGGCATGTGTTGATTCGTGTAGCAGTGGAGGTGGAGGTGTTGCATGGAAACATACATTTGCCGCACAGATATAACTATTTGTCATTAGTGGTCGCGGGTGAGCAAAGTAATTGTTTTTTAGTTCATAAATATGGACCTCCGCAAAGTAACGCCTGATTCAATAAATTATTTAAAATCGGCAAGCGTAGCCGTACAGGCACGTTTATATATCAAGATAACAAAACAACACCGTTTAGCTGTTCAAAACATTTGGTTTAATCAACGTTGTAAGCATTTAAATGTTGTACCAAATTATATAAATTTACATAGCAATAACACTAGTAGGGCCGCTACGATAGCAATAAATAAGGCTCGCAAGATTTGGTTAAATGAGGAGTCTCGTCATTGGTTTTGTGTTAGAGATAATTTAAAATTACATCTTAGAGTACTACTTTCGGAACTGGTATTTAAATTGCATAATATTGAGTTTGATACTTTGGACCAAAAGGCGAGATATTTTGCTTCGGTGCAGGCACATAAAAAGTATGTTACCCAAACTAATAAATTGCGTAGGCTTACGCGAAATGGAACTCAGTCTCTTTTGAACAACAATAATAGTGAGTCAAGTAACGGTAACGGTTTCTACCCTCGAGTTAAAAATCTCACTAATGTCGAATTTGTAGAAGGTGAAGTGCAGTTATTGGAAAAAGGTTTGAAATATAACTTACCCTCTAAATTTAGTCAGAAATTAGTGGAGGGTTTGGCGGTAGATTCTGAGGTTGCGATTGTTTGTAATCGCGGTGACTTTGATACTAAGGTTTTGGTTGCTAATTCATTAAAAAATACAACTTCTTCTGGGGGTATTTCGTATGTTGGTGACTTGCATTCATTACGTTCTATTCAGCAAAAGGTCCATGACAATGATTTGGTAATTTCTAAGGCCGATAAGGGCAATTGTATTGTTGTTTTAGAAAGGGGTCAATATAATGATAAAGTAAATGACATCATTCAAGGAGAGGGTTTTTTGAATTTACGTAGGGATCCCACCGCCGCGTTTCATAAAGACCTAAAAAACCTTCTGAAAAATTCTGCATTTACCTTTGACACCGAACAAAAGAGGAGCAATGTGATTCCTATGAATCCGCAGGCACCAATTTTATATGGTTTACCTAAAATTCACAAGGATGGTGTTCCTGTTCGCCCTGTTGTTTCATACGTGAGTGCTCCAGCGTATAAAGTAGCGAGGAAGTTAAATAGCATTGTTCGGGAAAAATCTTCTTTTAAGCCAATATATAGTTTAAAGAATAGTTCAGATTTAGTAAATAAAATTAAAGACATTAATATACCGCCAAACTCAACATTACTTTCTTTAGATGTGGATAGTTTGTTTACCAACGTACCATATAGTGAAACCTTAAATATTCTTAGATGTCACTTAGAAAGGAAGCGTTTACATCCGGGGGAGGTTTGTGAGTTAATAGAATTAGTAACTTTATGCATGAAACAAAATTATTTCAGATTTAATGGTCAATATTATTTGCAGAGTGATGGTTTAGCAATGGGGTCACCTCTTAGTCCTTTAATGGCTGACGTTTTTATGGATAACTTTGAAAAACAATATATAGTGGGGAACAGCAATTTAGTATATTATTATAGGTATGTTGATGATTTAATTTTATGTTGGAAGGGGAGTATGAGGCAGCTAGATTTGTTTATTAGTGCTCTCAATAACAAACATCCAAAAATAAAGTTCAAACGAGAATTAGAGGAAAATCGTTCATTAAATTTTCTGGATTTAACTATTACAAGAGTAAATAATAGGCACCAGTTTCAAATTTACCGTAAGCCTACGTACACAGATACTGTCATACCTGCAAATTCTACTCACCCATGGCAGCATAAACTGGCTGCTTTCCATTGTTATGTACATAGACTACTAACTGTACCTCTGTCGAAAGAGCATTATGATTCTGAGTTACATACTATATATCAGATAGCAACAACAAATGGTTATAGTACAGCAATGGTTAATAGTCTGGTTCAAAAGAAGCAGGGACGGATAGTGAATAGCATGCTTTACTCTGCGTTGCCATCTCAGCCTACTAACAAATTTAGATCTAGTATTACTTATGTTGGCCGGTTGTCTGACAAGATTTATAATATTTTAAAATCAAATAACATCAATGTTGCCTTTTAGACTACTAATTCTTTACGTTCTAGACTTTGTAATAACAAAGAAAAGGTGGATAAAGGGAACAGGTCGGGCGTATATAAACTCACTTGTGGCGACTGTAGTCAAGTATACATTGGACAAACCGGTCGAAGCTTTGATACTAGATTTAAAGAGCATGTCTCGTCATATAGGCATGATCATCCAGAGAAATCAAACTTTGCCAAGCATTTATTAGAAACGAATCATTCGTTGTTAGACTCAGATACGTACGAAATTTTACATTATTGTGATAAGGGTTTGCGGCTATCGGTTTTAGAACAATTGGAAATAATTAGGTACAACAACATGGGGTCTATTATTAATGAACAAGTTAATTTGGTTTCTTCGCCTTTGTTACGACTTGGTTCTAATTTTAATAATGTGTCATAGTAATAATGAGAACATGACTTCTCTTTTTACCGTACTCGGTTAAAAATAACGGGGTACCTGGCGTAGATTAAAAATAAAAATAAAAAGGGTAGTTTGGAATTCATTTCTTAAAAAAGGGTAGTTTAGGACTTACATAAAAGGGTAGTTTGGAATTTATAAAATATTAGTGGGTACGTTGGTTTTGTCATTAACTAAGTTGAGTACATGGTTTACATATGTCAGTAGTGGAAGTGGTGGCATGTTGAGCGGTTGTTGTTGTGCTTCGTAAATGGCCTCGTGGAGAGTGCCGAAACGCGTCAGCGTTTAGTATAGTGGTGGTGGTGATAGTTGGGTCTGTGTGGCATGTGTTGATTCGTGTAGCAGTGGAGGTGGAGGTGTTGCATGGAAACATACATTTGCCGCACAGATATAACTATTTGTCATTAGTGGTCGCGGGTGAGCAAAGTAATTGTTTTTTAGTTCATAAATATGGACCTCCGCAAAGTAACGCCTGATTCAATAAATAAGTAGGTATTACCTTTACAGGTAATAATTAAAATCTAAACAAACTAACACTGCCTAATTAGCAACATATCAGCTATTAGTTAAGTAATTAGGTATATTTTTAATTAGTCCAATTCAATGTCGGGCTAAACTTGACGTAGGTATGTAGTTAATAAATGAGTGATTCGTTTATTTCACTAAAAACCTTAATTGTACAAAAACGATAAAAAAAAACAGAATATAGCAAAAATTACACTAACAGTGACAGTTATAATTGGCGTTTAACTTATATACACAGACGTAGGTAGTTGATAATTTCAATATTATAGAACTAAAATACTGCTACAAGTCCGGGAATCAGCTTCCTTCTATGACAACACTTCCGGAGCGGTACAACCCGATACCTGTCATTCCCCTCGTGTTGCAGGTATTCATGGGCGACGCCATAGCTTTCCATCAGATGTCTCACCTGCTCGTTTTCCCCCGCTAATATAAAAAAAGGAAAAAACATTTTATGATAACAACAAATATTTCGACGAATTGAGAAACCTCCTCTTTTTTTGAAGTCGGTTAAAAATGCTCATATTACCAAGACGTCTTAGTCACACTGTAAGCCGCCAAACGGATCCGACAAGTATTACCCCCACTTTTCGAAGAGAAAGTCATTGCTCACGACACGCAAAATCCAACTCTAACACTTTGTCACTAAGTCGAATTTCCAAAGTACATTCCGGGGCCATTACTCTAATTAATTACATAATATTTTTGTGTGTCTGTTGATCAGTGTTGCGGTTTGTAAACATGTATGAGTCATCGGAGTTGTGATAATCAAGATCATCGAACTCCATGATAAAAGATCACCTTTGACCCAGATTGGTTATTTACGCTAACATTGGGTGGTAGGTAGGACCTTGTGCGAGGTCCGTTCGGATCGCTACCACCATCTTACTCTGTAATCCTGCCGCTAAGCAGCAGTGTTTGCACTGTTGTGTCCCGGTGTGGAGAGTAAGACAGCCGGTGTAATTACGGGCACAAGGAGGCATTTCATCTTAGCCCTCTAGGTTGGTGACGCATCTGCAAAAAAAAAACACTAAACCAAGTGATTAGTATACTCGTCGAAATTTATCTGTTACTAGCTGTTGCCCGCGACTTCGTCTGCGTAGAATTCGGTTATCGCTATCCTGCGGGAGCTATACGATTTTTCGGGATGAAAGATAGCCTATGTTTTAATCTAGGGTATAAGCTATCCCCATACACATACTCACTCTCTCACAAGCTTTCGCATTTATAATATTAGTAGGAAGGATATGACTAATTTCGAGTAGCTAACTGGGTTTGATTCCCAGTGCCAACTATAAACTAAATACCATGGGACAAATTGACACCAATTGACCTAGTCCCAAACTAGGCAAAGCCCGTACTATAGGTACTAGACAACGGATAAACATACTTATATAGATAAATACATACTTATATACGACATATTAAACATCCAAGACTCGAGAGCAAATATTCGTATTCATCATACAAACACCTGCCCCGACCGGGGATCGAACCCGGGACCTTAAGCTTCATAGTCAGGCTCTCTAACCACTAGGCTATTCGGTCGTCAAACTATAATTTTTCAAAATACAATTTCTATAACAGGAAAACACAAAACTGTAATCAAAATTTCATTTAGTCCGTAGGCGGTTAACACGGTGGGTTCGCATGTAATCGTCTGATAAATCGCCTTGCTCTCTGGGGATTCCCCAGTGTTGCCATAGCTCATACGAGTGTTGTCTTAGGCAATGGCGGATCAAGAGCATTTCAACATCAGGGTTTGAGGGATACCATGAACTGGATTATGAAACCAGGATCCAGCGGACTGAGTAGTAGCTGGGTATGGGACAAGGAGGGCTGGAGACGGCTTTCGTTAAAAACAATAAAAAAAATTGCGGTTGATAATTCGTCTCTTCCTGAAATACGCATATTAATTATCCGTAATATTATTTATTACGTAAATATTAATTATTACGTAAAAATACCGAAGCAGAAAATTCGAAATTGTAGAATAGAAAAGTGCTTAACAGGAAAAATGAAAAATATGCTTAGTAGATTTAAAAAGAGTTTTCGTTATCAAACGATAATTTATTAGGAGTGAAATTTAAACAGAGCTCAAGGTATCAAACGACCTAATTATTAGGAGTTAAGTTGCACCTTCTTTTTTAATATTATATTTTAAGCGTTTAAAAGAGTCAGTAAAACCAAAACTAAAATGAAGTTCTCAGTTCGTTTATATTTGGTGGTAAATTTCAATTTAACCGGGGTTTTTTTTTAAATTTCGTCAAACGAAATAATTAGTTGTCTAATAAAAAAACTAAATATACCTAAACAAAATGATAAAAAAAGTCCGTCTCCATACAATTTCGTTCAAAACTCACAAAATGCTCACTGGGATATCCCAGACACGTTGCGCTAACTTCATTCAAACTACAACGTCTATCCAACGAACAACGCCAACCTTATTACCTTAGCATAAAGCCCAAAATCCTCTGACATCTACGTTATGCCCAAACCGCAAGCCATTTTAGTGCAAGTCAAATTATGCCAAACAAAACTGTGCCTTATAAGAAAGATACAGAGTTAGTTGTGGACAAGTGATTGTATTACGGTTCGGTTGATACAATACGGATCCAAGAAGTTTATGCAATTCTTATGTTTATTATATAAGCTTGTTTGAGGCTGGACTGTTCACTCTTGCTTGCATTCTTCAGTGCATTGAACGTGGACTGAATTTTTGGTATAGCAGGTGAGTGTTATGTGAAAGTAAATTATCACAAATTAATTTATAAATTAAGTTAAAAGTGTGTGCGGTGATGTTTGTTTTGTGACATAATAATCCCAGCGAATCAAATGTTACATACATTTTTATAAATAGAACAGGTAAACAATTACGTGTTTACAAATAAATGCAAAGTTGTCAAAAAATAACTGATTGAAAAATTTAAAATAGTGAACTAATTATTTGTTAATTCGTTCAACAGTTACACAATTAAGTATCAGAGTTAAACAGTAATTTATTGAATCAGGCGTTACTTGTGTATTTATCTTGTTTTTTTTTACAATACAGTGTTTACTTACTTACTTACTTTACCATGTTCAGGAAACAAATACTTTGCTCACGCGAGAGTTAAACAATGGCCAGTATGTCTAGCACAACGCACAGTGCGACTTCTATCTCGCGCAAGAACAACTGCCCGTCCTTTTCTGTAACTCAGAATGCAACGGGACGGGTAATATAATCTCGCGCGAAAAACAAAGACGCGGCCAGTCATGCTAGCCCTACAGGTTTGATCAAGATGAGGAGTTGTGAGAGATCAGAGGATACACACTAAATTCTATAATTTAGTGTGTACCCTCTGATCTCTCCAGTGTGTAGCCTATGCTACCAAAAAAAACGTTCATATGCTTCCATACAAAACGTACTTATTTCATTATTCTATGGTTGTTAAAGAGAAAGTCATAGTCCTGGCTTGTTAAAGTTGACTGACTTTTTTAGGTCAAGATCATACACGTACTAATTACGCAATGGATGAGGCATTGTTATGTCACTGAATGGCTGTTACGTCGCGGTGCAGCGTATGAATGCTTTTCGTTTTGTGGTGATACAGGACGCTTTTTGTAACAAAAACTACATAATAATTATATTGGATTTGTTGTTAGGTTTGATAATAATTTACCAACAGAAACTGACCCTGTTATTCATAAACCTATTTTAACTAAAATGCCGTTAAAGTTCGTTCGTCCTTTTTTGTCACATTGACATTTCCGTTAGTAAGAAGAAGACAAAACCTATTTTAGCTAATGGAGGCTTGAGTGACGTTTATGAATAAGGCCCTGAAAATTTACCTATCCGACGGTAGTGTTGAAACAGATTTTAACACTTTTTTTACTTTAAAAGAAAACGATCAGCTTCATGTACGATCTAAGATCATAGAAGATCTAAGTTTGTCACAACATTCTACTAATATTATAAACGCGATAACTTGTGAGGATCGAAGAAAATAGTGTTTGGTAATCTTTCACACGAAAACTTTTAATGGATTTTGATGAAAACTCAGAAAACCATTCCATAGAATAACGTTCTATTGCAAATAATTCTAAGCAGACAACTCATGTATGACACTCACTTTTCTGTCTAAAAAGCGTCTGCAAACAGGACAGATTCGCTTTCTTCTCTTCTCAGTCGTACACTCTTGACAGAGTGGTCGTGGTCATGTTTCGGTCGGTTTCTGCGCCACCGCTGTCCTCGCGATGCGTCGCCATGCAGCTCGATGTTTGACAGAGTGAGAGCAATCGTTTATACTGGAGATTCGCTTTATGTCTGCAATAATTGTAAAAGTGTGCTATCCATCACAGCTATAATTATCGGGATAGGAGGAAAGAGATCCTCGATTTGCATAAACCGAGCGTGTAACATTATGCGTAGGTATTTTGACGCCACGAGTCTATATTTAGTGAGGGAATGTCTTCAATTAACAGCGCCAAGTTATTTGTTGGTGTTTGAGCAGTTCATTGTTGAATAACAAGTTATTTTGTTTTCAAAACCTGAGGTTCAAAGTCCTTCTTTTCGGCACATGAGGTACCTATACTCTTTCCTTCTATCCCAATATAGTTCTGTGGTGCTATATATACCTATAAATCAATAGCTTTACTGACTGACTGGCAGACAGACGACGCGCGGCACGCAAGGAATTTTCGAAATTCCCAAGGGAACTAGTCTATATTTAGTTTTTCTTTAAACAAGTAGAGAATATTCGGGAATATTCATAGTGAGAACATACCCAGTCCGTAGCGATCGATCTTCGTACATCGGCGCTACTAATAGAGCAGTCAAATCACGCGCAGCGATCCGACGCAGAAAACGGAGCGGACTATTTTTTTTAAGCCTATAATGAAAAGGTTGTTTATACCGCCATTACGGGTAACCGTGACTCAAGCTTTTATGATTGTGTTGCAATACAATACAAATATTCTTTATTGAACACTACAAAACAGTACAAGGACAAGGAAAAAAAAGCCAATTCAGATGATAATAATAATACTGGATAATAATAATTTTCTTCTTCCGTCAATGGCAGGCTTGTGCCAATCAGTATACAGTATGAAGCATGTTTGTAATTTAAAAAAAAATTAATCCAAACTGATTTAACCCCACCTATTCCATGTCGGATTCTTAGCCATCAGCCAATGAAGTTCCGTACATTTTTGGCCAGTAAATCACTTGACCAATACGATCATCCCGGTCATGAACGCTAATCCTATTTTTCTTATTATGGTCACGTTGCTCCACAGACAGACACACATAAAATAGAAAATAAATGGAAAATCGATAATCCTGACAGCAGCCCGCTTCATCTCAATTTGTGGATGTAGGTCTGTGGGATGGGATTTACGAATAAATGATCAGTTCGTGATGGTATTAACGTTCGTTTTATGTGGGTGTATAGTGCAGATATTTGTGATATTTTATAAGGGGCAATGTAAGTTAAAGTTATTTCAGAATACAGAATAAACCAGAACTCGCGAGCGTGCCTAGAAGTGAGGCAACTAATTAAACTACTCTTAAATAGAGTAGGTAGTTTCGCATAGTCATCTTCGTGCACCCAGCATTATCGTGACGGTTGTACTAATGACAATACTAATGAATCTCTTCTCGTGACGTTAAACATACAGAAATACCGTTGGGTGAAAAAACAGAATATGCTTAAATTTCAAGTATAAACGGGTAGCGAAATCAATAAAAAAAGGACTCACTCCGCGGCATGCGATTATGACTGAACGCGGCTTCTGATTTATTCTGTATTCTGAGGTAACTACAATCTTTTTAGGCAATAACGCAAGTTCGAGTAAGGGAATATTGTAAATAAGATACTCAGAAGGCTGTCTTATTATAACATCACACAAATCGTTTTTGATAGCCGCTGAACACCGCGAAGATGGATATAATTATAAAGATGAAGAGATGAAAGAAAAGAACAGAATAAAATAAGACAGTCTTCTAATAGGTTCAAGTGTGTTAGTCATGAGTTTTGTATTTACGACGAAAATGTATGAAAGGCTTAGGTCCGGCAGTGGACGTCTTCCGCGGCTGATAATGATGATGATGATGATGTCAAACATAAAACATACCCCACCAGATCTTTTATTTTTATTAATTTAAGCATAAAAACCACTTAATTGAAGAAAGTGCTCATGCCTATTCAATATTCAATGAGAGTACCTAACTTAAGCTAAGTTTTCTTACGTTGACCACTAACCTTTATACACATTGTGTCCAAATTCTTTTCTTTTCCGCAAACTGTTTCGCGCCATTTTCGGTCTAGACTATTGAGTAATTTAAGCTTCCGCTTCCAACCTTCCAGGTCATTCAAATTAAACCTTTCTTCGTCACAACTAAGAGTTCATTTTCATAAAATTTCAAATCGTGTCCAAGACTCGACATATGTGACGTGAAGTTCACACTCCAGTGCGTTCTAGAAACTATTAAACTAAACTAAACTCTATACTAGACTGCTAGAATCCTTTTTAGTTTGATCGCCGTGTCCTATTCGAAGTCTTGTTCTACTTTCGTTCAAATTTTCCCGTTAGCTATGTCGACTTATGCGGCGCTGTTATTGGTCGCTCAAAACGTCATCGATTTTACACTGTTTAAGCAGTAGGAAAGCGTACCCAATATAACGGGCTCTTCTTGTGTACGACACTGGTGTCAATATCGTATTTATTTTTACTGATAAAGTTGTCAAAAACAGTGTTTGAATTCATTTAATACGGAATAGAAGTTTACCTTGAACGCGTTTTTTAGTTGTCACTGAAATGTTTTTACAAAGAATTGTGAACTTTGTAGTGCATAGGATAGCGAAGTTTTGAAGTATCAGCAACTTCGGAGTGGATTTTAGGAGTTGGTGTAATACGAGAAAGTTTGAGTAAACGGGATAGTGTTATTATCTCTGATGTTAAAATGATTTGAACTGTGGAAAATGATGTAAGTTTTACTTTAAACGTATTAAAATATTGATCATTGCGTATTTGGTAAAAGTTGTTCCGTGTATTTTTATTTTCTTTTTCTTATCACTGAACTGACTCAACTTCCGATAGCCAAAATCACTTTCCCTCCCATATAAATTAGTTGACTTTTCTAATCAGATAATAGACAAGTGGTGCTTCGTATTTATTTTGCAAATCATAATTTTTAAGGTAACGGTCGCAAAGTACATGATCAATTTCTATAATTTTCCGTCAAAAAACAAAAACCCGAGACGTGTTGCACATACTCTTGGCCGATTTTTTTAAAGGAAAAACAAAATATTTATAGGTTATTTATGAACTGTTTGATCTATTTTTACGCTTCCCTTATAATTTTGATCTCAACCTGCTTTTTATGTTGGGCCCTGCGTGGGAGTAGGGGAGGATAGCCGAAATTGGGTTCGTGGATTTATCATTCACTTTTTAAATGTAAATGTGAATTTATTCAGCCAAAAACGAAGCCAGCCAGTCTGTTTGATTAAGGAAAAGTTGACATTGACCCTATTATGTAAAAACCGATAAGTACAAAAACTATTAATTTCATCTTGAATATTTCACGCAAAACAGATTCAATGGGGTTATCGCCAGTCAGAAATCGGCTGAGTGAGTCTATCTGTCAATTTCCATCAGTCATAGGCCTGCAATTTCTGACAGATCTCGCGGCCCTAGGTCTCACGGTAGTTCTCATCATCATCGCCAGCCTTTTTACGTCCCACTGCTGGGCACAGGCCACCGGCCACCTCTCAGAATGTGAGGACTTTGCCCATAGTTCCCACGCGGCCCAGTGTGGATTGGGAACATCACACGCATTGCTTTGTGGGTCACCTCACGAAAAGCTCATGATAAATGTAATTTTGCACATAAATTCCAAAAAACTAAGAGATGCGTTTAAACTCACTACCATGTACTTAAGAGGCCATAAGGTCAAACCACTAGACTGGATTAACATAAATAAATGAAGAAAAATAATCTTTAGGAGGTTTCCTTGTAACCCACTTAAAAATGGCTTAGTAGAGAGTCATAATACATTCCGAACTAACTAATCTTTCGTACTCCATTTTCCTTAGGGCTGTTATAAGTTTGACATATTTGTGTCATCTGTGTGTCTGTCTGTGGCATCGTAGCTCCTAAGCGAATGGACCGAACCCTCTGCTTAAGAGGCTATAGGTCAAACCACTCGGGCTGATAGTTGTACAGAGTTACGGACGGTAGTTATAAAGTTATTATTTTGTATCTCTCCAGATCAGCACTCTAACATGGCGACTTGGTGGACGCTGGTGGTGTTAACCGCGCTCGTGCTGCAGACACGAGCAGATGGGGGGTTCAGACTCCCTGACCAGCCTCCTAAGGAGGAGGCGAGGGAGGAAGGAAGATCCCTACACTTTGGAGGGGATCGGGGCAGATCTGTAAGTTTTTGTCTATATTCAATATAGGCTTGCGTTTGAGCATGCCTGATGTTTAGAGGTAGAGTTTCTATCGGTCGACTGGAGGATGGTAGACCTTCTACAGACAGCAAAGTGTCGGTTTGTAAGTATACTTATTAAATTCGTCAGTGGATTAAAACAAGAGACAGATTGATTAATTGGAACAGCTGCTAGTTGTACTACATTGGAAAGGCACTGCCTTGCCAAAAGCCTTGCTTTGCTTTGAACGAAAGACTTGATTAAAACAGCTGTTGTCGATAGATGCTTAAGTTAATGATGTTACAGTGGAAAATTTACCCCTGATGACGATGACGAGAACATTATATTCATCAAAAACTACACGTCAGGAACAGCGATCAAGTTAAACTAAAAAATTTCTAGGCAACCGTTAAAAAAAATCTAATTTTATAATATATATAGCTCGATACCCACTCACTCACTGACTGACATGCTGTTTTGAGGAACCCACGAGGGTTGGGGTGGAACTGTATACATCACCGTATCCAAAATGCCGCCCCGACCCCAGGAAAAATACGAAATCGACCTGAACGTGGAAAGTAACCTGTCTCAGGTAGCGGCTCTCTGCAACGGCTCGACCTACCGAGTTTGCCCGAAACTAAAGTCGCTCAGAACAGCCAGCCAATGGGTGAGCCGGTCAAAATCTTTTCAAAATGGCGAAAACAAGATGGCCGCCATACAAAATTGAAACGCGATTATCTCGCAAACCAATCGAGATGGATGACAGGTGCTCGACCAAATGTCATTCAGGGTGGGAGGGGTAATCTATCGGGATATTTTTTTTTCCAAGATGGCGGATTCAAAATGGCGGCCATTTTCTTTTTTGCTCTGATTCGATTGAAATTTTACATCCAGGGCTCTTGAGGGCCACTAAATCAAACGCCGTAATTGGTTTTTCGATTTTCCGATTTTCCAAGATGGCCGCCATACGATGGAAAATCTGGCTCACTGACATGCTGTTTTGAAGAACCCATGAAGGGTAGGGTACAACTCTCTACAACATTGCATCAGAAATGCCGCCTCGACCACTAAAAAAGTATAAAATTGACCTGAATGTGGAAATTGACCTGACACATGGTTAGTTCTCCGCGACGACTTGACCTACCGAGTTTGCCCGAAACTAAAGTCGCTCAGAACAGCCAGCCAATGGGTAAGCCGATCAAAGTTTTTCAAAATGGCGAAAACAAGATGGCCGCCATACAAAATTGAAAAGCGATTATCTCGCAAACCAGCTGAGATGGATGAAAGGTGCTTGAACTAATATTGTTCAAAATAGGAAGGGTAATCTAATGAAGTAATTTTTTTTCCAAGATGGCGGATTCAAAATGGCGGCGAAATATTTTCTTGTTTGATTCGATTGAAATTTGGCGATCAGGGCTCTTAAGGGCCACAGTATTTAACGCCATAATGGATTTTTCGATTTCTCAATTTTCCAAGATGGCCGCCATACAATGTTATGTCTGACTCACTGACTTACTGTTGTTTTGTAGCAGCCTTTAGAGGTTGGGTTTGACTCTATAGCCCATCACATCAGAAATGCCGCCACGACCAACAAAACAATAAATAATCGACCTGAACTTGGAAACTGACCCGACACATGGGGTAGCTCTCTGTAACGACTTGACCTACCGAGTTTGCCCGAAACTAATATTGTTTAGAACAGCCAACCAATGGGTGAGCCGGTCAAAGTTTTTTCAAAATGGCGAAAACAAGATGGCCACCATACAAAATTGATTGTTGGTTAGTTTGGTAGTTTAATAAGTTGATAGTTGGTTAGTTTGATACTTGGTTATTTGGTTTGTTTGGTAGTTTGATACTTGGTTAGTTGGTTAGTTTGTTGGTTGGTTGGTTGGTTGGTTGGTTGGTTAGTTGGTTGGTTGGTTGGTTGGTTGGTTGGTTGGTTGGTTGGTTGGTTGGTTGGTTTGTTGGTTAATTAGTTGGTTGGTTGGTTAGTTGATTGGTTGGTTGGTTGGTTAGTTGGTTAGTTTGATGGTTGGTTGGTTGGTTGGTTGGTTGGTTAGTTGGTTTGTTCGTTAATTAGTTGGTTGGTTGGTTAGTTAGTTAGTTTGTTGGTTGGTTGGTTGGTTAATTGGTTTGTTGGTTAATTAGTTGGTTGGTTGGTTGGTTGATTGGTTGGTTAGTTACTTGGTTAGTTGGTTTGTTGGTTGGTTGGTTGGTTAGTTTGTTAGTTTGTTGGTTGGTTAGTTGGTTAGTTTTGTAGTTTGATAGTTTGATAGATGGTTAGTTGGTTAGTTTGGTAGTTTGATAGTTTGACACTTGGTTAGTTGGTTAGTTTGGTAGTTTGATAGTTTGTTAGTTGGTTAATTTGGTAGTTTGATAGTTTGATACTTGGTAAGTTGGTTAGTTTGGTAGTTTGATACTTGGTTAGTTGGTTAGTTTGGTAGTTTGATAGTTGGTTAGTTTGGTAGTTTGATAGTTGGTTAGTTGGTTAGTTTGGTAGTTTATTAGTTTGATACTTGGTTAGTTGGTTAGTTTGGTAGTTTGATACTTGATTAGTTGGTTAGTTCCGTAGTTTGATAGTTGGTTAGTTTGGTAGTTTGATAGTTTGTTAGTTGGTTAGTTTGGTAGTTTGATAGTTTGATACTTGGTTAGTTGGTTAGTTTGGTAGTTTGATACTTAATTAGTTGGTTAGTTTGGTAATTTGATAGTTGGTTAGTTGGTTAGTTTGGTAGTTTAATAGTTTGTTAGTTGGTTAGTTTGTTAGTTGGTTGGTTGATTGGTTGGTTGGTTAGTTGGTTAGTTTGTTGGTTGGTTGGTTGGTTGGTTGGTTAGTTAGTTGGTTATTTGATTGGTTGGTTATTTGGTTAGTTGGTTACTTGGTTGGTTGATTGGTTGGTTGGTTAGTTGGTTTATTGGTAAGTTGATTGGTTGGTTGGTTATTTGGTTAGTTGGTTTGTTTGGTAGTTTGATACTTGGTTAGTTGGTTAGTTTGGTAGTTTGATACTTGGTTAGTTCGTTAAACTACCAAAGTTTGATAGTTAGTTAGTTAGTTAGTTTGGTAGTTTGATAGTTTGTTAGTTGGTTAGTTAATTGGTTGGTTGATTGGTTGGTTGGTTAGTTGGTTGGTTGGTTATTTGGTTAGTTGGTTTGTTGGTTAATTGGTTGGTTAGTTGGTTAGTTTGTTAGTTTGTTGGTTGGTTAGTTGGTTAGTTTGATAATTTGATACTTGGTTAATTGGTTAGTTTGGTAGTTTGATAGTTTGTTAGTTGGTTAGTTTGATAGTTTGATAGTTGGTTAGTTGGTTAGTTTGGTAGTTTGATAGTTTGATACTTGGTTAGTTGGTTAGTTTGGTAGTTTGATACTTGGTTATTTGGTTAGTTTGGTAGTTTGATACTTGGATAGTTGGTTAGTTTGGTAGTTTGATAGTTGGTTAGTTGGTTAGTTTGGTAGTTTGATAGTTTGATACTTGGTTAGTTGGTTAGTTTGGTAGTTTGATACTTGGTTAGTTGGTTAGTTTGGTAGTTTGATAGTTGGTTAGTTGGTTATTTTGGTAGTTCGATAGTTGGTTAGTTGATTAGTTTGGTAGTTTGATAGTTTGATACTTGGTTGGTTAGTTTGGTAGTTTGATAGTTGGTTAGTTTGGTAGTTTGATAGTTGGTTAGTTGGTTAGTTTTGTAGTTTGATAGTTTGATACTTGGTTAGTTGGTTAGTTTGGTAGTTTGATACTTGGTTAGTTGGTTAGTTCCGTAGTTTGATAGTTGGTTTGTTGGTTAGTTTGGTAGTTTGAAAGTTTGATAGATTGTTAGTTGGTTAGTTTGGTAGTTTGATAGTTTGATACTTGGTTAGTTGGTTATTTTGGTAGTTTGATACTTGGTTAGTTGGTTAGTTTGGTAGTTTGATACTTGGTTAGTTGGTTAGTTTGGTAGTTTGATAGTTGGTTAGTTTGGAAGTTTGATAGTTTGACAGTTGGTTTGTTTGTTAGTTGGTTGGTTGATTGGTTAGTTGGTTAGTTGGTTGGTTGGTTGATCGGTTGGTTGGTTGATTGGTTGGTTGGTTATTTGGTTAGTTTGTTAGTTGGTTGGTTGATTGGTTGTTGGTTTGTTGGTTAGTTTGTTGGTTGGTTATTTGGTCAGTTTGTTAGTTGGTTGGTTGGTTGGTTGATTGGTGTTTTGGTTGGTTGGTGTTTTGGTTGGTTTATTTGTTTGTTGGTGGGTTGGTTGGTTTGTTGGTTGGTTGAATGGTTAGTTTGTTAGTTTGTTGGTTGGTTAGTTGGTTAGTTTGAAAGTTGGTTAGTTTTGTAGTTTGATAGTTTGATAGTTGGTTAGTTGGTTAGTTTGGTAGTTTGATAGTTTGACACTTGGTTAGTTTTGTAGTTTGATAGTTTGATAGTTGGTTAGTTGGTTAGTTTGGTAGTTTGATAGTTTGACACTTGGTTAGTTGGTTAGTTTGGTAGTTTGATAGTTTGTTAGTTGGTTAGTCTGGTAGTTTGATAGTTTGATACTTGGTTAGTTGGTTAGTTTGGTAGTTTGATACTTGGTTAGTTGGTTAGTTTGGTAGTTTGATAGTTGGTTAGTTGGTTAGTTTGGTAGTTTGATAGTTTGATACTTGGTTAGTTGGTTAGTTTGGTAGTTTGATACTTGGTTAGTTGGTTGGTTCCGTAGTTTGATACTTGGTTAGTTGGTTAGTTTGGTAGTTTGATACTTGGTTAGTTGGTTAGTTTGGTAGTTTGATAGTTAGTTAGTTGGTTAGTTTGGTAGTTTAATAGTTTGTTAGTTGGTTAGTTTGTTAGTTGGTTGGTTGATTGGTTGGTTAATAAGTTGGTTAGTTTGTTGGTTGGTTGGTTGGTTGGTTGGTTAGTTAGTTGGTTATTTGGTTGGTTGGTTATTTGGTTAGTTGGTTATTTGGTTGGTTGATCGGTTGGTTGGTTAGTTGGTTTATTGGTAAGTTGATTGGTTGGTTGGTTATTTGGTTAGTTGGTTTGTTGGTTGGTTGGTTGGTTTGTTGGTTGGTTGGTTGGTTAGTTAATTAGTTGGTTATTTTGGTAGTTTGATAGTTTGATAGTTGGTTAGTTTGATAGTTTGATACTTGGTTAGTTGGTTAGTTTGGTACTTTGATAGTTGGTTAGTTTGGTAGTTTGTCAGTTTTGTTTTGTTAGATTGGTTGGTTGGTTAGTTGGTTTATTGGTTAGTTGATTGGTTGGTTGGTTATTTGGTTAGTTGGTTTGTTGGTTGGTTGGTTGGTTGGTTGGTTGGTTAGTTAATTAGTTGGTTAGTTTGTTAGTTTGTTGGTTGGGTAGTTGGTCAGTTAATTAGTTTGATAGTTATTTTGGTAGTTTGATAGTTAGATAGTTGGTTAGTTTGGAAGTTTGATAGTTTGATAGTTGGTTAGTTTGATAGTTTGATACTTGGTTAGTTGGTTAGTTTTGTAGGTTGATAGTTGGTTAGTTTGGTAGTTTGATAGTTGGTTAGTAGGTTAGTTTGGTAGTTTGATAGTTTGATACTTGGTTAGTTGGTTAGTTTGGTAGTTTGATACTTGGTTAGTTGGTTAGTTTGGTAGTTTGATAGTTTGTTAGTTGGTTAGTTTGATAGTTTGATAGTTGGTTAGTTGGTTAGTCTGGTAGTTTGATAGTTTGAATACTTGGTTAGTTGGTTAGTTTGGTAGTTTGATACTTGGTTAGTTTGGTAGTTTGATAGCTGGTTAGTTGGTTATTTTGGTAGTTCGATAGTTGGTTAGTTGATTAGTTTGGTAGTTTGATAGTTTGATACTTGGTTGGTTGGTTAGTTTGGTAGTTTGATAGTTGGTTAGTTTGGTAGTTTGATAGTTGGTTAGTTGGTTAGTTTGGTAGTTTGATAGTTTGATACTTGGTTAGTTGGTTAGTTTGGTAGTTTGATACTTGGTTAGTTGGTTAGTTCCGTAGTTTGATAGTTGGTTAGTTGGTTAGTATGGTAGTTTGATAGTTGGTTAGTTGGTTAGTTTGGTAGTTTGATAGTTTGACAGTTGGTTTGTTTGTTAGTTGGTTGGTTGATTGGTTGGTTGGTTAGTTGGTTGGTTTGTTGATTGGTTGGTTGGTTGATTGGTTGGTTGGTTATTTGGTTAGTTTGTTAGTTGGTTGGTTGATTGGTTGTTGGTTTGTTGGTTAGTTTGTTGGTTGGTTATTTGGTTAGTTTGTTAGTTGGTTGGTTGGTTGGTTGGTTGGTTGGTGTTTTGGTTGGTTGGTTGGTTGGTGTTTTGGTTGGTTGGTTTGTTTGTTGGTGGGTTGGTTGGTTGGTTGGTTGGTTGGTTGGTTGGTTGGTTGGTTAGTTGGTAAGTTGATTATTTTTTAGTTTGATAGTTTGATACTTGGTTAGTTGCTTAGTTTGTTAGTTTGATAATTGGATAGGTTAAGGATATAAAAAAAAACATGGTGGCAGGGAACCCTCCGCGGGCCCCTCGGGGCCCGCGGCCCCCACCCAAAATACTAGTATACATATAAAAGTGAAAAAACCAGAACGGGATAAAAAAAACGAGACAGAGCGAGATGGCGCTCTGCAACACCATTTTGACACGTTTCTCCCAAACAACGCATTATTTCTCCGGAATTTTAAAGTAATTCGATTCTTTGACCTTGGGAATCGCGAAAAACTTGAGAAAATATGATATTGGGTGGGTGAATTTTGTATATTAAGCAAAATAAAATCGCACGTTCGAATTCAGAGCCAAAAGCGTGTGATATTATCTATGCAAGTTCAGAGAAAAATAAATTTATTCATCATCAAGCACCGCAGTCTACGAAAATTTTAAATTTTATCTATGTAATTTTTTTATTGATATCATAAAACAGAAAAAAGGGTCCAATAATTTTTTTTTCGATAATCTGTCTGACGGACTAATTAGAAATATTACTTTTTTACCCAGAGAACACATATTCCAATTGCTATAGAGATTCGTTACGTTAATAGCGTAGCTGCTTAATAATAATATTCCACCCGGTCCAAGCCGCGGGCGCTCTCTAGTGAATTAATAAAATAAATATCATGTGACAATTAACACACCTATTGACCTAGTCGTTGAACTATTCAAAGCCTGTACTATGGGTACTAAACAACGGATAAATACATATTTAAATTGACATTATACATTCAAGACCCGAGAACAAACATAAAAATAAATAATTAGGTATACTCCTTATCTCTGAGATTAAAATTCAAAGAGCCTCAGAAGGAATTTTAGCACTGTGTTTTAGAATTTAAATCCGTGAAAATAATCGATTTATTGATTATTTTTGTTTTTATTTTTATGAAACATTCATAGAATGAAATTCAACATACAATGACAATGCAAAGAAAAATTCGTTAAGCAGCTGGACTTGAACCAGCAACCTCGGTAATCCGTACCACGCTCCACCAATTAAGCTATACTTAACGTTGGTGTACCTAACGAATTTTTCAATGCCTTGTGTCATATTTTTATTTGGAAGATCTCTCCTCAGCGCCATCTATGAGTAGCTTAATCAAGCAGCTCACCCACTACGGAACTTCTACAGTTACGCATTAGTGGCAAGAGATGGAGCTATTTTCTGAATCAATGAAAAGAATCGATTTATTGATTATTTTTGTTTTTATTTTTATGAAACATTCATAGAATGAAATTCAACATACAATGACAATGCAAAGAAAAATTCGAAAAATTCGTTAGGTACACCAACGTTAAGTATAGCTTAATCGGTGGAGCGTGGTACGGATTACCGAGGTTGCTGGTTCAAGTCCAGCTGCTTAACGAATTTTTCTTTGCATTGTCATTGTATGTTGAATTTCATTCTATGAATGTTTCATGAAAATAAAAACAAAAATAATCAATAAATCGATTATTTTCATTGATTCAGAAAATAGCTCCATCTCTTGCCACTAATGCGTAACTGTAGAAGTTCCGTAGTGGGTGAGCTGCTTGATTAAGCTACTCATAGATGGCGCTGAGGAGAGATCTTCCAAATAAAAATATGACACAAGGCATTGAAAAATTCGTTAGGTACACCAACGTTAAGTATAGCTTAATTGGTGGAGCGTGGTACGGATTACCGAGGTTGCTGGTTCAAGTCCAGCTGCTTAACGAATTTTTCTTTGCATTGTCATTGTATGTTGAATTTAAATCCGGTCTAATTGAAACGTCCTATTACATCTGAACGTCTCATTTAGCGAAAACAATGTCTTTATTGAAAACAATACGTATTTAACTACATTTAACGCCCACCGTTACATTGTAATCATAACTGAGGCTCGTAACGTAACTCGCAATCAATCGGTCTTATTTCATAACTTTGATGTTTGCGGAAGTTTCAAGTGGTGAGCACCTAAAAGCCTTTTCTAGCTTTGATTTCGATTTTCAGATTGACTTCTGTATCTATCTGTGTCGTGTGTAGCTCTATGTGTCTGCCTGTGATGTCTTAGCTCCTAAACTTAAACGTAAATTCCGAAAAACTCAGAGCTGCGAGCCGGGGTTTGAACCCTCTGCTTGAGAGTCCATAGGACAAACCACCTCTGAGTTTTTCGGCATTTATGTGCGGAATTACTTGTAATTTATCTTGGGCTTTTCGGTGAAGGCAAACCTTGTGATAAAACCTGCACACCTCTGCGAAGCAATTCAATGACGCGTGTGAAGTTCTCAATCCGCACTGGGCCCGCGTGGGATCTATAGCCCAAGCCCTTTCATTCGGAGAGGAGGCCCGTGTCCAGCAGTGGGACGTAAAACACTGGTGATGATGATGATGATCTTTTATTATTTCCTCCTCCAGCCAGAGGCCCAGGGTCGCGGCTTCCTGGACTGGCTCGGCTTCGGCGAGGATCAGGACCCCTACATCCAGCAGGCCACCCAGCAATGCGTGAACGGCGACCTCGGGGACTGCTTCAAAGCGCAGGCGCTGCGGTCGTTCGATGACTTCTTCGACAAGCCCGCTTACCAGTAAGTGGTTACGATTGAATGCAGAAAGAGGGGTGTTATAAGTTTCACGTGTATAGCTCTCAGTCTTTGGCATCTTAGCTCGTAAACCGCTGGACCGATTTGAACGTGGTGCTTTTTTAGGCGAAACCTAGTTTAATTTAAGTGGCTCTTAGAGGCTCTTTTTGAAATATTGAACTTTGAAATGACAATGTCGGGGGTTTTTCAACTTTTCTAAAGTGATTAGGTTATCATTTATTTGATCTAAATACTCTATCCCCTTCCTCTTTTTCCTCCTATATTTCTTTCTGGTATATACAGCAATATTATTTTATTCCAATGCATTTATTTGTCACATTCAAGGTTTACTATATTAATCACAAAAATAGCGCCCTCACAACAGACCTTACAAGATACTGATTTGGCTTTATCTATTTTTTCCAGGCTATCCGACAGCGCAGTCCTGGTGAAGGTGGAATCCCAAGCTCGTGCTCTGGCCAGGGAGCCTCCTCAGCTAGCCTCGCAGCCCCGCAGCGAAGACTCTGACTGGGATGCCCTCGTCAAGTTTGGGATGAGGAAGATCGAAAGGTAAGCTTACTTTTTCACCACCGCTGGCATCGAATGCGAGGCCAAATTGTATACGCTAGCTGGGATCTGAACCTGTCGAATACTGCTTTGAGCCATCAGAGCCAATTGCACCTTACATTTATAAATAGTCTAGGATGCCACAGGATGCCATGAAATCCCGACTAGCGTGAACAGAAAACTTTTTCGCGTTTTTTTTACGACAAGGAAGGCAATCGAGCTATCGGGTCACCTGATGGTAAGTGATCACCACTGCCCAAGCCCATAGACACCCGCAACCTTGGAGGGTTTGAAGGTGCGTTGCCAACCTAGAGAGCTGAGATGAAATGTCTCTTGTGTCCGTAATTACACCGGATGTTTTACTCTCCACATCAGAACACAACAGTGCAAGCACTGCTGCTTAGCGGCAGGATTAGCGAGTAAGATGGTGATGGCGTTTATAAAGATAATAAGATACTTTGGTATATTATGATTGATTAAATTTTACACGATTAGTCTGTGACTTATCAGAAATAAACAATTTAACCTTATTACGTCATTAAGTAGCAAGTTATAGTGAAATAAACGGATCACTCACGTATGTCAGTCGAGTATAGCTCGACATGTTTCGGACTAATCCGTAGTCCTTCCTCTGGGAGCACACGCCTCGCCGGTGGCGAGACGGTAAACTGCGCGCCGCAGTCCGAAACATGTCAAGCTATACTCCACTGACATACGTGAGTGATCCGTTTATTTCACTATGATTGAGTCTCACGGTAGTTTCATGTTAAAAGTAGAAAGTTGTTGCCAGAATTTCACGTTTATTTTGCAGGCCTGTCTCCTGCACTTGGCTAAGTATAGTACTAAAAGCTAAGTTTAAGTTTTGCCGCTAGAAACGCATGCATTTGTTTTTTATTTGGAGCTAGCTTATCGCAAGCGCTGTTCTGCTATTTCAGCCAAGTTATTTACCAAATGTTTTAAGCCAAGCCGTTTCTTAACCGTTTAATATACCACTTTGGCAATTGTATTCTCATGCTTTTCTACTGGGAAACTTAGTCGTTTTACATTAACCGTACGTTTTTCTTAAAACGTTTTAATTTTAATGACTCTTTAGTTTTATGCAATTGCAATGGGATGAAAGTAACTGCCATTAAGGATAAAACGGATTTAGTGATCGAGTACACACAACCGTGTTTAATGCAGTTTCTGATAGTTTCATTTTGGATATCTGATAGTTTTAGGGTTACGGAACTCCATAACTCACTGTTAAGACTTTAACGGTGAAACAGCCACCTATTAGAGGATGACACCCTAGATCTGATCGCCACTAGGACAATCAGTGCTTTAAATACATTATTAAAACCTTTATTATTCATGCAAGTCAGTTTCATGCCAATGCTTAATGCTAGTGAACTGTTTATATCTATGACAAAAAGGCTCACAAATCCATACGCATATCTTCTTTTGTTAAAATGAAACCAAAAGCAATAATACCATGTATGGAACTGACGCATATCCAAGACTAGCCGAATATATCCCCGAAAAGACACGTGCGTCTGACAAATTCCCTTTTATTTAGAAGTTTCACGTCATCGCCTTTTCTTGGTCATGTTTAGTTTATAGTTTATAAATGGCAATCGGCGGGTGGCAAAGGATTCGGCGGTAGACAATTTTATCGCGACTTCTTTGTCGTCTCGTACAAGATGTTGCACAACAACAATGTCGGACGGCGGAATGCTGACGTCATCGGTTGTCCATCTATTTCTTTGTACAGGATATGTCGTCGCTTTAGATGTTCATTTATACACGGGATGCTACACTTTTGACTAGCAATGCGAAATAATGAAAAAGACAAAGTAAGCTTAAGTAAATCTAATAATGGATTGGAGAAGGCTCCTAAACATTATAATAAAAGACGCAACTTATAAAAAACAGTCTTGTCTCGACTTATTTTTAGACCTTGTTAAATAAAATCGAACGGGGATAACAACTAACTGTATTTAAGACGATGTTTTCAAAGCATTTAATCTCTAAAAAAATCAACAATCTTGCGGGGGTGGTTCGGAAAATAATCTAAAAGCTGAGCGTAACCCTTTGTGGGAGCAGATGTGCCGTCATTTGACACTTTTGTATTAAACCGTTGCACAACAAAAGATTTCTTAAACCCGAATTTGTGCAACGTACAAAATTGTCGACCCGCATCCGTATCACTTTGTAAATTTACAACATGATTTTCAGAGAGGAAATAGCACAGTCAGTGGGTAGGTTGATGCTAAAGACAATTGACAGTATAGTGCTGCAACGTAATACGATTGTGCTAACGTCGAAATGTCAATAGCAGGTTTGACTCGACACCAGGCTTATTGCGTTTATCCTAAACCTTCATATTAACCCCTTCGAGTGAGCTGTCAAACCAGCCGCGCTCAATAAAGCATGAGGGTGCCGTTACAATAAAATATCACATTAAATTGATAACCAGAAACAAAAGACTTCAGTGCATGCACAAATGCATTAGTGCATGTGGTCAATATTTCATCAACTTATATTAGCTGGCTTTATAATACTACTTGCCACGACGTTGATGAAATAGAAGCAAAAGCCTCCAGTGTCATTTTAGACACAAGAAAACGCCTTAATCGCGTTCCCATTACAGTCAATCAATTACTATGGCCAAATTGGCAGCGCCTCTAGCAGCACGTATTGGCAACGTGGTATTCTCATAGTATGCGACACGTTAACGCAAACGCGATCGAAACGTTGGTTTTCGATTACACTAGGGACTCAGAGCGTCTAATGTAACAAACACGTCCTCCACACAATTCCTCAACAGCTTCAGAAACAAAATGAAGCAATGACTACATTACCCGTAACATGCAATTCATACATCATCTGATATCAAAATTTCGCTTTGATACTTGCCAGAGTTGTCAGTATCAAAGACATGCAATAATGAGATCATCTCTACCAATAATTCATTTATCTACACACATATCATAAGTCCTCTATAATGAGTACGCCGTCACCTTCTCGCCGACAGCGCCAGCCCCAGCACCACCCACCACCACCAGCAGTAAAGTAATAGTCATTACGACATCGAATTCGATATCGTAATGACTTTTCGATATGGAATTCAATGTTTCAAATTTGAAAACCACAGTAATTTGCAATCATAGTGAAATAAAACGGATCACTCACGTATATAAGTCGAGTTCAGTCCGACATGTATAAATAATAATGTGATATTTTTTTTACAATAAAAAAAAACAGTTTACGTCAGCTCAGTATGTTTGTCTATGATTAAAAAAAACAGTAAATTTCGTGACAGGTACGGGTATGATATATGCGTTCGGCTTCTGAACCCATCTTAGAGTACTTATAATATGTGTGTAGATAAAGTAATGTATGCAACTCCACATAATTAGGCCTTGAAACACTCGTGTGATCCTATTATGAAACTCAGCTTCACCTCGTTTCATAAAAACACACTCGTGTTTTAAAGACCCTCATTATGTAGCAGTTGCATAAACTACTATTTGGCAACACTGACTGGTAAGTCTGGACACCTATGCCACTATTCGAAATAAAATTATGCTATACTAGCTTATGCCCGGCGGCTTTGCCCCCGTGAAATATTTCAAAATGGGCTAGTTCCCTATCCCGTGGGACTTTAGAAAAATCCCTTCTTAGTGCACCTCTAGGATACTCAAGGTATATGTTTGTCAAATTTCAAGTCTCTAGGCCCAGTAGTTTAGGCTGTGCGTTGTCTGTCAGTCAGTCAGTCAGTCATTCAGTCAGTCACGGTATTGTTTTATAGGTATAGGAGATTGTAGACAATGAAGTTGAGGCAATACCATACATGACAAAACGTACAAGTACAGTATCTGTCAAGCATGTTACAGATTTTGTAATAAGTACTTTATTTGTATGACATTAAATTTGAAAATGAAATGAAGGCAAACCATCTGTCGGTGGTAAACTAATAAAAGTAATCGTTCTGTACTTATATTCCATAACGTAGTTCAAAGAGTAAGTACCAAACAAAGCGAAGAGTTTTTTTTTTTCTTAGCCTATTAGAGTGGGTAAAGGCCTCCCCTTCCATCCGTCAATCGTCTCTGTCAACAGCATGCTCCTGCCAATCGGTTCGAAATGCGACTACTCCATCTCTCCATCTCCTCTTTTCTGCATTTCTGAGTTTCTACATTTATGTGCATTTGCGATTTGGGCCCACCGTTGTGGATGCTTAACTTAATCAAAAGTTATTTCACACTACCGCTTAATCAAGCTTTCAAAAATACACGTATAAAACTTAACAAAGTAATGAAACAATTTGATCCTTGTAATTAGTTGAGTACCCAATTCAAATTTTTCAGGTAAAGTAAAGTACTAAGCGATGGATTTGACATAAAAAAAAACATCTGATTAGACCAACTAGTCAACAATATAGTATTTATGACAGCCAGAACAACAATTTTATAGACCACACCAAAGATACCACACGGTTCCTCTTCGACAGTTTTTATTATCATCATCATCATAATCAGCTGGAAGCCGTCCACTGCTGGATACAGGCCTTCCTCATGGGTTTCCACGACGATCGGTTTTGTGCTACCTACAGCCAATGGTTCAATGGGAATGGTTTAATGGTTGGTCGACAGTTTCAGTTCTAGTTCATAAATACATACATACAGTCACGCCTGTTTCCCGGAGGGGTAGGCAGAGACCACGGACTTCCACTTGCTACGATCCTAACATACAATAGTTTATAAATTCTCTCGTAAAAGAACAGAATACGGCTCCAGTGCCAGCTGCCAACACAACTTGGCGAGGCACGGGCGCGGTGGCGCCAACACAGCATTTAATTTACATGCTAAGTAAGATCGGAAATCCGGATTATTTGGGATAAGTAAACAAGACAGCTTAGGGTTGACACCTGTAGGGTAAATACATGTCTATATATATGTTTCGAAGCTAAAACTAAATAAACTGAAACTTAAAATTAAATTAAATCTAAATAAGGCCTCCCGTGGCATGGTGCCCAAAAGGCTGGCAGCGTTGCCTCGCTGAATAGCAATGCTGATTCTTTGAGAGATAAAACTGCCAGCCCTTTGGTCACAAGTTGCATCGACTAAGCGCTGTGTCAATTCTGAAATAAGCTTGTAAAGTGAAGAGTTTGGCGCGCCACAACGCGATATCTAAAATTACCGATTTATTATCTGATCAAGTTTAAAATTCATACACGTTATTTAGAGGTAGTTTTTCCCATTTGTCTTCGAGTAGTCGAAAAACGTGTATGATGATTTGATCGTTAGTTCAAATCTTACAATAAAATGGAGCTTACCTATGTAGTAATCTTAGTAATAAAGAAAAAAAAATTATAATTATACCCAGTAATTGTTCAAGTACTTGCTTATCTATCTACATTTCATTTGCATTTTCATAGTCTGAATATTATAGAGTGATAACCTTAGCTTAAATGATGTACTGATATTCTATTATTTAAATGTCGGGGGTCGCTTTGATGAATTCCTTCTAGTAATTTATGTGAAATCGCGTGTTGATTAAACTTGTTGGCAAAGGAGACTTTATTGAAATACAATAAGGTGTTGTTTGCATTAACGTGTTTGATAATACTTTTTACCATTAAAGTTAGAAGTTAGGCATGGAATTTCATAATAAACATTATTAGTATATCACGGCCGTAGCCTTACACAAACATTTGATTAATTCTTTCTTTTTGATTATAATACCATAAAACAAAAATAGTCGTTAATCTCTGCATGAGAAAAGGTTTTAAGATATTTATCGTGAAAACAATGCATAATAAATTAGCGGGCTGTTAACTAAAATCATCATGAAGCAAAATTAACTCAAAATGTTACAAAATAATTATTTTCGCTTCCGCGCACAAAATTCTGACACAAAATTTGCGTAAGCACCTAAATTATTATCAACAATGTCAACGGCAAAGTAGGTATTGTTTATTGTATATTAATTTATCAAGCTACAAGATCTGACCCTTGCATAAACCCCCCAATTAAGGGGGTGAACTTATAACGACTTCGTAAAACACCTGGTGAAGATTAATTACAAGTTCCCAACACCTCCAGCGGAGTGCAAGATTCAATTTGAACTTTGTTAACAGTTTAAAGCCCTTCAGTTTATTTGGGTGATCTCATTGAATATGAGTCTGGAAGAGGTATTAAGGTAAGGTATAGACCCAATGCATGAACAAACCTCTTTCAAATATCTTCCGTATCAGTATAATGGGGGAGCATGTACGGGAGGGGGAATGTACGCATTCTATTAAGCTACCGTGCACGAACATTGCACTTTCACGAAAACTTTGCTACGACCTCTAAATTCAAATAAGTACAATCCTTATCGTATGTTTTTTTTATACGGCAAGGAAGGTAAACGAGCAAGAGAGTCATCTGATAGTAAGTGATCACCACTGCCCATAGACACCCGCAAACCCGAGGGGCTTGCAAATGCGCTGTCAACCTAGACAGCTAAGATGAAATGCCTCTTGTGCCCGTAACTAGACCGGCTGTCTTACTCTCCACACCGGAACACAACAGTAAAAGCACTGCTGCTTAGCGGCAGGATTAGCAAGTAAGATGGTGATAGCGACCCGCAAATAGTATTTCTAACAAATAATGGCACGATTGGGTTTGAGCAGCCGAAGTGTAGGATTCTCTGCTAGCTACTAGGTGGAGTGAGGACTTGCTTTGGACAACTGGAAGCGGCTGGATGTAAAAAGCCGAAGACTGGGCTGGGACTTAGCCTTGGGAGAGGTCTATGTCCAACAGTGAACTGCCACGGGCTGATGATGATAATTACAATTGGTTTCTTATTTCTATGTAGCTGGCTATTTTTACGCAAATGTTAATGCTTACTTTTCATTTTATTTCCAGGTTCCTCAGATCCACCGCTCTAGAGATGAGCCTGGATGATGAAGTCACATCCAACGGAGTAATTGCTCCAAGGTTTCTGGACGAGATCGCTGACGAAGTGGACGTCATTGAAGACAAGAAAGCTCCTCCCTTCCGTAAGGATTACCTTAGATTAGGTAGATTATACACAGGCATGGACGACGTGAAAACTACTATTTAAAATACTTTATTCTCAAGTACAATACTTAGTGACTTGGCTGTACTCATGTACAGCCAACCATCACCTCAAAACTTCATCCGTTCATTCATTTCAAAACTTCATTCGTTTTTTGTCTCATGACCTCTCAAAACTTTGACAGGGACTTGTATTTTTTTTTAAATGGTTTTGATGGAATTGGCAAGCCATTTAAATCCCGATTTCGAGCGGTCTTCAGCCAGTTAGCAAAGACCATGTATCACCCCCTACTATCTCCACCTGGGCTTACCAGTACCAGGTACCAAGTATAAGAATAAAATAATGTCTCATCTATAGAATCAGTCTCATGGCACATTTTTTTTCTATGAGTTCCGTGAAATTATTACTACGAGTCTTGCCGCTTTTTTCATGACTTAAGTTGTGACACCTTGCTTCGTATAGTAGAATTGAGAAATGTTTTTACATGTCAAAGTGCTTATGACATTGAAATAAGATTGATTTTTTCCTATTTAACCTGTAAAAAAGCTTTTTCACTAGACCTTTACCAAATTTAATGATTCTAGGTGAATTAGGCTTTAGCTTTTGATTTACTTGAGATTGACAGACAACGAAGTGACTTAAAGGTTTCCGTTTTATCCTTTTGAGGCACGGCATCCTAATAGCTACAATTTTTTTTTTCCACCAGGCCGTCATAAGCTGAAGAAGCTGATCATCCCCATGCTGCTCATCCTGAAACTGTTTAAGCTGAAGCTTCTCCTCTTCCTGCCCCTCATCCTTGGACTCGCCAGCTTCAAGAAATTCCTCGGTTTCATGGCTCTCATCATCCCAGGTATGGAACACACTATTTTATAAAAAGATTAGGTTAAGGGAGTTAAACCCGAAGAGTTTAAACAAGGACAAAACAAGGACTATCTCACATGGTGACAGAAAATTACAAGCCTCGGCTCAGAAAGCCCTCACTATTCGTCTTCGAGCTTCTACTAGAGCCTCGTTTAGGTATAATACTTTATTTAACGCCCTTAAAACACAATGTACTATTTCGTTTTCAGGTGTCATCGGCTACTTCAAGTTCTGCAAGCCTAACAGCTCACCATTCTCCAGTAGTCACTACAATACGCCCCAGTACTCGCCCGCCGGTATTGGCCTCGGTGGGCCCTATAGGGAGAACCACTATGAACAGTATGAGTACCCTGTAAGTTTCATAATTACAAATATTCAAGACAGAGAGATACGACATTTTCTAAGATCAGGTGGTCGTTGAACTTACACACATACACTACATACACACACTACCTTAAACTGACGTCATCAGCATCTTACTAATATTCATCTCACCTTTTAAAAATTTGAAAATGTCTGTTCAATATGATAGTCATGCTTCTTAGCCAATCACGACATACTCAAGACACTAAAGAAAGCATTCGCCTCGAAACATACTGGACTTCAGTGACTAAGGAAGGTAGATTCCCCAGCCTGGTTACAGTCAGCAGCAGAAGTAGCTAAGCAACCGAAGCGGTCACGATGATCTAAGCACGGCTCTATTGTTATAGACATAAGAGCTCGTGCAGGTCATTGTGACCGCTGCAGTTGCTTAGCTACTTCTGCTGCTGACTGTAGACTGCACCAAGGGACGCCGGATTTCACAATGAACAGGCTTGGGCTATTGTCTCCACTCAGTGCGGATTCGCAAGTTCACGCATATGAAGATTTGATTGTAATGTTAAAAGTGAATTTCCTTTGAAATGTATCATACGGCCATTGCTGAGATACTATTTCATCCTAGTCTGATAAATGTAGATTTTCAAGTGCCTAAAATTACATGCTTTAATGTGTGTAGCTAATCATGTATGAAATCTTTTTACGCGTTTCATACTTGAACGTTTTGGGCAGTGTAAAATGTTTGAAGAGTCTGTGATTCGTGGTTAATGAACCAGAAATAAAAATAACTGGAGTAAATAAGAAGTGTGTGAAGTAACCTGATGAATTCGAGTGGTAAAATGTAGGTCAGATCAGAGATGCCGTAAAAAGAAATGGCCGTCGGCGATTTATTTTGTACAATCTACGACGTATTTTTAAAGTATGATTTGCTTGAAATCAGTTTCTTTACACAAACGAGTAATTCAAGTAATTGTATTTTCGTTTCTTTTAGCTGAGATATTTTCGGAATATTGTAATTTTGTCGCAAAATAATTTATTTGGTGAAGTTTTTAATTGATTTCAACTAAAATAATCATTTACACGAGTATCATCTTTCGTTTTAAGTAATTTAAATTGGGCGGAACCGAAATATCGTAATCAGAAGCAAAGGTAATCCTCATTCTTTTAAAGGCGATAATTCTTACGTGTATGAATTTTTGTTAATAATGCTCATAAAAGAATGATTTTTCATTACAAAACATAAACATTTATTTCGTCGCTATGCTTTCTCAACCTCGTATCTTACCGATATATTTAGTTCCAAAAAAAAGACTGTTCAGTTCAATATAAAGTTGTCTTTGAAACTAAATATATCGGTAAGATACGAGGTTGAGAAATTATAGCGAAAATTTCCAACTGTTTTTTTTTTTGTTTGCAGTCTGGTCACAAATACGGTTCCGGAGGCTACGGCAATGGCGGCGTCTCCTTCAGAGACCACGAATCCAACGCGCAGAACCTCGCCTACAATGGTTGGGAATACAGGAATAAGAAAGGAGCAGAAGATATCAAAGCAGGAGACGCATAAGACTTACATAGAAATATTATAGATGATAATCTGACAGTCCAATGGGAACTTGAAATGTCACATCAAAATGATGGATCGAAAACTTTTTTTTTATCTCTAAGAGACCAATCTATCTAACGTACCTATCTAAGCAATAGGTTTTAATCTTATTCATATCAAAATAAGTCAATCTGCTCTGTTTCGTAAACCTTCTATCAAATTTGTTCTGGTAAAGAAATTTTTCGTAAGCAATTTTAGTAAGTGAACATGAACAGACATGATGGTGCTATACAGATTGTTAGATAAGATAATATTACATTATTTATTCATCCATACAAAATTACATCACAATTGCACAGTGTCAAGTCAGAAGAATTTTTACTTATTGTAATTGTCAAGAGTTGAAGTACCGTTTACGTAGCAAAATGTATGTCAAAAACGTGACACCCACGACACGTCAATGCATTATGCAACAGTGGCCATAGTTGGTTTAATAATGAGTAAAACTATTTTATTTTGTCTCTACTCATAATTATTTTTTTATGTTATCTCATCATATACATGGAAATTTATTTACTTAGAGTTGTAAATACAAACTTATTTTTAATTACCATTTACTCACCTTAGTCCTATATTATGATTATTTTTATACAATGACAATACTCTGTTTCAACTTAGTCATAGTTGTAACTTACTTAGTTATTTATTATTTTTGTAAATAAAGTTATAATGAAATTTCAACTTGTAGAATTTTATATCTACCTATGCTTCCTTTTTTAGGATTAGAAACAAGGTAAACAATCATATTTTTTACTAAAAAACGCTTTTTAAAAATAAGTAACCATTACGTATAAAACTATAACAATATAAACAATTGAATCTCATTACATTTCATCGTTACTTGCTGTGACTTATTTTTAAAAAGCATTTTTCACTAAAAGTACTATGTCAAGATTGTTCACATTATTTCTAATGCTAAAAGAACGAAGCATGCCTAATTTACAAAGTCATGCACTCATACACTTGCACTATTAGAAATCATCTGTCACCAGTACTTTTTCGAATGCAACTTGACTACATCGTAATCTTTTTTGTGTCCCAGGAATTCCGTTTCGTCGAAATCTTGTATTATCATCGTGTTGTCCCTGTCGGTTTCTCTTCTTGCTCTTTTATAATCGTGTCTTGTCTGTAGTCTATGGAAGGGCATTGGGTTCCTGGGCATTTTCGAATTCCATCTTCTTCCTTTCTTCTTTTGGCTTACTTGTGTGGTAGCTTGACTCTCTTCTCGTGGGTCTACCTCGTCAGGTACGTAACCATCGTCTATCAAGTCTATATGTTGTGACGCCTGCGTTGGTTTGCTCGTCACTTGACTGAAGAACACCTTTTTGTTCTTCCTGTTCTTCTTTATTATCTTCTGGATTGTTCTTTTCGGTGATTTCTTCAGGAAACGTTTCTTCGTTTGGAGCTCCTCATTGTAGTTTGCGATCGGGACGCGCATCATGTTTTCTGGTTTTTCGTAGTACGTGTTGTTGAAGTAAGTCATCTGAAACGAGAACAGTAAAATTACTTTAGTTGCAGTGTTTAAGTAATTAGACATTTTAGAACCGAGCGAAGTTAAAACAGTTTTTAGCCAAAGTCCCATTGGAATTAAATTGAATTATTTGTTCGTAATTAGTATCATGCCAAAGTTATAATACGAGTTATTACGAAAACATCAGACATTTCAGATTCCTACGGTTCACTAAAATGAAAAACAGAGTGATTTTATACAAGACGTCGGACACTGTTCATGGGATTTTCACAATTGTGTTATTCGCTAATGCAGCCTCGCTTGCAGTTTCCCACTGTCACTTTTCGGTACTACAACCAACCAATTTAACACTTCAACGCTAAAACGACCATTATTAACGTTGGAGTGTAGAGCGAGATCGGGCTTGTGACGTGATGATGACGAGGTGTACCAAAAAGCTAACCTTGTCTTACTTAAGGTGTACAGGTGTATCTCCTTGTACTGTTTTGTGGTTTTCAATAAAGAATATTTGTATTGTATTGTATACCAAAATTTGGTATTGTACTCACCTGTTTACCATTTGCTTTCACCAGAAGTCCCCGTCCACGATTGAAGACATAATTTGAGTTATCCTTGAAAGAAAAAAAGTATGTTTAATACAAGTATTTTGTTTTGTACAGGTCAGACAGATATACGCGGCGGGGGACTAATAATGTAGTGATAGTGATTTTTTTCTGGACTCCATTAAGAATTAGGTTGATCGTTTTCAGCTCTAACTTCCTATATAACGAAGTATTATTAAAAAAATCTAGAACCACACTGATTTTCAACACTGTTTTAGGAGGTTTGCTTACTGGTAATTATACTAATGTATTGCACATTAGATGGATATGTTAGAATATGTTTTCTGTGGTCAAATTTAGTTGAAATTTAGTTGATTTGGGTAAATCTAATGACAACATAATAACACGAAAGCTGTCGCCACTTCTAAATTGTCAAATTACCACTTATTTTTTTTACTTTTATACTTAGAATGGTAGTGTCCTAGCGCACCCAATCATGCGACAGGTAGGCTATAACGAATAGTGGGTGAAGTCATTACTATTCTAAATCACGCTATCGAAGTTGCTAAGGACAGATGCACAAGACAAATACAACTCCAACTCCCTTCGGATTTCGATTCCCAGGTGTAACGTCTGCCTGGAGAGAGATTCTATTGGAATCGTTCCGACAAAACATTGTTTGACTTTTGCTTGTAAAACCTCTCCTGTATTGTGAATATCAAGTGCTCTTTTGCATGTATTACTCGTATCATTATGGCCATAATATTATGAAGATGCTTGTCAGTTAATGCAAAGACGCTCAGAGTTCATTGAACCGAATGCTGAAATGATACCGCGAGGGAAAAGTGCAAAACATACATTTGCATAGGTACTGAAAGCTAACAGATCTGTACCTACAAGTAGTATGCAGATAGATAGGTTAGTCTACTGTGTAGGTCTACTGATTACCTAAGTAAAATGAACAAAAAAAATTTGACGAATAGGTACGTATTTTAATGGAACAAGAGGCATTTTTTTAAATCCGCTTTAAACGGGTTGATCACGAAATTGAAGATGACAGAAAAATAAGGAAAATTTGCAAATTTTATATGCAAAATTACCAGTGAGTAAAATCTAAATTAACAAATAAATTTTAAAAGCTTCTAATTACCCTAATTGATGCAAAAAGTTCCTGCCGTCTTCTATCAGTCTTTCTAATTTCTAAGTCAATATTCCGTTGCGATTGGCGTAAAACAAATAAGTACTTAATCAGGAAGCAAACAATTAATCCAACATTATGCTTCCAAAATGGCGAGTAATGAACAAAACATTTCGTCAACTTTCGTCCAAAACAATCCTTTTGTAACCAAAAGTACTTAAAGCAGACAGACGGGAGGCGCCTTTGGCTTATCTATTTTTCTGCCACTTTTTGAGGGGGACGAGGAACACACACGTACAGCACACGTCTACACTCTTGTCAAAATTTGTTACGTTCCTACAAACGCACACTAAAACAAAACTGTCACACAAATGCCAAAAACACGCACACAATCTGTTGATTGTGTGCGTGTTTTGACCCTGATCATTTTGATCAGACTTAATGTTAGAGATTTGGCAGAGGGAAAATCCCGCGTTAACATTTCCATCCCTTTCCTGCTCTAAGCAAAAGTAACAGAAACAGCGGCACAACACAGAAAATCGAAGTTCGTATCGTATCGTCGAGCTCACTCTCGTGTTAAATTATAATATTAGCGTGAGCGGGACGGCATGACACGAAGTTCGAATATTGCACTTCGTAGTATAGGGACAGCCTTTTTTTCATGCACCAATAAAATGTTTACGTTTGAAATCGCGTGGTTAGTATGAAAATAATTATGAAATTCAGTATGGAATTTAAACGATATTATTGTAATTCGATCACATGATTTTGACGTCTCATACAAAAACATAAAATTAATTAAGAATCTTACGTGGTATAGTTACTAACGAAATCACATAAAATAAATAACATGTAAATAAATTGTATCACAATTAAAATTTTCCCCTGTACATTTGAGCAGCACAATTATTACGTCTTAAAAAGTACCTACTGTCAAACTTAAGTGCGCCTCGGAAGTTGTTCGGGAGGGGTACATGTAGGGGGTAAGTACGTCGTTCCTCTCACGTTTCCTACATGTAACTGACTTCACGCACATTTAAGTTTGACGCGGGTGCCTTAAACAAACTTGGCTAGTCAATAATCTTTAATTAATATTATTGTATAAATTATTCAATTCACGGGAAAACCGTAAAAATAAAAAATTGGGAGAAAAAATACAAAAAGATACTCCTACTGAGATCATGAATTGATTGCTTTAGTGCGCCATCTCGTTGAGCCTGAATAAACTGATAAGTTTCGAAAGGGTGCGTTGTTTTCGGTTTACGAAGTAATCGCATAGATGGCGCTAGTCACTGCAAAAAGTGATAAAAACAAGCTAAGATTTGAATACATGGAAAAAATTCAGCCTTTCCTCTATGCCCAGCCGTGGTGTAGGGGAAAAGCACACGACCCGGAGTGTCAAGGATCCGGGTTCGATTCCCGGGGTTGGCATTTTTCTGGTTTTTTTCTGTGTATTCATGTTTCAGTGAGTTTATAAAAAATATAATAAATTATTCATACCAAAGTAAACTCCGCAGATGAGAAATGTACGAATAACCCTAAGAAAACCAGCAGGTCCATTTTAGTACTGGCAAGATTGACGTGAACAGAGTAGCTACTAGCCTTTTTATCAACTACCTATGATAGACCGTTTATAGCTGTTCAAAGCAAAACACCATTGTTCTCCAAAAGTGCATTGCATGCTAGAGATTTAGGAATGGGAAACAGCTGATACCGATTTTTGGTCTCTGGTACCGCATTTGATGCCTTAAAGAGGTGGTTTTAATTGGTGGCCTGAGACTTCACTACTCCGCCTAATGGATAACACGTAAGTCACATAACGTAGGTATCTTGCCTGCCAATATTTTCAAGACAGATTAAGCAACTAAACCAAAGTAAATTTCCTGCTTTTTTTACTATTGCTTTTTTGGGTGTGTTTGTCGAATTTGTATGAATATATTTGTCTCACTCTCTGTCTCCCAGTTTTCACCAGTTTTCACCACTCACAAAATGGTAGTACACCTAATAAAAAGGTCGACAGTAAAATTACATTTAGTATTAAGTATTAGTAATTTAGTATGAAAACTATGCAGGTGTTTTATTTTATTAATTGCAAATTAAATAGTCGAGAGAAACATTCAACAAACAAACCTTCAGCTCTACATAATGGGAATAAATTTATTACAACAAAACAAATGAAAACAAAATAAATAATAATAATAATTAAAACTAGAACCTCAAATGAAAAACGTCCCTGAGGCCCCTACCTCGGGGCAAGGTGCCCAAAAGGCTGGCGGCGTTGTCTCTTTGTATGGCAATTCCTATACGTTGGCCGAGGAACGCGCCAGCAGCCCTTTGGTCACCAGTAATTTTGATAAAAAAAAATCTGCATACCTATTGCTTCTGTAGGTACCTACTCCAAGAATGCTTCTAAGCACTATAATGTATACATCCTTACTTATCTCTAAATGATATTAAACACGTTATTACACTATATCAAATTTAAATAGATCATTGAACAAGTCTTTCAAAATTACATTCATTTTCGGAGGTATCTCAGTTCGATGTGGAAAATTACACGAAATATCAAACAAGTTGAAAAAATCAGAGTTTAAACAATTTTCTAAAAAATTTTTAAAATTTGGACACTTCAAAACCTGTTTTAACGGAACCGATGCTGGTACATCACTAAATTTTAAGTGTTTGTAAAAAATAAATTGAGAGGCAACGGACGCCTACTAACTTATACTGCCCTGTGTTTAATATTTTTATAAACATTCGTTTTTTTCCCACGGTGGGCATCTGGATTTTTTTGATTTGGACAGGGCAGGGACCAATGAAAATGGTGGTACTACTTATGCGCTACTTATTTACGAACCCTAAATCTACCTGTCTATTTTATCGAGCATCTTTTGTAATGTTTCCCAACAAAAGCAATTGAAAAGCATTATTTCAATGCGTCAGTACTTAATGACGTTGTTAGTTAATGAATGATTAAAATAATCTCATTAGTTTAATGTGTATTGAAGTACCTAGAAAAACTACCGTACTCACTGCCTTGGCATTCCTATTTCAAATAATTTATTGAATCAGGCGTTACTTTGTGGAGGTCCATATTTATGAACTAAAAACAGTTACTTTGCTCACCTGCGGCCACAAGTGAAAAAAAATTGTTCTGCATGTACGGCAAATGTATGTTTGTTTCCATGCAACACCTCCACCTCCACTGCTACACGAATCAACACATGCCACACAGACCCAACTATCACCACCACCACTACACTAAGCGCTGACACGTTTCGGCACTCTCTACGAGGCCATTTTCAAACCATCGAAATAACCGTTCATTTACTAATTCAAAACTCCTTGCTTAGAAAGTTTCAAATTGGACTTCTGATAATTGAAAAAAATCGCACTAGTGCGTTAAATTTAACTTACGAACCATGCATACGTCCTTTGAAAGTGAATTTTTCGAGAAATTTTATTAAAACGATGGCTCAGAACCTTCGGTTCGCGAGTCCGACTCGATCTTGACCAGGTTTTTTGTATTACGGTAGTCGCTGAGAGACTAAAATCGTGGGCTATCAGAGATTGCGTAGCCTAAAGTACATACGAAGCGCCTTAATGAGTCGTGTCATTAACCTAATGAGTAAATTAATGAATTCGACGTATAAATAACCTCTTTTATAACCAATAAATAGCCAATACTACCCAACAAGAGTTTACTTCACTCTCGGCTTCGACTACGAAAACTGCAGCCTACACAAAATGTAAGTAGCTAGTATATTTTATTCGCATAATTATTCATTGTTCCAGTTGTTGTTTCATCGAATGATCACTTCGCATAATTTTTACTGTAGCAGAAAATGTCCTAAAAATCTGTTGCAAAAGTTCTAAGAAAAGATTTGATAAATTGTGTTTATTCGTGGTTTCTATAGTTAATGTGTAACGTCAATTAGCTATGTCGAAAGATTATTATGCAAAATAGGATAAAAAAATATGGATGCGTTTATCGCAGTTGTGTTTGTGTGTTATAGAGATTCCTTGTATGACTATTTAAAAAAAATGTTACAGAATTTAAATATAAACAAAATCAAGACAAAATGTCGAAGTTACTGCACCCATTCGTCGTGATCCTGGATACTGTCGCGATGCAGTGCGGCGGAGAGGCGTGTGAAGAATTGCTTGGAGGGGTAAGTTCAAATTGGCTCAAAACTCATGATATACTTAGTAATAGTTTTATGGATTTTCTTATTGTTGCATTCATTTCCTAAGACCGACTTGTGCCAACTTAGTTTTGACACCAACGACATAATATAAAACATTAAAGATATTCCACACGCACCTGTTCAGCGCTGACAAAATGCGGCCCTCACTCATTAGCTGTCATTAGCCTGACGCAATGTCAAACATTAAGGGATACTAAGTCACCGAGTAATTGCTTGTCCACGCGCGGTGAAGCGATGGCGTATCTGTCTATTTTTGCATATCAATGTTTGACACTAAATTGGGATGAACTTTGAGTATTTGTATCGTCTAACGTGATGTTATCACCGAGTTGGTATTATATGTGGCCCGAGCACAAATATTCGAATCCCACGTAATCGTGTAAAATTTGTATGACATTTGGAACAAAATGTATTTAGTACTAAAATTAAATATGAATTTGGTCGATAACGTTACTAATTACTCGATTACGTTACGTAGGATTCGAATATTCGTGCTCGGCCCATTGACTAATGTCGGCGCCAGTCGGCCTTACAATACTTGATCAAGCGAATTACTTACGAAGCTAGAGGTCCCTTTGTTCAGTGCTAGAAACTTTTTGTGGCCAAAACTGGATACCGCAACCATAATCTATTACAATTTGACGACCAGATATTGGTCATAGAATCTGACTATGAAGCTTGAGGTCCCGGGCTCGATCCATCTTGCTCGCTAATCCTGCCGCCAAGCAGCAGTGCTTGCACTTTTGTGTTCCGGCGTGGAGAGTAAGTCAGCCGAGAAAATCGGTATCCTATTACCGACAAACGTTTTACAACTGCTTCGTTTCGCAAAACGATAATTTCGAAAACCGCATTTTATTCTGGAACTATAAGTGTGTGTTGTGTTCCGGTGTGGAGAGTAAGACAGCCGGTGTAATTACGGGCACAAGAGGCATTTCATCTTATCCCTCTAGGTTGGCAACGCATCTGCAAACCCTCCGGAGTTGCGGGTGTCTATGGGCAGTGGTGATCACTTACCATCAGGTGACCCACTTGCTCGCTTGCCTTCCTCGTTGTATAAAAAAAAAAGAAGTGTTTCAGCATTTATTTATGTGGGTCAAGCACGACTTGTCGAATCCTGCGTAACGTTACGGTTATCGTATTGAGATCGAGAAACCGCTCACGGGCGGGCGCTGTGCCAAACGTCATACAAACTCGACAACGTTTACTATTCGATTTTACGTGAAGCAGGATTCGAAAAGTCGTGCTCGACCCTCTGGACCATCGTGTAAAGCCCTATAGGTTAGGTTAGGTTTGTTTTATAAAAGTCCTGAAGTATTTACAGTTTCAGAAGAAAAGGGAGTTGTGACGTGTTTTTTTTTTCGAAACTAATCAGTTGTGTGTGAAACGTTTGTTGGTGAAACATTAGTGAACTGAGGAAATCACTGGCACAAGATGCATTTCATCTTAGCCCTCTAGATTAGCAACGCATCTGAAAACCCCCCGGGGTTGCGGGTGTCTATGGGCAGTGGTGATCAGCATCAGGTGAACCACTCGTTCGTTTCCCTTCCTTTCCGTTATAGTATTTAAAAAAAGTAAATCTTCTCAATTTGGCTTATACCTGTCAAGGGAATGACCTCTTATGCAAAGATAGCTGGCGTAGGGTATAGATTTATTTAGGTTTAAGATTCAACTGCTTAGTTTATGTGTATGAATTTTATGTCATTTTATTTACATTGCAGTGTATTACATGAAGTCTGCTGCGGCGTGTGGTGGCTCACTCCTGGCTTGGAGGCTACTGCAGTGTCAAAACCGAGTAGAATGACCGCGTTAGTATACTTAATACTAAACCTTGCGATCCTGGTCAGAGGCCCCAATTGTGTAACTATTTTGACATCGTCATCGGATTGGAATGTCAGGTTTTGTAGCTAGCTGTTTCCGATACCAATTGTCAGACCAGAAAATGAACACAATGCTGATTGCGAGCGAGTTAGATAATAAGCATGCAGGTCGCTATGAAGTAACGGATGTCCCTGGGACTCAGTGAAATATCGTGAAGATTTGCCCTGTTACTCATAAACCTATATTAACTAAAATTCCGGTAAAGTTCGTTAGTCCCTTTTTGTCACATTGACATTTCCGCTAGTAAGAAGAAGACAAAACCTATTTTAGCTAATAGAGGCTTGAGTAGGTTTATGGATAAGGGCATTAATTATTTGTATAATAACCTATATTAATATTGCCTAGCTCAAGGTTTGTTGAATTTGGGACTAGGTCATTAGGTATTAATTAAGTGTCTAATGTTTTTTTTTTACCAGCAATTAACAGAGATTATGACCAATAATGAACACTTAACTATCGTTACATTAACTTATATACTTATATTAATTTATTGCTTATTCAAAGAATGCATTATGTTACTCTAAACAACGATTTTAAGAACAAATTATAAAAAAATGGTTTAAGTACACTACACAGTCATATACAATAGGATGATCTCAATTGGAAAATCTTTTTGTATTTTTATTTTTTATTTTTTTTTCGATTCCCGGGGTTGGTATTTTTCTGGTTTTTTTCTGTGTATTCATGTTTCGGTGAGTTTATTAAAAATATAATATATACAATAGGCACACAGAAAAGAATTAGGTGAGAATTAGTTAATTTTTAGGGTATTTTTAACTTTAAGTCCAAAATTGCGGGTGGGAGGACCCTGTGCATGGTCCGTCCGGATCGCTACCACCATCTTACCCGTTAATCCTGCCGCTAAACTGTAGTGCTTGCACTGCTGCGTTTCGGCGTGGAGGGTAAGACAACCGGTATAATTAATGGCATAAGAGGCATTCCATCTTAGACCTCTAGGTTGGCAACGCATCTGCATTACCTCTGCATTTTGCGGGTGCGTCTGAGCAGTGGTGATCACTTACTATCAGATGACTCGCTTGCTCGTTTGCCTTCCTTGCCGTATGAAGAAAAACATACGATAAGGATTGTACTTATTAGAATTTAGAGGTCGTAGCAAAGTTTTCTTGAAAGTGCAATGTTCGTGCACGGTAGCTTAATAGAATGCGTACATTCCCCCTCCCGTACATGCTCCCCCATTATACTGATACTCTAAGCCTGCCTGTCTCGAGCAACCCAAAAAAGTACAATCAGCAGTAATAGTTGCTAAGCAACCAAAGCAGTCACAATAATCTAAGCACGGCTCTATTGTTACAGACATACGAGTAAGAGCTTGTGCAGACCATTGTGACCACTTCGGTTGCTTAGCAACTTTTGCTGCTGACTGTACCTTATCCAATCAACCAGATTTTCACAAAAAAACAAAACCCAATCTCCATTATATTTCCGGCCTACGTCCCAGAGACGCCATCCTTAGATCTTGAGGCATTCAAACGTGGCACGTCACGGTATCTCTTTCAATCAAAAAAACATTTAAGTATCTTTCAATTCGGTTCACATGGCAAGTAAAACAACATCGCAGAATATACACAAAAAAAAATAAATCTTCTCTTTTTTGAAGTCTGTTAAATAGGGATTTTAACAGGTTCTTTTCCTTCTTCGATATTTAGGACTTATTGCTACGCTGTGGTTATAATATTCTTGATTATATTCACTAGCCACTGCCAATGATAGTACTTACACACTGAAGATTACTTAGACATTGTCATAGATTATCTAGTCACTGGTAACATAACTGGAAAGTATGGGTTTTAGACTAATTGATCACTGCCTTTGGTTAATTAACTTATTAAAGATGAAATGGTCACTGGGTATACAGGTTATAGATGTAATGTTCACTGGATCAATCACTTGAGTATACAGGTATAGATGTAATGGTCACTGGGTTAATCACTGTAGTATAGGTACTAGTTAAAATAGATGTAATGGTCATTGGGTTAATCACTGTAGTATAGGTACTGGTTAAAATAGATAAAATGATCACTGAGTCAATCACTGGAGTATAGAGGTTAAAGACGTAATGTTCACTGGGTCAATCACTGGAGTATAGAGGTTAAAGACGTAATGTTCACTGGGTCAATCACTGGAGTATACAGGTTATAGATGTAATGTTCACTGGGTCAATCACTGGAGTATACAGGTTATTGTTGTAATGTTCACTGGGTCAATCACTGGAGTATACTGGTTATAGATGTAATGTTCACTGGGTCAATCACTGGAGTATACAGGTTATAGATGTAATGGTCACTGGGTCAATCACTAAAGTATACTGGTTATAGATGTAATGTTCACTGGGTAAAACTGTCGTTTCTATGAATCGACTGTGAACACTAGCTTTTTAAAGTGTATTGTAATATTATATTTTAATTATAACACTTAGACTAATTTTATATAAGAGGGGTGGGTGGGAGGGGAAAGGAGGTCACTTGATGGTAAAGCAAAGCACTGTGTGACAGATGCACTGGTTAAACTTAAATCTAATAATACTAAAAATCACTGGTCACTGGGATTTCGGTTAGTTTCAATTATTGTGACTGGTACTTTACTATACACTATTGGATCTACGTACAGTCAGCTACAGAGAAAAGTTACCCTCGGTAATGGCAGTAATAGTCTCCGCAGCTGACCGTACGTTGTACACTGTCCTTACTAAGTGCCAGACAACCGCAAGGGTCTTATATTAAGACTAGTGCAGTAATGCCCTACTTTGTGTCACATCTGAATACGCCAACTAATTTCTGAACTAATCAGTCTCTAGTTTATCACATGTACACTGCCCCTACTACGTGTCAGACAACTGCACGGGTCTTATATTAAGACTTAGTGCAGTAATCCCCTACGAACAGGGCACTCACTTAAATGTAGTCAATGAGTTACACTGGGATGTACTGCTGTTTCTACGAATCGTCTGATCACTGGGTTTTTAAAGTGTAATTTAGTATAATAAGTTATAGCTCTTAGAATCAAGACTCCTTTGATAGGAAAATTTTATATAAAAGGAGTGGGGGAGGGGCCAAGGGGGTCACAACATGGTAAGAAGAATAAAACAAGCGAGTGGGTTGTTTGGTTGTATAGTACCTAAATCTTAGTTAAGACGTAATTCGCTGGAATGTACTGCTGTTTCTACGATTCGTCTGATCACTGGGTTTTAAAGTGTGTTTTGTTTTAGCACATTTCAGTTATGGTTCTTAGATTCAAGACTTATTTGATAGACAAATTTTATATAAGAGGAGTTCAAGAGGGTCACATGATGATAACAAGAATAAAACAGGCGATTGGGTTGTTTGTTTGTTTAGTATCTAAATCAAATCAATGGGTAATTCACTGGAATATACTGCTATTTCTACTATTCGTCTGATCACTGGGTTTTGAAAGTGCTCCTAGATAAATTTTATGTAACGGGTGGGAGGGAGGGACAAGGGGGTCATCTGATGGTAGTCCAGTATAGGTTGACTGATCACTGGTTATGAATGACAACTAGTTTATTATCTTTATCTACACACATATCATTAAGTCCTCTATAATGAGTACAGAAACCGTAGAAAATTACCAGCATTTCAGTACGCCGTCGCCTTCTCGCCGACAACGCGAGCCCCAACACCACCCACCATCATCAGCAGTAAAGTAATAGTCATTACGACATCGAATTCGATATCGTAATGACTTGATGAAACAGTAAATTTCGTGTCAGGTATGGGTATGATATATGTCTTCGGCTTCTGAACCCATCTTAGAGTACTTATAATATGTGTGTAGATAAAGTAATGTATGCAACTCCACATAATTAGGCCTTAAAACACTCGTGTGATCCTACTATGAAACTCAGCTTCGCCTAGTTTCATAAAAACACACTCGTGTTTTAAGGACCCTCATTATGTAGCAGTTGCATAAACTATTATTTGAGGTTATTAAGTTCAAGAAGCACTGGGATCTGTTCAAGGTATAAATACATAGAAATTAAACAAACGAGTCGGTTGATTAGTTTATTTGAAATCTAGTAATGGTATATTAGTTGTAATTTTTAAAGTTAAGAGTAATTGGGATTTTGTTAGACAATTTTTTTAATAAGAGGAGTGCAAGAAAGTCACATCATGATAAGATGAATAAAATAAGCGAGATGGTTGTTTGGTTGTTTAGTACTTAAGTTTAGTCAATGGGTAATTCACTGGAATATGTTGCTGTTTCTATTTGTCCAATCACTGGGTTTTTAAAGTGTGTTTTAGTGTATTTTAGTTTTATAACATAGCTCTTAGAAATAAGACTCATTAAATTTGATATAAGAGGAGTGGAAGGAGGGCCAAAGGGGTCACATGATGGTAAGAACTTCGAAAATCTTCAATTGTCCGATCAATGGGTTAATCTGGTTTTAGTTTCCTTATATTAGTTATAATTGTTAGACTTCGCAATGTACTACTAGGTATTATAAGAAGCAGTATTGTGTTGTGTTGTTAGTTTAATACTTCTGCTTTTAGACTTAATAATCACAGTGAATCATAAAATTGGTATTAGAGAGCTAAGTATGTTGATAAAAGAGGGTCGGGAGGGAGGGGAAAGCGAGTTGGTTACAATCAAGGACCATAAAACCAAGGGGACTGCCAGTGTCGATATGATGTCGCGTTCCTTTGAAATAATAAGCCTGCTGTAGCTACTTTCACTGCGGAGGGGTCTCTGTACCATTCATTTGGTATGACATTTAGACCTCTGGCTAACACAATAGCGCCATCTATGTTCGTTTTTTCTTTCAGTTCATAGATGGCGCTATTGTGTTAGCCAGAGGTCTAAGTGTCATACAAAATTAATGGTACAGAGACCTCTCTTTAGTGAAACTAGCTACAGCAGGCTCATTATTTTACAGGAACACGACATTGTATAGCCATTGGCAGCCCTCTTGGTTTTGTCGTGCTTGGTTACAATACAATGATCGTTGGGACTAAATAATAATTATATGAAATATATTATGTACGTATGTATATTATATGAAATATGTTATGTACGTATGTATATTATATGAAATATATTATGTACGTATGTATATCTCTAACAAACATGAAGTAACAGGTAACAGGACGAAAGCAAATGTCAAATAAAATGTTTTTTGTTCATTGCGATTGAATTTATAAGTGAGAAAATCATGTGGGCTCAATTAGTTTTGTTTGTTCATTGTGAAAATCATGGGGACTGAATTAGTGTCGTTCGTAACTAGTAAAATCATTGAGACTGAATAAGACTGTCGTTCGTAACTGGAAAAATTATAGTTACTGAATTAGTGTTGTACGTTCACTGGGACAATTATTGGTACTGAATTAGTGTTGTTAGTTCACCGGGAAAGTCATTTGGACTGAATTAGTGTTGTTCGTTCACTGGGACAATTATTGGTACTGAATTAGTGTTGTTCGTTCACTGGGACAATTATTGGTACTGAATTAGTGTTGTTCGTTCACTGGGACAATTATTGGTACTGAATTAGTGTTGTTTGTTCACTGGGAAAATTATTGGAACTGAATTAGTGTTATGTATGTTCAATGGCATAACACAGGGTTGGTATTAGGTACTTAGTAGGAGGAGAGAGAGGGAGGGAGGGAAAAGAGAGTAGTTTATCAGAGAGACTGTACACTACCTACTGTTTACCCAACTGGTTATAGTGTTGTTAATAAATAGATACGAGTCCATGGCAGTTGCAATACAGTTTTAATGTTCGAAGACAAATTTTAAACGACTTCAGAAAAGGAGAGGTTCTCAATTTTGTACCTTATTTTTTTTTCCTGTGAGCCAAATTGGATACTATTGTTTTTAATTCGAAAAATGGCATTTTCTAGGCGCAAGGTTAAATAATAAGAAAGATTACTCAAAATGTTCATGCGTTTTAATTTATTAATGGAATTAAGTTGCTTTTGTGTAAAAACATACAATACCGATGTATTTAGTAGTGAACGTACAATATTGTTGTACCTAATCTTAGCAATTAAGACTTATTTTCGGTGTAAATCTTCAAAATTATGTTCAAAATTAGTTATAAGGTAAAAACTGATCGAATCAAAACGGAGAAGTGCAATAAAACATAATAATCAGCAAATACGCAAATACCTACTTTTATTGATCCCAACTTATTTCCCTATTAATTCGTACAAAAAGAAATCATAAAGTAAAGGTTTCGAACTGTTACCCACAATGACAGGGACAAATATTATGAGAATAGTTAGTTGTAGATATGTGCCGCTAGAGGCGCTGTCAATTGGGTCATAGCAGAGACAAGTAATATAAAGACTGCTAATCTCCATACTAACTTGCGTAACTCCGAAATCTATTTCGGAACCTTCTAAGGATCACTAGATACTCCCATACATGCTAAACAACGCCATCTAGTGAAACTTATATTTCAGAGCTACGCAAGTTAGTATGAACACAGATAATAGATAATTGAGTTAACATGGTAGTCTTCGTGTCCCTGGGTCATAGTAATTTACCTTGTTATTCATTAACCTATTTTAACTAAAATGTCGTTATATTTCGTTTGTTCTTTTTTGTCACATTGACATTTCCGTTAGTAAGAAGAAGACAAAACATATATTAGTTCTGTTAATAGAGGCTTGAGTGACGTTTATGAATAATCCCATTCGACGTTAACGCGAACGCGATCGACACGCTTTCTTGTGTCTAGAGGTTCTGGAATAGGCTAGAGCCTATCAAAAATCCTGTAGGTAGCAATTTGTCAAATAACCTTCCCTTTCTTTTTAACTGACTTCAAAAAAAGGAGGAGGTTCTCAATTCGTCTCAAGCGGACGAAGTGAGCGAAGCGTCTCAGTATCAGCTTGGACAAAAATCATTTCGTGTGTCGGTCTGTTCGACTGTCCGTCTATCCGTCTGTCCGGCTGTTCTCCTCTACAGATCGCATTTCTCAAACGATTTTCGTGAAATTTCGTGACCATTGAGTCGATTTTTGAATCTCACTTTCAGCAGCAGCGAGCAGAGCCGCGGCGCGCAGTTTACGTCTCGCCACCGGCGTGGCGTGTGCTCCCAAAGGAAGGACTACGGATTATAGCTATACTCGACTGACATACGTGAGTGATCCGTTTATTTCACTATAACTAAATTCTCATTCATGACATTGATAATAATATCACTATTTGCCTAATGGTTTACTTTTAAATGTCATACCCGTCTACTAACATGCAGCTAATTTGCGTATCTGTCACAGACAAGCATGACATGTCAACATAGTAGATTGAGGTTAGCTGTCACTGCTAGTGATCAAGAAGTCACTCAGTGATCTCGTTTACGAGTGGGCGGGGGCATTCGTATTTGATATCACAGGCATGAGAATTTTAGTCACCGGTGAGATTAAAAAATCGACTAATTAAGAAGAAATCTTCTTGAAAGTTTGTGATTTGGCTTGATAAATATACGTACTTAGTATCAAATCCTATAGGGTTATTCCAGTTATCCTAGAAACTTAAAACTTCGTGTGAAGGCAGCGCTCTGCTAACAATAAAAAACACTGGGAAAATTAGGGAAAAAATCTTCGAGACTCGATTCCCACGATAGACGGAACATTTAGGTACTTACTTACAAGTTTGTATTTACTGAACCCTCGGTGTGCGAGTCCGACTAGCACTTGGCCAGTTTTGTTTTTGGGTTTGTTCCCCAATCACCCGAAGGCGGCTTTACCATTTTGGAAAGTTATTTTTTGTTTAAAAGGGTACACTTTCTAGTTGGTCCCATTTTAATCAGGTCAGGATCTAATTGTGGGATCCTTGAGAAATCGAAGGAACTCTTCAAATGCTAAACGCATACCTATCGCAATTCGGATATTTTTTATAGTAGGTAACTCATATATTTGCAGCATTAGCTGAAGTGGAACTGATGATGGAGAGTACAAATGGCTACCGGAAATACTGTATTTTAACATAAAATTGTTAAATAAAAAATTCTTTGACAAAAACAGTAAAACCTAATTCAAATAAAAAATGCTGATGAGTTTTATGGCCTAGCCCAAAGAAATATGAAAACGGTGCTTCATTTAAAAAAAATCCGACGTCACCGTACCGACTTCATATTGGCGCTAGGCCATAAAACTGATGGCTTCAGAGGATTATTTTGTCTTTTTAGGGTTCCGTACCTCAAAAGGAAAAAACGGAACCCTTATACGATCACTTTGTTGTCCGCCTGTCTGTCTGTCTGTCTGTCTGTCTGTCAAGACCCTTTTTGTCTGGAACTCGTGGAGGTAGCATGCTGAAATTAATATCAAATACTCAAATCTGCAGTCCCTTGAAGCTGTGAAAAAATCAACCTTCTAGGTCAACGCAATCAAAAGATACAGTAATTAAAAAGGCTATTTCCATACAAATTGCCGATTTCCAAAAACCTAAAGGGTACTTCCAGATGTCCTAGAAACTTGAAATTTGGTATGAGGGTAGCTCTTATAGCACAATTACTCCAAAAAGTCTCAAAATCTTTAAATTTCATGTGTGTCTGTAGATTTCACAGAGGCTCTGCTAACACTGGACTTTTTAAAACACTCCCCAGTGTTTTAAAAAGTCCAGTGCGTTAAAATCTTTCTACGGAACCCTCGTGCGCGAGTCCGACTCGTACTTGGCCGGTTTTTTTTATTTGAAGTCGGTTTTACTTTTTTTTAAGATTTTTTAAAGTGCCACGTTTATGTACAGGTAGATATTGTTTTTGTAAAGTTTTATTAAATTAAGTTTGGGTTACTTAATTTTATTGTCTTCTTGTTTATCTCTCAATTACTGCAATCAGGTAGGTATGTAGTTATTGAACAATGAAATAACCAGAATGCATTATGTTAATGCTTATGCCCTGCGGCTTTGCCCGCGTGGGAATTTCGAAAAATCCCTTCCTATTGCACCTCTAGGATAGTCAAGGTACTTGTTTGCCAAGTTTCAAGTCTCTAGGTCCCAGTGGTTTAGGCTGTGCGCCGTCTGTCAGTCAGTCAGTCAGTCACGGTACTGTTTTATAGGTATAGATAATAACATCAAAGTTCAATGGAGTGAATAATTATTATAATGTGTATTTTAATTACTTTGACTACAAGACAAACACAGAGTTAATAATATTTGTTCTGTACTTTGATAAACTACAAAACATACTCATCGGAGTTAATGCATTTGTTCATAATTTGGTGAGATTTAACTAAGTAGTACTAAGTAATATATACCGATCATTACGTATACCTGATAATATAAATAGCTCCCCCTACCCACCGACAAGTCATTACTGTCCAGATTTAGAGGAGGAACACCATCTCGATAAAAATGTAAGTTAAATTAAAAACCGATTAAGTGCCTCAAACTTGCAGGAAAAATCGTGCAAGTTGCAATACATTGCTTCGTTCGTTCGCCCACTCCAAACTCGTTCGCTTTACGGCTTCGCATTGTATTGCAACTTCCATGATTTGTCTTGCAGGTCTTTTACTCGTGATGATAGTTAACTGTATAAGTTACAGCTAAGGTAAGACGGAGACTGTGCTAATATGATGAAAAACTGTTCGAATAACTGAGTGAATTACTTAGTAAAGAAAGCTGTAATTTCTAGATATTTCCTTCCTTCCCCATCTTATTTTATCTAATCTAATTGTTGTTACAGATCGGAATTTTGGTGACGTCAGGCAGAATGTCGAAATTGGTGCTTGTTTTCGCTGTGATCCTGGCTGTCCTGGCTGTGATGGCAGCCGGGGCGTATGTGTGCCGACCCGTGGAAATGTTTGTAAGTTTAAATTTTGATAAAAATATAATCAACTAAATATATCGAATTTGATGCCCACCAGATGTGCGGGGGCGCCCGACTAGGTAGGAAATGTTCCCAATAAAAATAAAGATCAGGGGATCGATTTTTTAATGTCACCCAGTGACTAAATTCAGTAATTTCTAAAAAGTTCGTATTTTTGAATCTCACCGGTGACTAAAATTCTCATGCCCATGATATCAAATATTCGTAATCGAGATGACTGAGTGACGTCTTGACCACTTGGCAGTGACAGCTAACCTGAATCCACTATGTTAACTCGCTTGTCTATGACAGAAACGCAAATTAGCTGCATGTTAGTAGACTGGTATGACATTCAAAAATACGGCTTTTGGCAAATCAATGTCACGGGTGAGAATTTAGTCACCAAGTGACATTCAAAAATCAATCCCCTGATCATAAAATACCTAGGAGATACAAACGTGATATAGATATTAAAAAGGTTTAATTAAAACTACGTGTAGTCGTGTTTATAAGGTTTTATTTAAGTACTTACGTGTAGTAAAAGTGATTAGGTAAAAAAGGAAGGATGCAGATTATGAAATTTACACATTTAGCCAAATTGGAGTTTTTTTTACTCTTTAGTAGATATGAACGTGTGTAATATCAATAATGTTTTGTTGTAGTGTTCGGGACACGACGATTGCTGCAGTAAATGGTGCGCTCATGCTTGGTTTGGACATTTCTGCAGCGTTCGCGACAAATTTTTAGTATCTATTAAGAACTAAATACGTATTTTAATGATTTTACATAAAGAAATAGTATTTACTATGGCCGCTTTGTAGCCCATTTGTAGCTCATAAGGTCATTGCTACCTTGCATTATCTTTGTAGGTAACTTACCTTTAGTTGTTTGCTAGGTATGTTGTGTTCAATAAAGAGTTCTCGTATTGTATTGTATTCTATGGTACCGTATTTACGGATATTCCACTGATACATAAGAACTTTATCGAGCATAAAAAAATCATCAATCCTGATCTCCTGCCTAGTCACCAGCCCCAACTCTTTTCTCAAAAGCCCCGATGTCATAGAGACCTAGTTGGGAACACCGCTGACGTTCATTCCACAATTTCACGTTAAGGGATAGAAAATGTCGACGGAAACGCACAGTAGGCAGACCGCCACTCATTGAAGTGGTGACGATGGAACTCGGATTTACGCGTGAGGTGCGATCCTGGAAGCCAGTGGCTGGTATTAAATTGAAATAAAATAAAATAAAATAAAATTGAACTGAATTTATTTGCTTGCAACTCCTCAGAGCACTCCTCTGCTCCTATGTCTATCATTTGAAGTAATTTTGCCATTTTGATTCATCTTTCATCTGAAAGAAGGGAGAGTAAACATTTCCCTAGCAGTGTGATTCGCTACAGCCTAAAGCAGTTGCTCTCTTATCGTATCTAATGTGAAAATTGCGTTCATTTTGTTACGCGAATGTGCGAAATAGCCATATCAGCTTCAGTATAACAATATCTTTATTCCGTCAGTTGTGCCGCGGCGTTCGGGGGCGTTGGGAAATGATTGGATTTTCTTCATCTCTTTGTTAAAAGTATGTATTTAATATTAAGGGTACCTGGATTATCGATGCTCGATTTAGATTCGAAATATTTCGCTCAATATTTGAAATAAAGGTTTTATGTTTCAACCTGTAATTGAAGGCTATATGTCATAAGTACTTACGAATATGTTTTTTTAAGTTAGGCCTTGTTAGCACTTATCGTTTCTGATGCGATTGAACGAACAGAAAAGTAATTATTTGTTGTTATTTTTGATTGGACAAAAATCAAAACAATAATTTACTTTCTTACCCAAAGCATTTACATTTATTGTAAATATCTAAATTTGGGCCCTTAATTGGGGTGGTCCCATCACACAGGCAGCGTTCCCGTGTTTTATTGTGATAAAAACAGTTTTATCAAAACCTTCTTCTAGCAAAAGACAATTCGGTGAAACTATTCGAGCTAAAGGAATCCGCTTAACCGCTGTCTGTATCTGTATTCGCGTCAGTTGCAAACATTAAAATAACCGATTCCAATTTTCCTTTTTAGGCATGAATTACCTACTGCTACATGTAGCATGTACATGTACAACATTAAAGTTGTCAATTTGCTACCAGCCTTTTTATAACCTTTCTTAGGCCGTGTATAGGTGGCCTAACCAAAACACCATTGTTCTTTTCGAGTAAGTTACGAATACCAGCGATTCAGGAATGGGAAAAATTTGATACCGATTTTTGGTTTCTGATACCGATTAACAGAACTGCTAGAGACGCTTACGTTTTTGTAGATACCTATTGAGCATTAAGATGTGTGCAAATATTATTCAATTCTGTTTGTTAAGCACAAAAGATACACACAAATCGAAATCTTTATAGATCACACGATCCGCCCACTTCAGTTAATTCGTCGTCTAAAATGTAATAACCTCAACCTCTGAACTTTCCTATCTTGTTTCTCTAACCTATGTTGTACAAATATAGAGATTTGTTTTTCCACTATTTACCTTCTGTTTCTAACTTAATCGTATTTTGTACCCCTTCTACTAAAGGCGACCCTCTAACACAAATAAAAATATTATTTATTGAACATCGAAACAGTAATAGGAAGGTGAGACCCCAATTAATCAGTTTCAGGGCAAAAAAGTAAAATTCGAGTTTGGCTCGCGCACCAAGAGTTCCGTGCTATCAAATATTGATTAGAGAATGTTAAAGTTGCGATATCAATTTTTTCAGCACTATCTCTTAGTCGGTTAGTAGAAAGTAGAACTACTTAATGATCTTTGGTGATTTAGAGACATTTTTTTTATTTTTCGTGTTATCTTTACATGTACTAAACTTCTATGTATAATCATATTGTCATATTTTTATCAAAGCCAACTTCACATATAAGTGTGGGATAGCACTCATAGTTTGTAAGATAGCCAGCTGTGTTAGACAGACGGTCGGACGAACGTAGTCGGTGGGTACATATAAGGAGCCCTAAAAGCCAAGTACGACGAGAAAAGGGAAGTTCTGCTCTCGATTATTTGACACATTCGTGTGATACTCAAAAGTAATCGAGCAACATCACTACTTCCCAGCGAGTGTTTTTTAAAAAAACGCATAGAGACCGAACGGATGTAGCCAAATTGAATATTGGTGAGGTTATTTTTATAAACATTTCTCTTGTACCACGTTGGTTTGTGCTAGGACGGGATAAAGATGGAAGTATGTAAGTGTTACTTTATGATACCTATGTAATTTAGCTTTCAGTCCTTCTTCCTATATTTATAAACTATACAAAGGTGTGCCAAGTCCAATCAAAAAGGACGATCCAGTGTTAACACCCTGTTATTGAAATAAGTCTGTCAGACATTAGAACGTTTTGCATTGTGGTTTAAATTGGCCCATTTAAACCTAAATTGCAGCATGTATTTGCTTACAAATATCTTCTCATTTCGAAGTTTAAAATAAAGAAAACATAAAAAATGTCTGAAATTATTTATGAGTATTCGTAAGCAGAATCATTTTCTAGAAATCTTGTGCACTTAAATATCACCGATCGCTCTTCTGCCGGCGTGGCTCTCTGAAATCGTTTAAGAGTATTCGTAAGCAGAATCGTTTTCTTCATAAATCTTGTGCAGTACAAAGATGGCCGAACTCTTCTTCCGGTCTGAAGACTCGCTTCGATTTCCCTATCGTTGCTTACGATCAGTGCCCTAAGCACGACTTGTCGAATCCGGCGTTACGTTACGGTTATCGTATCGAGATCGAGAAATCTCATACTAAATTTTAGTTCCAAATACGCTCACGGGCGGGCGCTGTTCCAAACGTCATACAAACTCGTTATAGTTTACTATTCGATTTTACGTGACGCAGGATTCGACAAGTCGTGCTTAGGGCACAGCAAGCTTGAATTGACTTTCAACTAAGCAGGTTAATGCGAAAGTTCACAGGTAGGATAATTTTGGCTCAGAGACGATCTATAAATAGTTATGATTTGCCATGGCCTGTTAAGATACGGTAATTAAGTCTGAATAAAGAAACTTTTTTACTATTTTGTTTTGTGGTATTTGTTTTTTGAGGATCCCGTAAATCTAAGGGAAAAAGCGGAAGCCTTATAGAAATATTTCGTTTTCCGTCTGTCAGTCTGTTACAGCATAAGCAGCAAGGTCTCACAACATAAGTCAAGGAAAAAGTCCAAAAAATTTTATGTTTGATTTCGAGTCGCACTTGGCCGGTTTTTTGCTAACCACAACCATGTTGACAAATGTTTGTTTAAATACGCACACCCCTTTTTGTTTGTCCCACTTTCAACTGAAACTTCAATTTCTCACACAAAACAAAGTTTCAGCAAGTTGTCGGTTAGCAAAAAGCTACAAAACTCTGTCAGTTTCCGTCGCACCGGAACAGAACTACAATATATTATACCCTTAACAACATCGCCCTTGGGATAACGTGACCACTGCCCCGCTTCTAACATTTGACAAAGAAATATTGTCTCTAAACCAAAGTGCAGTTAGAATTTATGACACTGACTCGCAAATTCAAAGCTTACACTTTACGAGTGGAATTTATCTAGAGATACATCGTAGATACGAGTAAATGCAGTTTCAGTGTTTCGTTGTCTTTGCTTTCTAGCATTTGCAGTGCAAGTTGCTAACCCGAGAGGAATCTAAATGCGAATGAACGAATTAGTTGCTATGAGTAGCTATTGTCAATTACAATATTCCTTCTCATTCCGCTTCAGAAACGTCAAATATGCTGAGGCAGGCCTAACTTAAAAAAAATATTATTTTTGATTTGTTTGTTTTCATCTTAAAGGTACTATCGAACATAATTTAATTAATTCCTGACACACAATAGAACGTAATTATAAAAAAAAATCTCACTAAGCAATGCGACGTAACTGTGACGTTTACTGTGAAAAGGTTCCACGGCGGGTCAGAAATCAATTTGTTCAATAGAACATACTTAAGACATTTATGTTCTTTAATCATGGGTTGAAATATGAAATCTTGATTGCAAATATTGAACGAGATATGAGAAAGATGCGATTGCGACCATGTGCTCGTAAGACAACAAATCTACAGACACATAGTCTTGAACAAGAAATCCAAACAGTTGGATATCGGTTCTACTACACGCTGCGATGTTAAAGTCCGGGTCACCCGCAATTAAAAGCCCTATCAAAGTCCCGTCCACTTGCAATTACCTACGAAACTGAAAACAAATAAAACCTACAAGCGTTTTCGGCTTGTTAGGATTCCGTACCAAAAGGGTACCAACGACGGCACTCTATTTACTGAAGCTCAGATTGTCTACGTGTCCGTCACAGACCTTTATCTTTTGAACAATACAACAACAGAAATAATCTTTACTGAACACCAGAAAACAGTACAAGGAGATTACCAAAAACAGGTTAGGTAGACAAGGTATTATCGCGTAAAAGCGATCTGTTACAGACAACCAAAACCAGCCCAAAACACAGAAACCGCAGAGGTTTCGCTATTTTTGCTTTAAAAATATATTTCCTGTTGTGAAAGGCTTGCTTGGCTATTGCTATTCTGGTTTGATGTATGCTGTGCATCTCAAAAGATAGAAGGAAAGAGAGGAAGGGAAATGCCGAGGATAGAGTATTTAGATCAAATATGAAAGAAGATAGACGTTGTATCGTATCAGGACATGAAAGAACTCGCTTTGGAGAAAACGGACTTTAGACAACTGAATCAACAAGAGTGATACTCTTAAATACCTTCCTCCTTCCTTCCTTCCTTAAATACCTACTCTTAAATAGATGATTACGCTTAATCTTAATTATGGGTATTATTATTGTACAGTGCTCAGAATACAGAACAAACCAGAAGACCAGAACCCGCGAGCACACCTAAAAGTAAGGCAAATAAAACTACTCTTAAATAGAGTAGTTTGGCGCAGTCATCTCCGAGCACGCAGCGTATCGTGACGTGTTGTACGAATGACAGGACTAATTAATCCCTTCTCGTGATGTTCTTACATACAGAAATGCCGTTAGGCTTATAAAAAACAGAATATGAATAAAAAAAGCAAAAAGTGATAAAAACGAGCTAAGATTTGAATACATGGAAAAAATTCGGCCATTTCCTCTATGTCAATCGTGGTGTAGGGGAAAGGCACACCACCCGGAGTGTCGAGGGTCCGGGTTCGATTCCCGGGATTGGCATTTTTCTGTTTTTTTTGTGTATTCATGTTTCAGTGAGTTTATAAAAATGATAATAGAATATGATTAAATTTCAAGCATAAACGGGTAACGAAATCAATCAAAAATGGCCTCACTCTGCGACGTTCGATTATGACTGAATTCTGGTTTAATCTGTATTCTGAGGTACCTACACAGTGGTACGGAACCCTTCGTGTGTGACACTTGACCGGTTTTTTCAAGTGGCCGTGAACGACACGGTTTTATTGCAGTTTCCGCCTGTAATTGCACTTGTTTTCCGAATCGTTCGATCTAACGACGAGAGTTACGGTGTCAAGTGGTGGACTTTGACTTTTAACGAGACTGCCGCCGGAAAGGAGGATTATGTTTTGTCACTTTTGTCTTTTGAGATTCCATGGCGAGCCATACCATACCAATAACAAATAGATGGTTTTTAGGGTTTTGCACTTCTAAAGAAAAAACACGGAACCCTTATATGATTACGACGTTGTGCGCCTGTATATCTGTCTGTTTTTGCGTCCGTCTGTCTGTCAATCCCAAGTAAATGAAAACCTATGGGGTACCTACCTTCCATTGAAGCACACAACACAAATCAAGGCAAAATCCGAAAACGTTAGAGTTGGAATCCTCGGTGCAAGAGTCCAACTCGCACTTGGCCGGTTTTCGGCAGCTACACGTTTTCAGGTCGAGATAATAAAAATTCTGAATTATCGTTTTGATTGATTGTGAAGCCCAATATAATTTAATGTAATTTATCATTATAAAAATGTGGGTTCGTTCTTGGAAATTTAATGAGAAATATGTTCATATTGAGAATTTCGAAGGAATTCTCAGAAACAAAATGAGTTTTTACGATCAAAGTTTCTCAATTTTAATACATTCCCGTCGTAGCATTATTATTATTGTTCTTGTGTTATAAAAATATACGTTACATTCACGTTGATCTTTTGAAAAATATCTAAAAAAATTACAATTAAGTACAGAAAAATGCGATGTGGTTATTGACTCTAGCTTCGAGTATAATTATTATAATCAGCTTAGGTCATTTCTAGGTGTCAGACAAATCGTTTCAGAAAACGTTTTATGTATTTTTCAACTTTATAAATTTTACCACTTTACGATTTTCTTTTTTATGCATTTCCAGAATGAAGCCTTTGAAGTAATGTAATTAAGTTTACCTAACGCCAACGTTTTCATGGAATAATATAATCGACGTAAAAAAATGTTTTATTACGTATTAAAACACGACCTCGAACGAACAGACGTTTAGAAATGAAACATGTTTTTTCTGGTAAGTATTTTTAGTCTAGCCTTGTGGTCTAGCTTAGCTTTAGTGTTCACCTAAGTGACAGGCAGTGGTAGGCTGTTGGCCGATGGGGTTAGAAGGTTCTCGGTTCTCGAGTGGCGTCCGCGGATCGGGAAACGAGCTGTCGGTAGGCTTCCAACATGATAGAGCGACGACCTGGTAAAGATCGCGGGACCGCGGTGGATGCGGAAAGCATAAGACCGGTGGAGATCTTTCGGCTGACATGATGATGATGATAATGATGACAGGCAATAATTGCAGTGACGTCAACGACAGTGACATCAGAGTGGCATCAGTGACATCAGTCTACATTTTCACAGCCATTACAGAAGTTTACCACTGAGAGATGGTACAGAGATGTTTACAGATTTTTAACAGACTACAAAAAAGGAGGAGGTTCTACGTTCCACTGCATGTTTTTTTTTTTATGTATGTTCATCATCGATTACTCCGTCAATTGTAAACCGATTTTCAAAATTCTTTTTTTATTCGAAAGGGTATACTCCTGAGGTGGTCCCATTGTCATGAAGTCATGATCTGATGATGGGATCCCAGGGAAATTGAGGGCAACCCACAAATTTTACAGGCACGTACTATGCGTTTTATATATTTTCTAAGGTTATTCAAGTATTTGCGTCTGGTAGTCATCATCTCATGATGATGAGCTGATGATGGAAGGTACAACTCCTTAGCGGTTAGGAGTTGGAGGATAATTCTGAAAATGTTAAATCATTATTCGAAAGGGTGTACTCCTGAGGTGGTCCCATTGTCACCAAGTCATGGTCTGATGATGGGATCTCAGGGAAATCGAGGGCAACCCTCGAATTTTACAGGCACTTATCATGTGTTTCATATATTTTCTAAGGCTATTCAAGTATTTGCGGCCGGTAGTCATCATGTCATGTTGATGAGCTGATGATGGAAGGTACAACTCCTTAACGGTTAGGAGTTGGAGGATAATTCTGAAAATGTTAAATCAACGTAAAATTGTGAAATAAAAATCTTTTAACAAATAATAAAACCGCCTTCAAAAAAAAACCTTAGAAAAAAAACGCAAAATAGTCCTCTAAAATAATGATAAATAAATAAAATAAAATAAAATGCGTTTATTTCGGAAAACAGAAACCAAAGCCTAAAGTTTTATGGCCTTAGCACTAAGCAGCAGAAATATGAAGTCGGTGCTTCATTCAAAGAATATTCCGCTCGCACCGCACCGACTTCATATTTCTGCTGCTTAGTGCTAAGGCCATAAAATTTTAGACTTTAGTTTCTGATTTCCGAAATAAACGCATTTTATTTTATTTATTTATCATTATTTTAGAAGATTATTTTACGTTTTTTTTCTAAGGTAATAAGTATTGTATTTGAAAATGAAATGAAGGCAAACCATCTGTTAGTGGTAAACTTAAAGTAATCCTTCTGTTTGAAACGCGCTAAAACTAAAACTCTACAAGTTAGCTATTTACACCGAATTGAGAATGAGAGACGGAGATTTATTCACACAGTATACCTAGAGGTAAAGTGAGAAAAGCTTTCCCCTATCAAAATGTTTATGACATTGTCATAAGATTGATTTTTGCCTGGCCCGTGGGTAAGCTGTTTCCAGTATGTCTATCTATACATTAAACACACACACATCTACGTAGCACAAATATTGTTTTAACTTGGTCCCCATTCCTTGCAGATTTCATGTATATTCCACTTGTTTGTCGCCACAACGTGTTCTTTAGTGTTCGACAAGACGAACCAGAATGGAATCTACATCAAGGACTACTGTCCCAAGATGGAGCACTGTGCGGAAGGGACACACGTCTTGTGCATGTACCACGACCCAGTAAGTGGTTAATCATTTACTTAATGAATCATTAAAATTGAGAGAGTGCGTAGAGTCAACCCACAATAACTCTGCAATGAATTGACAACAGTAGAAATCTAAACCTTGTTCATGGCAATAATGATTTATAGTCAAACAACATGTTTTGTGTGGTGTTCGTACATAGGTTTAAGTTATTACTGTAGCGGGCAATGCTGAAATAAACACGAATGCGTACAGACGTTGTCTCTTATTCCAAAACATCACAGTGGCAAACGAGGCTGGTTTTACGCGTAAATTAAGTAGAACGATTCGGAAAAAAAAAGCAGAGAACTATGTCAGTGGGGAAGATGAGTGAATTCGATGTGCGGAGTGGAGCCTGAGGCTCGTATGTGGACCGGTTGGAAATGTATTTTTTGGTTAACAAAGTGGACGAGGAGGTAAGACTGCCGACACTTATAGTGGTAATTAGCGATGAGACCTATGAGCTGTTGACAAATCTGGCTAGTCCCAGGAAACCATCGGGTCTAACCCACGAGGTCGCCGTGGAGCTGTTACGACAACATTTACAGCCGACACCGTCGGTGCTTGCCGAAAGATTTCGGTTTAGACAACGCCGTCAAACAAGTGAGGAAAGTATTGCTAATTACCTGCGGAATTAAAGAAGCTAGCGCGGCACTGCAAATTAAATACGAAGCTGAATGAGAATCTCCGGGACCGGTTCGTGTGTGGATTGCGCGGTGAGACCTCGCCTACTTCTGATCGACCTGTGACCATTTTTAACCGACTTCAAAAAAAGGAGGAGGTTCTACGTTCCACTGTATGTATTTTTTATTTATTTCTTTTTTGTTCTTTTTTTTTTATGTACGTAAGTATATACATCGCTTACTCCGCCATGACCGATTTTCAAAATTCTTTTTTTATTCGAAAGGGTATACTTCTGAGGTGGTCCCATTGTCACCAAATCATGATCTGATGATGGGATCCCAGGGAAATCGAGGGCAACCCTCAAATTTTATAGGCACGTATTAATGTGTTTCATATGTTTTCTAAAGCTATTCAAGTATTTGCGTCTGGTAGTCATCATCTCATGTTGATGAGCTGATGATGGAAGGTACAACTCCTTAATGGTTAGGAGTTGGAGGATAATTCTTAAAATGTTAAATCATTATTCGAAAGAGTATACTTTTGGGGTGGTCCCATTGTCACCAAGTAGTGATCTGATGATGGGATCCCAGGGAAATTAGGGCAACCCTCAAATTTTATAGGCACTTATTATCATCATCATCATCAGCCTATTGACGTCCCACTGCTGGGCACAGGCCTCCTCTCAGAATGAGAGGGCTTGGGCTATAGTTCCCACGAGGGCCCAGTGGGAACTTCACACACACCATTGAATTGCTTCGCAGGAGTGTGCAGGTTTCCTCACGATGTTTTCCTTCACCGAAAAGCTCATGATAAATTACTAATGTAATTTCGCACATAAATTCCGAAAAACTCAGAGGTGCGAGCCGGGGTTTGAACCCACGACCCTCTGCTTGAGAGGCGATAAGTCAAACCCCTAAGCTATCACGGCGAGTCAACTTATTATGTGTTTCATATAATTATTTTCTAAGGCTATTCATGTATTTGCGTCCGGTAGTCATCCTCTCATGTTGATGAGCTGATGATGAAAGGTACAACTCCTTAACCGTTAGGAGTTGGAGGATAATTCTGAAAATGTTAAATCAACGTAAAATTGTGAAATAAAAATCTTTTAACAAAAAAGTAAAAACGCCTTTAAAAAAAACCTTAGGAAAAAACAGAAACAACAGAAACTAAAGCCTAAAGTTTGTCCAAAATAAATGCATTTTATTTTACGTTTTTTTTCTAAGGTTTTCTATGAAAAGGTTCCAGTGGGTTACGATTCGGTTGGTTCGAACGTACGTCAATAAGCTAAGGGTCTTGTCTCGTCTACAACAAACCCTTAACAGCCCGAGACGTCCCTTGGGGCTATATAGTGATTGGGTACTACGATTTTTGGTTTAGGAGGTACTTGCTAGCTGGGGTCCTATTGTTAACGACGACAAGAACAGGATTTGATTATGGCTTTTGGCTTTTTACTGAATAAAGGTCATTAATTAAATTGTATTCCATCAAAGTAGGTACCTAAGTTCAATACTTATTACAAACGGCGCACATTTTTACCAAAATGTTTTCTTTAATGTAGACAATAGGTACCTACTTACTTAGTGCCTATAGCATTAAATTAATTTACCGGGGCAGTTACTAATGGTTACTTATTCTCCTCCAACTTGCTCGGAAATCTGCTTACTAATCTCGAAAAAAATATCCCAAGAAATGTATGTCCTACTTTGTTCCTGGTGCAAATTTTTTTTTTGTTTCACAATTTTTTATTTTGCTTGCCGACTGTAATTGCATTATCATAAAACTTACATAATCCATACCATCTCCCGAGTCGATCCGAACACTGGACGTGGGTCAAATTTATCTTCCAAGGTCTGATTAGGTACATACAGACAGACACACAGCGACCGAGAAAGGCGAAACTAAAAAAAGTTTGTAATATCTCATTTTGACCTCCGACGCGAAAGGTGTTTGATGTTTGATTTCTGTGTATCTAAGTATCTATTTGTGGCGTCGTAGCTCCTAAACGATGGAACGGATTCGGAGGCGACTTTTTTTAATCGAAAGCTAGTTTAATCGAGATCCTACTTAGCCAAGTTTCATAAAAATCGGTTCAGCCGTGTTTGAGATATTGAACTTTTGAAATGAAAATATCGGGGGTTTATCAACTTTTTTAAGTGGGTCAGGTTATTCCGTAGGAAATCATAAGCGTTGCTCAAAGTGACAGAAATACCGTATGTCACACAACTTGCCCGACCCTGGTTTCGGGCCATATCTAACGTCCGTTTGTCCACATCCAGGCGGACACGTGACCGGGATACGAAAGTACCACTAATTTCCGCCCACTATGTTATTACATAATGATCTCAAATGGAGTATCTTTTTCTATTTTTTCCCCAAATTTTAGGGTTCCGTAGATCACAATGGAAAAAACGGAACCCTTATAGTTTTGTCATGTCCGTATGTCTGTCTGTCCGCGGCTTAGCTCAGGGACTATTAGTACTAGAAAGCTGTAAATTTGCATAGATATTCATGGCCATGAAAGTACTGGGTAAAATCCTGAAAAAGAAATTTTTTTTGGGGTACCCCCCTACACGTGGGGATGTTTTTTTATTTCTCGCCGACCCCATAGTTTGGGGTATCGTTCCGTTTTTGCCATTTTGGCTACGGAACCCTAATAAGTCTGGATAATACTCTATAGGATTTTGTATGCTATCTCTTCCAGGTCAACATCATGGGTCCACGTTGTAACAACGGTCAAAACGTTACGATGACAGAGCAGTTTAAAAACATGTTACTGGACTATATTAATGAGTAAGTATAAAGCTTTACAACCTTATCACACTGGCGATTTGCAAACGAATTTTGTATTGAGGCGATCACGCAACGTGTTCACCGCGAGCGATATTAGTATGGAGCACTCGCTCGCATATGGCTAGTGTTATGGCTGTTAGTAATACCCTTATTGCGACGTCTCGATGCTGTACTTCTATACTTGAATCAATACAAAAAAAACTCAGTCTGAAACTAACTAGTTGAAAATAATCTTTCCATGTTTTCCCACTTCAGTTTTCATAAGTTCTAATCCCTAAAAACGTAGCGTTCTCGGAGTCTGTATTTGTGCAGGAAACAGCAAACATGATCTGTCTGAGGCGTTAGCGTTCAAATATTATTATTGTCTCCACCCAGACTACATGCCAGATCCCCTAAGCTCGCTTATAGATACCCAGGGCTGTAACGATAGTCAATCGAATAAGAAATGCTTTGTTCGGTGTTCGTGTTCGATCACCCAAATCGTAGTAACATCAATCTTTCCATGTCAATCAGCGATCAATCGCTTGGTGTGGTAACACCCTAACGACACGGCTACGATACGATAACGAGAGACTAGCGATTTTCTAATACGTTGCATGTCTCACCTAGATAAGGAACCGCTGTGAGGTAAGCTCCTTCATCGAGTAATGAACGGAGAAATCGCTCTCCGCATCGTGGCAGGGCCTTTGCTATACGTATAGTTTCCTTAATGTTTTTTAAAGGATTCGGGCAAAAGCTGCCAAGGGCAATGAGATCGGCAAAGATGGACAAATCCTGCCAAAGGGATACGGGATGTTTCGATTGGTAAGTGTCGATAATTTAGTCACGAAATTGCAAATGATCGGACAACTTGAATCTAGACCACAGAGGCACAAAGAGGATAAAAATGTTATCGTTCGTATTTCCTTACAGAACTAATCTCACGCTTTTTCCGTTACACTTGTTATTAACGCACACACGCAAAAGCAGTACGCAAGTCACGCACACAATTACTAGTTTACCTAATTACACACTGTGGATGAGATGACTGTGTGTGAGTACAAATGCTGTCTCTAAATAGCACAGGTTTTCAGAAATCATCAAGAAATACATTAGCTTCATATAGTGGATTAATTGCCCTATGGGGCAAGAAAATAAATGGCGCTGTCCGCCTGTCCATCTATCCTACTTTGAACGGACTGTACGTAAAGTAACACAAATATTGTTAGATGATGGCTCGGTAAACTCGGTGCGCGAGTCCGACTCGCTCTTGGCCGGTTTTTTATAAAATAAGAATTGTAAAGATCGCAGGGCCGCGGTGGATGCGGAAAGCACAAGACCGGTCTGAGGGAGAGCCTTGGGGGAGGCCTATGTCCAGCAGTGGCCGGACTGACATAATGAAGAATTGTGACATTTCTTGCCGTCTCTATCCATCCTATGTTACTCACAGTTGTTTGTCGCAAGTCTGAATTGAATAACAAAATTCCTGCCTTAACTTTGAAATTACGTGACCGAAAGTTAGTTGGCTAAATTTACGCCGCTCCGGCGTAACTGCCATCAGGGCCGCTATTGTTACGCTAATTATAGCAAGAAATACGTTTCGTGTGTTACAACTTTGTTAAAATAGCCGCGCAACTTTATTCGTAATAATCTTGCTGAATAAAAAACCTCTACTATGCCTGGAGCTAACTTATTGGCGTCTAATAGTGGGAACTTCACACACACACACACCTTTGAATTACTTTGCAGAAGTGTGCAAGTTTCCTCGCGATGTTTTCCTTCACCGTAAAACTCATGATAAATTACTGGGGGCTCAAACCCACGACCCTCTGCTTGAGAGGCCATAAGTAGGTCAATGATACTTCGATTGGTCCCTAATGATAAATTACTATTTACAGGAATGGGATAAGGAGTTGGCCACTTTTGCTCAAGTTTGGGCGAATCAATGCACCTTGAACCACGATCTGTGCAGAGCTACAAGTAAGTTTGGGTTAACGCAAAATATTTAGCTTTCATAGTGATAAAAACGAATCAGTCGCGTATGTCAGTCGAGCATAGCCAGACGCGTTTCGGCCTAATCCGTAGTCCTTTCTCTGGAGACACAATTGCTTCGCCTTCAGCAAACTTCAAGAACTTCCTCTGGAGCAAACGCTTTGGAGGTAGCGAAATGAGCACTAGCTACCGGCGCTTTACGTTTAATGAAAATAACATACCTTAGGTGTCCTTTTTTTTAATTAAATACATTAAGTTCTTTAAGACCTACAGGCTTTTTTGACGATTGTACTTTTTACTTACCTACGTATTTATATCTTTCAAGTCAATCAGCCCATCGGAAGATTTGACTTGCAACATTACCGGATGGCCTAGTGGTTAGCGACCCTGACTATGAAGCTTGAGGTCCCGGGTTCGAATGCTGGTCGGGGCAGATGTTTGTATGATGAATACGAATGTTTGTTCTCGGGTATTGGATGTTTAATATTATGTATATAAGTATGTTTATCCGTTGTCTAGTACCCATAGTGCAGGCTTTGCCTAGTTGGGACTAGGTCAATTGGTGTCAATTTGTCCCATGATGATATTTATTTAAACATTCATCCACGTAAACATAAAATACACAAATTAATAAAAAGGCTTCATCATTATCATCATTATTCTTATTCCTCTCAGAATGAGAGGGCTTGGGCTATAGTTACCACGCGGGCCCAGTGCGGATTGGGAATTTCACATACATCACTGAATTGCTACTCAGGTGTGTGCAGGTTTCCTCACGATGTTTTCCTTCACCGAAAAGCTCATGATAAATTACAAATGTAATTCCTCACATAAATTCCGAAAAACGCAGAGGTGCGAGCCGGATTTGAACCCACGACACTCTGCTTGAGAGGCCATAGGTCAAACCACTATGCTATCACGGCTAGCTAATAAAAAGGCTTGTAAAAGGTAAAATACATACAGTGAGTGGAGCGTAGTTCCTCCTCCTTTTGAAGTCGGTTAAAAAATAACTAAAATTACCTTTACTTCGCACCCTTGCGGGCATTAAAAGTTCATTGCCATGACTCATGCTCGTGAACTTCCGCAAAGTAACGTCTCATATCGTGACGTCGTTATTTTCTTTCAATTCGTTTCAGACATTAAAGCGTTTTTTTTTTCAGAAAGATTTTCGAACCCGAGTCAAGTAGCGGGCATAATCCGTTTCCGGTACCCGGACTGGCAATTCACAGGGGATCCACCGCCCGACGCACCCGTAGAACACAGTAATTATTTTACAAAAGTTGAAAACCCACCGACATTTTTATCTAAAATTTTTATGAAACTTGCTAAGAACCAATTTGATCGAACCAGCTTTCGATTTAAAAAAAGCCACGTCTAACACATATCATCTGCTTAGGAGCTACGATGGCACACATCTGTGTGCAGTGTGTAGGTATCTACCTACATACATACACAGGTCAAACTTATAACACTCCTCTTTTTGCGACAGGGGTTAAAAACTATACTTCTTCTAGTGCGCCGCCGCTATGAAGTCAAGCCTGACACATGCACATCTATAAAGTTACACGCAACAAGCAAGTCTATCATTTTTCTCCTAAGGTTGACATTGTCAATAATCAGAACCTTCATAGCTGTGCAACGTGTCAAGATTGACTTTATAACAGCGGGGTACTTTAGGCGTACTTTCCTAGTCCTAATTGACGCGAATACGCAATCATCGCATGTTCTGCCATTCGCATTCCATCCAGCGAAAGCCAATGTCACATGTTCGAGATTTGTGTGTAATAATGCATTGGTAGTTCGCGCGAACTAACGATGATCGCGTAATCGCATTCAAATGATTCCACATTCCCGTTAGTCTTTATATGTCTGTATGTAAGAGCTACTTCACTCCAGGCGTATTTAAGTTTATCTACACACATATCATAAGTCCTCTAAAATGCGTTCAGAAACCGTAGAAAATTACCAGCATTGCAGTACATCGTCGCGTCCGCCGCCAACCACCACCACCAGCAGGTTTTACAAAAAAATACAGTTTACGAAACGTCAGCTCGATATGTTTGTCTATGATTTAAAAAAAAAACAGTCAAATTCGTGACAGGTATAGGTATGATATATGCCTTCGGCTTCTGAACCCATCTTAGAGTACTTATAATATGTGTGTAGATAAAGTAATGTATGCAACTCCACATAATTAGGCCTTGAAACACTCTTTATGTAGCAGTTGCATAAACTACTATTCCAAAATTATTACAGTAAATTTTTGTTTATTTTTTGGCAGAATTAACGGAGTACAAGCTGAAATATTCCGTGGAGAGGACAATAATGAATTCCTACGAGAGAAAAGATTTAGTGACTAGAGACATGATACTTCATTATCCTGATATGGTTAAGTTTGTATTATTTGTACATACGTATATGTATAAGTTTTTTTTTATGAAATGAGATCGATCTGTATACCGACCGATACATAGAATTAATGCGATTTACATGCACAGAGGCTCGATTAAACAAGTCACACATGTGAAAATAATAATATTTTGGTATTGGAGAAACTCAGTCTTGAATTTAAAAGATAAAAATCGTGTATAACAGAAATTTGTCACCAAAATAATGTTCACCAGTTTAAAAATATTAACAGGTCAAAAATTATTAACCAGTTGTAAATTATTAACAGTCAAAAATTATTAACCACTCATGAAACCATTCAACAAATATTAGCTTTGAACAAAACTTTATTATGAACCAACGAAGTAAAGCACAAACAAAATAACCTAAACTTAAAAAAAAATTACTTAAACCAGTCAAAGTTTTAATTCTAGCCTGTAGTTTTGTAGCAATGAGTAAGTTCACAGTTGTGATTTGTAAAATTGGGCCCCAGTCCTTTTCGTCATATTTAAACAATGTACAACTATTAACAAATGAAATTATAATTACTTATAACATTTACAACTAAGAAATGTATGCGCGTAAAATAGCCCACCACAAAAAGTTGGAGCTTTCAGATTTTTGTTAATTGTTTTTAACTTTAAACTTGTTTTACAATAGGTGTTACAAAAGTGGGTAAGTTTTTAGCAGTTCGGTTGTCACTAATATAAAGAACGGCAAGATGCAATTAGATTTGACATAAAAAAACTCCCTGCTCTCTGGACGACGTTATAACTTATGTGCGTCTCGCTTCCACTACAAGTGACTGAGTATTCCAGGCGCATTTAAGTTTGGCACAAACTTTACATATTTGTACCCAGCAGTGATGACTTTTTGTAAGGTGTATCACGGTGATGACAGTGTTTCCTTCATTTCTATAAAGACTTCACTCTTTCGGCGACCCGCGGTCCGCCTTTCCACACGCCGCGCAACCCGCGCTCACCCCCGCCCGCGTCCCGAAACGCACACAGCGGCGAGGTCGATTACTGCACAGATGCGTCAGTGTCGTTTCATTTTACGTTAATATTATTATTTTAACATGAAACTACCGTGAGACTCAATCATAGTGAAATAAACGGATCACTCACTTATGTCAGTCGAGTATACGTCTCGCCACCGGCGTGGCGTGTGCTCCCAGAGGAAGGACTACGGATTAGTCCGAAACATGTCGAGCTATACTCGACTGACATACGTGAGTGATCTGTTTATTTCACTATAATATTATTATTCTTTGACTCTTTTCGAATTGTATTCTTGGCTGCAAATATATATATTTTAACAGGCAAAAGGAGCTCTATAAAGCCAGGGTGTACCTGACAATGATCCATGGTTTCTCCACGCACATCGGATGCGGCATATCCAGCTACATCACTTATCATGGTGATGCCACATCCCCTGTCATTTACAATGTACGTAAAAAAAAGAACAAACTTTATAAAGCTGTTGCCCGATATCAAAAAGGCATGCATCCACCCATATTCCATAGCGTATGGATGCCCTTTGGTACTCCGTTTTTTTGCCAATTTATGGCACTAAAATTAGTCCCAGCGATATGTCCAGCCGCGGGCTCGCAACATCTTTCCATTTTCAAAATGTTGCCAAAGGGCATATTATCCATGCAGCTCATCACATACTGCGACGAGGCCCACAGCGCTGGGTCTCAGTTTTTAAATGACTTTATTCCAACTTACAGGCCGTAGAATTGGTTTGCAACTTCTCCGGTCAGCCTATGGAAGGAGACAGGGTGTACGAGACAGAACCGCCCCAGAAAGAGGGTTATACTGTCACGTGCGGCTGCCCCCCTGGCTTTGACGAGGACACAGACTGCCTCTGCACAAAAAGTGAAAGAGCTTTGCCACAGCCATGTACGTATTCTTGTTGTGTCAGGTTTTAGGCCGAAGACTGGACGCCAGCGACCGGAATTTCTCTGTTCATTGCGAGAAAACATTCGCCGCCGCCTCGCCACGCTGGTTGCCAGTACGCGGCCTTATATTTGTGCTAGGTATAGAGTTGGTGGTTAATCGGTATATTTGTACAGGTGGCTAAATGGGAGGTTGTTTATAATAATTTGAAGCCGATAAATTTGAATGCAAGTGTCCTCTCCTGCAATTGGGTTGACGACGGACATGAAAATAACTTGCAAATTTTACAGGCGTGTTCACCTCGACTTGCTTAATCACACATGCTGAAATATTTACAAATTTACTATCTGGATCCCTGTGTAAGCATACATAGTCAAAGAAAGTAGTCGCTTTTTATAGAAATAGTGTTATTATTTTCGATTTCTGATGGTACGTAATTTTATTTTCCTTCTTACTTGTGCACTTGACGTATTTGTTTCTAGCTACAAGGAGGCTTTTAGTATCATGTGAGTGTTATGTATAATAATGTTTTCTTTTATTCGACCACATCGTCGCTTATCATCAGGCGTGAAATTGGTCAAACACAGGAGTACATCCTAGCTAGATCTAAAAGAAAATGACTAGCTAGTTTTTCATTTCGAGGTTCGAGCATTACGTTAGCAGATAGTGAGATAATAGTTAAAGATCATGAGGTAGGAAAACGAGGTTTCTTCTTCGTCTTCATCTTCTTCTTAGATGACCCTATTGTGCAAAGATTTATGCGAATTTTAAGCATCATTGGAGTTAAATTCTGCACGTCTAGTTATCCTAGGGAGAAAGGAGCGAGTGAAATTACGTCAATGATGTAATATTACCTCCAAAATTCCTATCTTTTTTTTTCAAACTTTCCACCTTAGAAAAGGCAAGGCTAACTTGCTCCTACTTAAGTTGATAACCTCGCTAGATCGAGTTAACTTCATGTATTTGGGCAACTCCGTTAACTTAAAGATAACTCCGAGTTTGTGCGTCAGCTTGTTAAAGCAGGTAGATACAAGTTTTCACGACGATGGAAAACTTAAAACGAATGAACTGAACTTAAATATTTATCGAACGTTAAAAGGAATCTCTGTGTGTCACATTAAATCTTTTGTTTAGCGAGTGAGAAGACTTGTGCCGGAGGCGATGGAAGATGCGAACCAGCAGTCGTCCTGTTGCCCATCTTCACGGTTGAAGACGCGCCTCCAGAAAAATTGTACCACCCACGGTAAGTCAGATGCTTCTTTCAGAATTCAGTCCCCGGCATGATGCCTACCAGGAAAGTGATATATCTCACGTTAATTATGCTCGTTTTTTAGGAATACGCCTAATCATAAAACATTAAGAAAGTTACGTTAGTTTTTGGAGAAAATTAGGGTAACAACACTGTACTACGAAGACAGTGTGTCTTAAGGATCATCATCATCATCAGCCTATTTACGTCCCACTGGAGGGCACAGGCCTCCTCTCAGATTGAGAGGGATTGGGCTATAGTTCCCACGTGGGCCCAGTGCGGATTGGGAACTTCACACACACCATTGAATTGCTTCGCAGGAGTGTGCAGGTTTCCTCACGATGTTTTCCTTCACCGAAAAGCTCATAATAAATTACAAATGTGATTTCGCACATAAATTCCGAAAAACTCAGGGGTGCGAGCCGGGGTTTGAACCCTCGACTCAGAGGCGACAGGTCAAACCACTAGGCTATCACGGCTTCAGAAAATAAAAACGAAAATTTCGTATAAAAAGTTTTCTTAATTTATATTTAAAGTTAATTGTTTTGATGTTTAAGTAACATGGTCTCTCTAAGTAATTGTTCCTAATTTGTTAGCACCTAATAATTATAAGCAGCGCGTCTCGGAGCATTGTGTGACTATAGATATCTATCTCTAGTACCTAATACGAGTATGTTCAAACAAGCCCAATATACTTAATCAAGACAATAATTTTCATTTCGAAAATCCTTTCTAAAATCTCAAAACCTAAAAATTACTTTGAAATTTTAATTCCCCGCGATTAAATCGGAAGCCTCACAAAGTTTGTAAAAATTTATTGTACCCTGCCGAAAATTATTTAATTTACTTCATAATATTATTTTTAATTTCATTCCTTTAATTCTGACTTCTTGTTTCAGTTTGGGAATGGGAAACATTACTGCTCTACGCCGTCAGGATTCTTTTGAGATCTTCAACATTGTTCATCCTAAGGCGAACCATTTGTTTTCTTCTGCGAAGCCGCAATTGCAATTACCCGTAAGCATTTTTACAGTCACCATCATCTAGGGAACACGCGTATGGTATGGTTGGTCTTACCGCATTCATCTATATATGCGTTTTGGTGACTTTCGCCCAGTGCCGCTGTCATACATTTGCAGGCATTTGAACGCACATGTGCGTTTGTGGCACCTGAAGAAGTTTCGTGCCTGACAGCTGGCAGCGAATGCGTTTAAGAGCGCCAGATATCTGCATCCACAGAATAATTATCTGCCTAGTACTTAAGTACTACCTTCAGTACCATAGTAATTACTATGATGCCTACTTATAGAATGATCGCTATCCGCCTACTCGTATATTGGCTTCCACCGCCCCGTGTCAGTGAGGGCTGTCGCGAGTTAAAAATTTGCTAAGATCGCTAATGTCAAGTAAAGTATGTCTATTATACTTTAAAAAAACACACTGAAACATGAATGCACAGAAAAAAAAAAACAGAAAAATGCCAACCCCGGGAATCGAACACGGACCCTCGACACTCCGGGTTGCGTGCGTGGGGCTAGCATTTTTCTGGTTTTCTGTCTGTGTTAAAACAATTTTTTCTGTGTATTCATGTTTCAGTGAGTTTATTAAAAGTGTAATTAATATTCACAGGAAAACCGTAAAAGTAAAAAAAATTAAAAAAAATACGAAAAGATACTCCGATTGAGATCATAAAGTCCATCTGTCATTCTCCTCTAATCATAGGCCAGCAGCTTGTCTCTCATTGGTGGAAAAAGACAGAAAGACCTAGCGGGTTTTTGACCCGCGGTAGCCCTCATTCTTATAAATTTTGCAACTCACACACACATCAACATCATCCGACACATCGCAGTGCACAGACGCCATCACGCAAGTGTAGTAGTAATGCGCATATTTACGCGTAGTATTTAGTGTTCGTGGCCGTGACCTTTCTTCGCGCTAAATACAGATCAATCTCCGGCCATTGCTCCTAAGAAAACATTAACAAGATTATTAATCTTCATAAAAAAAAGTTATTTTTATCTTTACTCGCCCTTAAACGCTTACAATAAAGCTTTTCTCAGTATTAAGGCCCTAATTTATTTCATGCAAAATGATATCTTTCCTGTGATCCTTTTTTTTCTCTTTTTACTGTCTTTTCGCTTTGAAGATGGCAATAATAGTGTAACCCCCGACTGTACGTTGTATACTTGCCGAGACGGGGCGAGGCAAGCATGGCGTCCTTTTCTGGCTTATATCACCTTATATCAGGCTGGAAAGAGACGACATGCGTGCCTCGCCCAGTTTCGGCGAGTGTGTACCACCGGGGTTACATTTATATGTAATGGGCCCTAGTTTTCTTTGAACAGCATTAATTGGACAAAGGGAACGAACCTTTTCAACCTCAATTGACAGATGGCAATGCGTTTTTCCTTTTAAGAGGAAAACACATATTTCTGTCTTTGGTGTGTTTAGAAAAAAATCCGGCCAAATCCGAGTCAGACTCGCGCAAGAAGGGTTCCGTGCCATTATCTGTAAAAACGGCAAAAAATATCATGTCTGTTGTATTCGGAGCCCCGCTTAACATTTATTTTATTCTATTTTTAGTATTTGTTGTTATAGCGGTAACAGAAATACGTCATCTGTGAAAATTTCAACTGTCTAACTATCACGATTCATGAAATATAGCCTGGTGACAAACGGACAGACAGCTAGACAGACAGACGGACGGACAGCGGACAAAAGTGTCTTAAAATTGAGGCACTTATCACCTTATCTTTTTTTGTTTTCAGAGTTCAAGTATAATAATGTCGCCACCTCGGATTAACATGTGGCCACCTCGGATAAACATGTCACCACCTCGAATAGAAGTTGCACCACCTCGAATAAACATTCCGCCATCTCTATTAAATAGACGGATAGGGTAAAAAAATCCACTACTTATAATTAAAGAAAGAAAGAAAGGATTTATTTGGTGTACAGAATTTAATTAAAAATGTACTAGCTTTTGTGGACTGTACTTTTTAAATGAGTGTGTATTGTCATCTCATCTACTCATACATGCTTGCCAAATTTCAAGTCAATGAAACCATCGGAAGCGGGAAATTCGACTTGCAAATTTTCACCTAAACACACATACCTGCGGGTATTTAAGGCAAATGCTCCAATGCCCAATAGTTGACACCCGTCTGTCACCTCTGTCGCTATGACTAAGGTTGAAGGTGCCAACTGTTCTATTATGTCAGTGTCGGGCACAGGGACATTTTATTTACCGTACAAAAAAGCAAGAATTAAATAAAACCCTTGTAAAAATTGCGCAAAAGAATCGCCCATTATAAAATACTAAACAATATTCTCTTTGTTTGGTTTATAATGCTCTGTTTGATCTGGCTCCTGCCTCCATTTCGAAGGTCAACGAACCCAACTTATTCTAACAAACCCCTATATTTTCAGCAAAATGGACAACAAGCGTTTCAAAGGCGTCAGCAACCGCTATTTCAATAAAAAGGCCATAATTCCCGCTAAGAGATATCAGGCCGGCGTATCTGCGGACCGGCGGGCCGGGCACGTCCAACAGAATAGGGTAAATAGCGTTTGATTTTACATAATAATTGAGTGGCAGAGATGTAAGAAACGCGTCTGTGGCAAATACGCAAACCGCGCGAGCCAGAATTAAAAAAAAAAGTGTGTGAGTGTGTGTACGAGTGTTCCGTACGAAGATTTTAACGCTTTTCCCCAGTATTTTTAGTTGTCCAATGTTAGCAGAGCCCTGCTCCTAAGAAAAATATACGCAGTGTGGGGTCATCTTATATTGGACTGTGAAATCTACAGACATAAAATTTTAAATTTTGAGAATTTTCTGAGTGGTAGAGCTTCATACCAAATTTCAAGTTTCTAGGACAACTGGAAGTACCCTTTAGGTTTTCGGATTTCGGCAATTTGTATGGAAATAGCCTTTTTATTGACTGTATTAATTATTAAGTTAATTTTTTCACAGCTTCAAGGGACCGCAGGCTTGAGTATTTGATATTAATTTCAGCATGCTACCTCCACGCGTTCCAGAGAAAAAGGGTCTTGACAGACAGACAGACAGACAGAAAGACAGACGGACAACAAAGTGATTCTATAAGGGTTCTGTTTTTTCTTTTTGGGGTAAAGAACCCTAAAAAGACGTAAGAAATATTTAGAACGAGGTTATCGCCAGTCAAGAATCCGCTAGAAGATCTATCTATCAATTTCCAGGAATCATAGGCCAGTAGTTTGCCTCTCTTTAGTGGAGGCAGACCTCACTCGACAAGTCGACACTAGTGATCCTGGCGGATTTTTGAGTCACGATAGCCCTCATAGGCCGAGTGAAGCAGACCTAGGGTTCATTTCAACTGACGTGAAGCTTTTTGAAGCGGAGCGGAGAAGTGGAAAGTGGGAAGTATTTCCACTGACGTGAAGTGGAGATTTTGAGCACTATGATTGGTGAAATCACGATCCGCTCCTCTCTTCCGCCCAGCTGTGGGCCCTTAGATTCGTGACTTTCCAGTGTTAAGTTAACCGATACATTTTTAAGTTCAGTTTATCTGCGGACGGTCATTGTACTGTAATTGGTCAAATTTTAACCTACTTTGCGTTGCCTTATAAGAATACATAGAAAATCCAACTTTTGTTCATAGGAAAAATACTTTTCTTTATTCCTTGATCTCAAGTTACAAATATACTAAAAATTTCCCTACTCCATCACTTTTCCAACATCAATGTCTCAAATCAATATCGGACCATGTCGCGGTCAAATTGAACAAAACCGTCCGGATCTAAACCAGCTGTCAGATTAAAGCCCGGTAGTCACTTTAGGCCTGATAGTTAGATTAAGGGACGTTAGTTACAAGACCCGGCAGTTTGTTGGGCTTAAGCGGCCGTTTAATCCTTTAACGCCACAGAAATGTCATTACGACTTCACATTCGTTAATAGGGAGGATTGAAGCTAATTTATTGATGTTCTAGTACAAATTCACGCAGATGATGATAGGATCTACCACTCAAACGTTAGTTCATCTGGCTTGTCAAATTCAGTGATGATTATGGTATTATAATTTGCAAGTTTCTAAAGAGGACCTAAATGTTCCTTAAGACCAGTTTTATTTAAAAAAATATCGTAAAATTTATCAATGGTTATTTGCTTTCAGATACCTCCGTTCACTAAGAAAGACAGCATATTTACAAGAGCAAACAAATTTCAGTTGCCAGCCCAAAGCAATGATCGCAAGGCAGTGTCAAGCAATAATTCGTTGCGATGGAAAGCTAACGCTATCAAAAAGGACGTAACGCCTAGAAAAGACTTTTCCAAAGTCAAAGGCCTAATGTCGGCATATTTGAATAAAAAATATGGTGACAATGTTAAAAATCCTAGCAGCTTCATATTAACTACAGCCAAGTACGACGGACATGTTGAGCATCTTCTAGCTTCTGTTGTTCCAAGACAGGAGAAATTCGGTATCACAAATTTCAATGTTAGTGCCCCGTATAAAAAGTTCGATATTAACGAAGAAACTGACACTAAACTATTGAGCTTGTTAGACAATTTGGAACAAGAAGTACGACATATTGTCTTAAAGAAAAACGTCAAAGAAATTTTTGATGCGAAAATACGTAAAATCTATGGTAACGTGCTCGGGGATCCAGATTTGCTGAGTAATCAACCTCTGGAGTTGGTAGATGAACTATTGGAAAAAATTGAAAAAAAGACTAATGCACCAGTGTACGAGGAAAATGATCATAGAAATGTCGATACACCGACACATGACTTTGAGTCTGGTAGACCACTTAAAAGGAGCCAAAATTCGATTGTGCAATATGAAAAACCAAGCTATGAACGTCACAGAAGTAAATATAGTATATTTAATAAAGACGACAGAGACACATCGTACGGCATGGAATCCGGCAAAAATGATATACAAAGAGATGTTAAAACTGACAATTCATTTAAAGACAATCATTATTATAACAACTACGATAATGGGCAAGGTAAATATAAAACTTTAGATAAAGTAAAGATGAGAAATTATTACTTGAACGATGAAGAAGATCCTTTAGGAACGGACAGAAGAAAGTATTATCAGGAGAAATTAGACAAGCTGGAAAGAAGACTTCAAAACGTACGAGGAGGTTACAGACGTCAAAATGAGATAAAGGTTGGTCACGCTAGTTGATTTTTGTATTGTGTATTCATTTAAGTACGCAGATTTTTTCTATTTTATAGACGTAACAACTGAATTTATAACCGGCCCATTTTGAATAGTGTCATATGATGGAAAGTACAAATTCATTTAAATCTGTTTATTACTATCAATATATTTAATTTTTCAGCCATTTCAGCTATAAATATTTATTTAATATAACAGACAAAATTAATTATAAAAAACCAATTAAATAAAACTGAAACTAAAAATATAAACTAAAACCTAATCTATAAAATCTAAAAACGGCCCCTGTGGCATGGTACTAAGAATGCTGGCAGCATTTCATTTCTGTATGGCAATACATTTAAATTGATGTTCATACACAAACACCACTACTAGGCTGATGATGACGCTAGGAACTTTAAAAACCCAAACTTTATTAACATGTTTCTAATGTACACAGGACAACAGCCGTGCCATGCGGCCAGTACTGAATCCCCGCAAGGACTTGGAGCAAAGACCAGTGGGTGGTTACCCACAAAGCTTTTACTTGCCTGACAGAGCCAAATTCCTGCATGGCTTTTAAGACAACTTCTACATTTGAAACTTGGGATTTTTACAGCAGTGGTATTCTCAAATGCACCCTCATTCGCAGTCTCAAGCGCTGTCACTTTGAGGCACTTTAAGAGCATGACAAATGAAATGCCGAGTTTCATAATAGGATCACACGAGTGTGTTAAGACCTAATTATGTAGAGTTTCATACATTACTTTATTTACACACATACCTATTATAATATAAGTACTCTAAGATGGGTCCAGAAGCCGAAGGCATTGTTATGCCTATCACGAATTCGACTGGTTTTTTTTAATCATAGACAAACACACCGAGCTGACGTTTAGTATCGACTATTGTTTTTTAAATTAAGGCCTATTTTTAAATTGTTTTGGTTTTTGAAGATGAACACTGATTGTACGCATTATACTTAGAGAACTTATGATAATTACATATGCAGATAAAGTATTTTTTAATACAGTTACTCAAAAAGTGGTACATTTTGTAGCTACGTTTCATGCGGAAAGTTGAATTTTTCGTACTAGTGTTTTTACTTTTCCAAGACGCCGGCGGCTCTCCTCCGCCTTCCTCCACCTGGTCGCCGGCGGGTGGTGATGAGGCGGCCCACCGCCTGTTTGTAATTTTTTGTGCGGAAGTGTCATTTTCACTCGTCCCGAGACTCGACCCTCGCCTTGCAACTCGGTCCTAGAGGCCTGGGGACTCGTGCATAATGACATACTTTCCGCACTTATATCAAAAAGTACTATTTCGTTTACAATAAAGATTACAGAGTAACATTGCTTTGACCAAATCGTTTAGATCTGTACGTTCGTCTCTATCTAGTACTTGATCCCGCTTTATTCTAAACTAGGTTAATTCTTGCTCCAGATTGTTGGAGGCTTTTCCGAATTGTATTTTTGATAACTGTTATACTTAAAATTGTACTGATAGCTGTTCAATCAAAAGTTACTCGCTTTTAAGGATCTACACAATCTACAAGTTAAATAACTATAATAGATACGAGTACATAACTAAGATTTAGACTTGATTAAGATTTAGATTATATCGAAAGAAATGTGTTTTCGAAGCTTTCTATAAAGATTTTAATTACGTATGGGTTGTTTTATTTTCTTTTAAACCTACTGCCCAAGGAGATGTTTTTCGAGCGTATGTATGTTTGTGTGTATGTATGTATGTCTAATACTTTGGCACGCTCTACAGCCTAAACAATTTGACGGATTTCAACGTATGAGGTGTCATTGGATTCGTCTCAGTTGTGGGCTGATATAGGTAAACTGTTTCCCAGAATTGTAGTCGGGTTTTCTGTTTTTAATTTTAAGTTGGTTGGGTTGGTTTTGTAAATAAGTAATAGAGACATAATAAAAAACAGTGAAATTTTTAAAGGTACTGTAAGGTAATCATGCTAAAAAGCGTGCTTGTGAGTATGCTTAATAAAATGCTATCATCAAAAAAGCATGCTTAATTTGCCTTTCATGCTAGTAATCAGCATGTGTAACAGTAGCTTTACTCCTAGACCTAAAAGACATGTAAGTACTTATTTTGAACTTGCTTTTCATGTATTTGTATATTTCTCCATTTATTGATTTAAACTTTCGCGATTTTCACACATTATCATGATACTCGGGACTTAATCGCGTAAAAAACTTTTATATTTAAATTTGAATTTAAATACCTCGACGTTTCGGACGCGACGTTGCGTCCATGGCCAGTTTTTTACGCGATTAAGTCCCGAGTATCATGATAATATTTCTCCATTATTCGAAGAAGTATTTAACCTTTCTTTGATGGTCAAAAATGTTTTCTTAATGAAATCATAAAGAAAATAATAAAATTAGCAAATTTCATAATAAGGGTGCTGGGAACAGAATTTTATAATCATTTTTCGTTGCAATTCGAAAACTGTGGGTCCTAAAAAAAAAGAAAAAAAGTTTTAGGATACATATGCAAACAGAGCCCTTTCTCCGCTTGACCTATAAATCCACTAATGAAATTTTAAGACCTCTCTTCCAGTAAGAAAAACATTTTGTTACTTTTTTTATTTATAAAATACTTGGATACGCGTTATTTATAAGTATTCCTCATTTTAAATCGATAGTAGTTTTCGAGATAGCTGGCTGTGACGGACAGACAGACGGACTGAGTCACACCGTAATAGTTCCTTTTTACCTCTTTGGTTCGAAGCCGTAAAAAAAAGTCAAAAAACACAGTTTCCACTCATTAAACAGAACCTTTCATTTCCATCAAAAAAAGTCACCTCTTTGTCTCCGTTATCGCATAAAACAAATTTGAATAAACGTGTTTTTTTCAACAACACCAATTTGCAAAAAGGCCGGCATCCAATCAGTCGCCGCCGTGCCAAAATAACGTATCAATTTAATTCTAAAATTGATTCAAATTACATTTTGGTTATTTTTATTCCTGGCTGGATAGGAGTGGATTCTTTACAGAATTGAATTAGAAAATGGAACGTGTTCGGAAAGCGTTCCTCGTATTTGTGTTTGTTCTCAGCACGGCTTTAGGCAAAGATTTACATACGAAAGAGGTATGTATTTAACTCGGTTTGTGATTTAAACGACTTAATATCTGAGTGGTAGGAATTGAAAGTGTTTTGTAGAAATGGAATTGAAGTACTATTTTCAAATATTTGAACTTGTACCTACTCATGTCTTTCTCGTAGATTGCAATCATTTATAAAATATCGAATATTGATGCTATGCATATATTTAAATACTGGTTTGTCAATTTGAACCAACTCTACGAGCTTATGTTTATTAAGCCCTTCGTTATTTTGATCGTATTTTTAAATGGTTATCAAAAGTCTGTTTTAACCCCCGACGCAAAAAGAGAGGTGTTATAAGTTTGACCGCCATGTGTGTCTACATGTCTAACTGTGGCACCGCAGCTCTTAAACGGTTGAACCGATTTGAATGCGATTTTTTGTTTGAAAGCAAGTTTTCTAGCAATGGTTCTTAGATATGTTTTATTAAAATCGGTTCAGCCGTTTTTGAGATAATTACATTTTTAAATAAGTCCTTTCCATCACTTGCAGAAAGAAAATTCAATAGAGAAAAGCTTGGTTATTAATCTTTTAAACGGTAACGATATCTTCACAAAACACGAACGCGTAAGTACCTACACACACAGTTCTTTTTTTATCATGCCTTGTGTGGTTCAATATTTTCAAAAACACCGCGGCCTGTGGACGCTAGCAATACCAGAATGAACCTTCAAAGAAACCTTCAACAAGGATTGGAAGGAAAATCTGAGTATTTTCCTTTGTGTTTGAATTGTAATTGTAAGAGGCAAGTACTTACGTCTGTCTAGTAGAGATCGCTCTTAATATAATTTAAGGGCGCCTATTGTCTGACTTACCTTTTTATTTTTTACCAATTTACCAGTTTAGAACCTGGGCGACCTGGGCGCCCGAGGAAAAGACGATGTGTACAAAAAAAACGCGGAAAACGCGTTTTCCCAGATACGAGACCCTTTCCGCTCTAAAACCGACGAAATATTGTCCTTCAACACGGCGTCAAATTCATCCAATAAATTGGCATAGTACTGCCCTGTTATTGTTTTTCCCTTTTCTAAATAGTCAATATGTATAATACCCTGCGAATCCCAAAAAACGGTCGCCGTGACCTTTCCAGCCGATGGGACGGTTTTGCTTTCTTTGGAGCAGGTTCACCCGGTAAAATCCACTGCTTCGACTGCTCTTTCATTTCCGGGGTGTAGTCACGGTCACGAATCGACGCAGAAACTCCTTCGGGTTACGTTTGAACACGGCCAAACACTGCTCCGAAGTAGTCAGTCGGTTCCGTTTTTGCTCCTCCGTGAGTAAACGCGGCACCCACCTCGCCGATACTTTCTTCATACCCAATTTTTCTTCTAATATGTGTTGTACCCTCTCGACTGAAACGTTTACAGCATCAACGATTTCTCGAAGTTTAATTCGGCGGTCGGCTAAAACGATATTTTCAATTTTCTTAACCATATCATCTGTAGTCACCTCAACTGGCCGGCCTGGGCGATCCTCATCAAAGACGGTTGTTCTCCCCCGCTTAAACTCGTTATACCAATATCTGACGGTTGTCATAGAAGGAGCACATTCATGGTAAACCGCTTGCAGTCTTACTTTTATTTCATCACATGTTTTTTCTTCCAAAAATAAGAATCTAATTACAGACCGATACTGTTCTTTCTCCATTTTAACAATTTTAAGTTCACGCCTTCACTGAATCGTTGTCAAATGAGAAAAAAAACAAAAGATTGCCATTTTTTTTTAATTTTCCCGCCTCTGAAAAATGGCTTAAAAAGGTGGTATACTTATTTGCGGCCAGTGATATTAATATATTTAGAAAACGGGTACTTATCAAACAGCCCTCGTATACACAAGTTTAGCTCGTTGAAAGTAATGCAGTCAGCAGCAGAAGTAGTTAAACAACCGAAGCGGTCACAATGATCTGCATAAGCTGTTAGGTCTACAACGATCATCATCATCATGTCAGCCGAAAGACGTCCACTGCTGGACATAGGCCTCCCCCAAGGCTCTCCGCTCAGACCGGTCTTGTGCTTTACGCATCCACCGCGGTCCCGCTACAACAATAGAGCCGTGCTTAGATCATTGTGAACGCGTCGGTTGCTTAGCTACTTTTGCTGCTGACTGCAGGTACAATTATCTTTTTGACCATATTGCAGTTCGCACGTCACGTAGAAATAGTGACCGAGACAGTGGTCAACCATTTATTTAAACAAATGAAGCACCGTTACAACCTGAGCGAGAAACAACCGGACACGGTGAAACGGATGATGGAGAACCTGAAATTGAGACTGAAGAAATATGTGCACAGGAAAAGGCCTCACTGGAAAACGAAGAAAAATACGGAAAAAGTGAAACACACACAGTAAAGTCTCTAGAAATAAGTAAGGTTTACAATGGAATTTATTGAGAGGCAGCTGTAATAAAGAAATGTGTTTGAATTCGACTAGTTTTTTGGGTATTTAAATTAAGTATACCTTTAAACCATGATACTCTATCATACTATAAAGTCTTATTTGCCTAAGGAATTCCTGTTGGGATCCTTTGACTGCTTCTCTCCACTATGATGTAAGTAGGTACATCGAAGTCAAATCGAAGAGTGTCTAAGAGTAGACACTCTTCGATTTGACTTCTTGTACCTACTCTAGAACTTAAAAAAAAATAAGGTTTCTATTTTCTCTAAACGTCACTTTCGGAGAAATAATGGATTAAGTTAGTGATTGTTTTTCTTGAAAACATGACATTGTTATTCTTAGAAGTTTTCTAGTAAAATATCTGAGACATCAAAAATTAGAGACAAATCTGCCCAAAGGGGTTTCTAAGAATGGCTTAAAAATTGTTTTATCTGTGTCTCAGACATCAGATTTAAAAATAAACTCAGTTGTTTACGATCCATTTCTTTTAATCCAGACTAATGATTCTAAAGGGCACCAATTTGTCAAGAAATTTAAAAACAGAGCACTTGGAATAATACTGGCTGATTGCAAAATGAGAGGATTCACAGCTCCACAAAAAAAACTCTTTTTCTTGTTGCCCTTTACGGATTTTTTTGCTTTCAAGAAATTATCCTTGAAAGTGTGTTTTGAAATTTTAATAAATTATTTTTGAGTCTCCAACGAGATTGCCCCAAAACTTATGAAGGCAAGCTAATTAAAAATGTTAGGTGCTAGTTTTATTTATTACTGATTCTTTTATTGATTGATTTATTGATTCTTTTGAATTCCATGTGACTAGTAGTATTTCAATTAAATTAAATAAACTATTAAATAATGACCTTTTTTTTCCTTACTACGTCCCTTTATATACATGGCTACTGCAATAGTGTGTTTCCCGCATAAGAGACGGGTTTAATGAAAATGCAATCAGAACAAACAATTATTTGCAAATTACTAAAAAAGAAGATTGTCAAGATTAGCTTGGGTGAAATGAAACGTCCCCTTTTATCGAATAATCATTCGTTCACTTTAATATGTACTACAATGTCAAACGGCTTCCTTCTTTCTATAGACGTAGATTGACTCGAGTTGTCTTGTGATAAAGTTTTCGAGAATTTAGCGACCTTCCTCTTACATTTCTTCTTATGTTTCTTCACTGGCAGTTTTCTTCTCGGCTCCGAATCTTCGTCGGATCGGTGAGTCTTCTTCATCCTGAATTTTCCCTTCCAGTACTTTGGTGGTGGGTGGTCATGTGAATCGTCATAGATGCTAGATTCAGTTGTTTTGGGGTACAGAACCTGAAAAAAGCTTAAAGTAAATATGTTTTTTCAAATAATTAACAAAATCATAACTTTCCTCTCCCAGTCAACTTTCCCCTCCCTCCAACCAAGCAACCAACCCTCCCTCCCTCCAACCCCAACTCTCCCCATCCCTCCAACCCTGAAGGGTTGAAACCCTCTTTCCAACCAGTACGCGTGTTGAAAAGTGACGAATGCTTTTGTGTCTTCGGTAAATGCTAGTGTGCTACTGATGCAGGCAATGTCGTACCTCGTTTACAAATGCTAAATTCAGCTTCTCAGAACTATCAACATTATTTGCCAGAGATCTACTACTGACTTTCGCTTTAGCCTCCACCTGAAAAAAAAGATATTAGTAAGATACTGAAACCTCGATTATTAATATCGTAGACCTCGGATTATTAAGACCTTACCGCACCTACCGGACTTCTATTAACATTACATTGTTCATTAGAGAATCATAAATGGAAGATGTTTAGGACAAAATTACAGTAAGTGCCAGTCGATTTGAACCTACTTCATCATAATAATATCATCCGGAAGACGTCCACTGCTGGACATAGGCCTTCCCCAAGGATCTCCACGTCGATCGGTTTTGTGCTACCCTCAGCTAATAGCTTCCCGCGATCTTGACCAGATCGTCCGTCCGCCTTGCGGGAGGCCTACCAACACTGCCTTCCGGTACGCGGTCGCCACTCTAGAACTTTACGGCCGAAACAGCTATCAGTTCTACGAGCAATGTGCTCCCACAACTCCCATCTAAGGTATGCAATTTGCTGAGCAATATCAGTGAATTTAGTTCGACTACGGATCTCCTCATTTCTGATTGGATCTCGCAGGGATACTATAAACATAGCTCTTTCTATTACCCTTTGAGCACAATTTTAACCGACTTACGTCTATCAGGCTTAAAATTTCAAAGGAACGTTAGACATTGGCGCTCCTCTTAATTTATTTGTCTATTGGTGATTCGGTAGGCGCTGTATCTACTTAAGTATAAAAGTGGCTTCGAAGCCAGTGCAAAATGAAAATAATCTATTTAAGTATGATTTTCAACCGAAATCAGAATCCCGACACTAATAAATGCTCAAACATTCGTCAACCAGTTTGCGCACTTGGCAAATTAAATGTCTTTTAATTTACTGAAATCTTTTGATCCACTCAATCAAGTCGACGAGGACGCCAATTTCGATTCGTTTCAAAGGAAACCGAGGTTTGTAAATTATATCTTATTCAATACGAATTTGTTAGATGGGTGCCTCGAATATATTTTTCAACGGTAGGTTTTTTCCCTAATCGCATTTTGCCACGATCGAGTTTTGTCATGTATGCATTTTTTAAATTTTTCTAGTCCCATTGCGTCCCAAAACGCACATTTTATGGTCTCGATATTTCTCGTCACAAACAAAACTCCTTACTTGTAATAATTTTCAATCAATAGAGGCTTACCTAAAGGACGTATTTCTCAACCGATTCTCATGAAATTTTGTGAACAGGTTCGATAATTACACTTTTTTTTTTTGTTTCAGTTTTGGAAAATTTGTTAGTTCAGGTTTACTTATTTGCTGAGAATTAATTGTTAATAAGTTTCAGGCTGAGTTGCTAGTTTTTGCTTGATTTCCCGTGGGATTTTTCCCTGGGACAACATGGAAACTAATTCTGTCCTAGGTATCTGTATAGAACTTGGTATTGCCTACAACTTTACATTTGAGCCTGTTTGAGTTACTCGTAGGCTGTCTGTTTACTTTATGGCCGAAATGTAAGACTCATTTATTCGTAGGCTTTGATGACTTTTTATACTACTTTTGTACAAAAAGTGTTATTACTTTTCTTGGAAGCGGGAGATGTTACTTTAGTAAATCACCGCGTAATAGCAAGCACTTTTTGCAATACCGTGCAAAAATTATGTGGAAAATTAGATTCGAAATCCACGGTTTTAAAAATAATCGGTCCTAGTCGGGATAGTCTTACCTGATACTCTCCTAATTGAATATACAAATCAACAAACAAAAATACATTTAGTATTTTAAAACTGTTCATTTTACCCACGACTTCTGTCTACGAAGATTTACAGGAAACTGGTGCGGTTCCGTTGTTTCCTCTGTTTTCCAAACAACCTGATAAGCTGGCGGTTTTTGAGGCATTAATAACCGATAAAGGCTAAACACATGACTCTGAGAAACGTTTGAGTCACTTTATGAAATTCAAAATTCAAAATTCAAAATTTTATTCAGCAAATAGGCAGTTGAATGCTCTTTTACACGTTTTTTTTTTTTTAGTCTACCAGCGCTTTCGGAAAGACCATGATTGCCAAGAATGCGCCGCAAGAAACTTGGCACAAAGTATTTTTTTCTAAAAACAAGTTACATTAGCTCTTACAATACGTAACCACAGACAAATTACACAAATAAACCTCACTCTGTCATTAAAAGATTAAGAGAGAAAAAAAAATACCGCATTTTAGAAACAAGTGCAAAAAGTAATTATTAGAACAGCAAAACCAGAACACTTTACTTTACTGGCACGTTTTAATTGAGCAGGAGATGTATAGGGTCTCCAGGTCAAATATCTGTGAAAATTTAAATTACAAAGGGATGTATAGGGTCCCAGAATTAATACTATAATATAATACTTAATCTAAATGGCTTAGAGATGTATAGTCTCTAGGGTCAATTTAAACTAAATTTAAAATCAGCAAAGGTGTACAACGCCTCCACAGTCAAATAATAAGTATAATAATACATATACATAAACTGGAGATGTATATGGTCTCCAAATGTCAAATAACAAAAATTTATGAAATATACATTTCATGTCATCATGTCAAATAAATAAAACATTATTTATGTCAATTGTATTACAATTAGTACGCAGCGGACAACGGCAACAGAGCCGGACACCATACACGAATATCTTCGGGACGCAGCCAAGTCACATTGATGTCCTAATTACCTTCTGTTCTCAGCCTTGGCCAGGTGGTGCCATCACATAAGTATTCATCCACTTTGTAGTATGCTTTTTTCAAGAGAGCGGTCTTTATGTATCTTTTAAATGAATTGTGAGCCAATTCCCATGCATCTACAGGCACTTTATTGTAGAACCTCACGCTTGTTCCCAAAAAAGACTTACTGACTTTTCGTAGACGAAATTTAGGGACGGCAAGTTTATGCTTATTCCGAGTGTTGAAACCATGCTTATCCGACACTTTCTTGAAAGACTTGATGTTCTTGTGTGTATACAATATTACATCATATATATACTGAGAAGCTACTATAAGGATGTCGATTTCTTTAAAGCGTTCTCTAAGTGAATCTCGGGAGCCAAGATTGTAAATAGACCGGACCGCCCTCTTCTGCAGGATAAAGATTGTCTCTATGTCGGCCGCCTTGCCCCAAATTTGAATGCCATAAGACATAATGCTGTGAAAATAACTGAAGTAAACTAACCGCGCAGTTTCTACATTGGTGAATTGCCGGATTCTTCGTACAGCATAAGCGGCAGAGCTCAATCTACCAGCAAAACCAGATAGATGTGGGCTCCATTGCAAATTGCGATCTAAGGTAAGCCCGAGAAAAACAGTCTCATCCACGAGGTTCAGCTTCTCTCCATTTAATCTGATAGTAGTGTCAACCTGTCTTACATTAGGCAACGAAAATTTTGTACATTTCGTTTTAGCTGCATTCAATAGTAAATTGTTTGCAGTAAACCATTTCAGCACATCTCTTAGAGTCTCATTGATCTTGTGACTTTGATCTTCCTGTTGCCTGTTGACTTTTAAAATGAGACAGGTATCATCAGCGAACAGTACTATGTCACATTTGTGTTCTAGCAGCTGGGGCAAGTCATTTATGTACACCAAGAAGAGAAACGGACCCAAAATAGAGCCCTGTGGTACTCCAAGCTTCACCGGTGATCCACATGACTGCACTCTATGTATGTCTACTTTCTGGATTCTCTGACTGAGATAGGACATAACAAGGTTCAGTGCATTAGTTGTGAGTCCGTAGTGTTCAAGTTTGCGGATAAGCGTCTCGTGTTCCACGCAATCAAATGCCTTGGAGAGGTCGCAAAATATTCCTATTGCATCTTGTGATTGTTCCCATGCGTCATAAATGTGCTTCATGAGATTTGCAGCCGCATCCGTTGTCGAGCGGCCCTTCGTAAACCCAAATTGCTGACTGTGAAATAGTTCATTAATATTGAAGTGATGAAGCAATTGATTTAGCATGATTTTCTCAAACACTTTACTTAGTACAGGAAGCATGGAAACCGGTCGAAAGTTACCAGGCTCAGATGAGCTGCCAGCTTTGAATAAAGGAATAACTTTACTGTACTTCATTAAATCAGGGAACACACACTCATCGACGCAGTTGTTAAACACGACGGCCAGATATGGTGCCACAATATGGATGACAGATTGCATTACTTTAACTGAAATACCCCAAAGATCCTCTGTGTTCTTAATTTTCAAAGATTCAAATGTTTTTATAATCTCTTCCGAGTTTGTGTGTTTAAAATCAAATTTCAAGTTACTATCCTTTTGAACCACATTTAAGTATGAACCAGCCAGCGCAGTGGATGAGTTTAAGTCACGAGTTGTATCTATATCAGAGAAAAAATCCTCAAAAGCACTCGCCACTTCTAAATCTGAACTTCAGATTTAGAAGTGGCGAGTGCTTTTGAGGATTCTGAAGTTACTATTCTTTCATCTATCTTTAACTTATATTGGCTATTATGGGGCTTTGATTTACCTGTCTATGATTTTTTTACGTTCCATACTGCTTTTACTTTATTATCAGCGGATTTAACTTTATTACTAATATATTCCGCTTTGGCGGCCACACAAACTTTTTTAAATAGTTTCGAATATCTTTTAACATAGTCTCTAAATGTGGGGTCGTTATTGTAGCTTTTCATTCCATATAGTTCGTAAAGTTTAGTCCTACTCCTGTGAATCCCGACCGTGGCCCAGTCACTGAACCTTACCTTCTTACCATTTTTCTTGACAGTCTTAAGTTTGAAAATGTTCCCAAACTCTCGATTTATTACAGTAGTCAGGTCCTTATATAATATGTTAGGATCATTCTTCTCCATGTTTGGTTGAGGAACCTCACTGATAATACTTTCCTTAAATCTTCCTATACGGTCTTCGGTTACCGGCCTATAAGTAATTAATTTGGGCATTAATTGGGTCAATGCCAATGACTTATTTGAATTTAACCGTACGTGCTAGTTTTGTAGTAGTGTTTAAAATGTAAAAACTACGGAAGGTACATCGACAGTATTTATTTATTATCAAAACAATTTTACAGCATTACAGTAAAGCCAATGCGCTATAATAATAATAATTATAATGATAATAATTAAATCAATAACAATACTCCCCAGGTTATTAAAACTGCATCATTCGGCGTATTTTGTTCAAATTACAGTCGTTGATCCGTTGACGGTTGTCACTTTTGCACTGATAAATATTGACTTCAATACTGCACTTTTCGGTGGGATAACGTTTTCACAGCTTAATTAGCAACGATTATTTATTAAAATTGCTGAGTAAAAATATTTAAAATTGCATTAAATACGATGACGTTCTCATTTGACGTCTTGTCAAATTGCCATGGGGCGTTATAGTCTCTAATATACTTCTGTTTCTGACTCGAATGTTTATTATATGTTAATCACTCACTGACACAAAAATAGGTACACATAATCTATTTATGAGCACGCGCATTTGGTCAGTGCAATGACATCATCAGTCTTTTAAGATACTTGAAAAAAATTGACCGCGATTTCCTTATAGGTTTGATGAGCTCCCGATATTTCGATGCAGTCACATGCATCATCAGTTTGTCCGTGATCATGATGCATGTAACTGCATCGAAATATCGGGAGCTCATCAAACCTATAAGCTAATCGCAGTCAATATCCCATTTTCATTATGTCTGATTGAAGTTCCTTCTTTACCTCAACCGATACAATATCCATCCCGTCGCTTACTTAGTACTTATCAAGACACTTCCCTGTATCTCTTAATTACTCCGGATTCTCGAACAATCTCCCTTCAAATCCGCGCGATGGCGGCCAGCGTTCATTAATCAATCGCGTCCCATCCACCAATCGACTGCCTCGCAGAGAATTAATCAAACAAATTGACAAGCGCGCTATTCTGGAAAAGTTTTAAATCTCTTTCCATCACACTTACTCGTAACATGCAAGCTAACTTGGCTCTTTTGACCCACGGGTTTTTTCTCTTATCATAACGCCCAAGGGCTGTAACTTCGCGCACGCTGCGGAGCTATCAGCGCTGCGCCCCACGTTTCCTCTCAAGTCTGATGAAAAACAGCGCATGAACTAAAAACAATTACTTTGCTCACCCGTGACCACAAGTGAAAAATTGTTAATCTGTTCGGCAAATGTATTAACATAACAGATGACAGATTGGCAGATTATCTATTTTTCACTTATGGTCGCGGGTGAGCAAAGTAATTGTTTTTAGTTCATAAATATGGACCTCCGCAAAGTAACGCCTGATTCAATAAACATCGCATGTTTCACGGGCGGTACGGGAAATATACGAACGAGGCTCTAGTAGAAGCCCAAAGTCAAAAGATCCCTTCTTTCCTTCTTTTCCCTTTTTTTTTTTTCTTCTTCTTCTTCTTTCTGGGCCCTTATTCATAATTCAAAGTTCGAGGCTAACACAATTCGCAATATTCGATCTATCTCTTGTTCTGATCTCCTGACGAATTTTGTGACAGCATTGACGGACGATTTTGCTACCTGTAGATGCCCACGATCCTCCCACTGAAAGACAGCAAGCAGAGATTGGTTTGCCTAACGATAGTAAGTTTATTGAGACAGCAAAGTGAGAAGACAGATAAATGTTTTTATTGTCAGTACATCAAAACAAGAGATAGATTGAACAGGACAGGACAGGTAGGACACTGCTGGTGATTCTACGCTGGGATGTTCCACCGCCTACCTCCTAATAGGTTGCTCAATAGGTACTTGTGTGGAGTAGTAGATAATTATACTCCACTGTCCTATTCTCAAAAGGGGGACTCACATCTCACCAGCGCCTTGGAAAAGTAAAAAGCACTAGTGCGATAAATCCAACTTTTTGAGCAACTGTATTAAAAAATAGTTTAACTCACATCGTCTAACCTATGACATCTTATCTTCAGTTACTGGTAATATTATATTCACAAGAATAATTTAATCGGTTTCAAAGTCAAACTCTTACAAGACTTACACAAGTCTTCAACTAAACTTTGAAAAAAAATCTGAATAAGATCTGAAGTGTCGTCGGCTGTTGAAATATGGATTAATTAAAGATGAAAAATTCAAGCGGTTCTTTTAGAAAATTAATATCAGCAATCCTTCTTAAATTTTAACTGCAAGGGTTGATGTTTCGGTTTCGTTTGAAATTTGAATTTGAATTTTCGTACCAACTACGCGTAGTTGTTTTAGGATTTTTTAAATTACGTAAGTAGTAAGGTAAGTATTAGGCGTAGGAGGGAGGTGGTCGAGACGAATCTCACCCAATCTCACGTGGGTTCTCGACAAAGATCACGAAAAGGTGTAAAATTACGAGAAATTAGATTAAATAGTAGCTAATATTTAATCTAATTTCTATAGGAAAAAAACCCTGCGTTTATATTTAAAAGCTCAATATCTCAAAAACGGCTCAATCGATTTTGATACAACCTAGCTAAGAACTATCTCGATGAAACTAGCTTTCGATTAAAAATAAAAAAGTTGCTTCCAAACCGGTCCATCCGTTTGGGAGCTACGATGCCACAGTCAGAGATATACAAATATACCCATATACAAGATGACACCCCTCGTTAGTTAGTCTCGGAGGTAAAAACATGTTTGTCTTTTATAAAACAGGTGCGGCTAAATCCTAGAAATTGTTTTATTAAATAAAACATGTTTGTCTTTTATAAAACAGGTGCGGCTAAATCCTAGAAATTGTTTTATTAAATAAAACATGTTTGTCTTTTATAAAACAGGTGCGGCTAAATCCTAGAAATTGTTTTATTAAATAAATCCAACGCCATCTTGTTATCCGTGTACGCCCTTTTGGTTTTTAGGTTTCCGTACCTCAAATGGAAAAACGGAACCCTTATAGGATCACTTTGTCGTCCATCTGTCTGTCTGTCTGTCAAGACCCTTTTTCTCTGAAACGCGTGGAGGTAGCATGCTGAAATTTATATCAAATACTCAAACCTGCGGTTTCTTGAAAAATCAACCTTCTAAATCAACGCAATCAAAAGATACAGTCATTAAAAGGGCTGTCTCCATACAAATTGCCGAAATTCGAAAACCTAAAGGGTACTTCTAGCTGTCCTAGAAACTTGAAATTTGGTATGAAGGTAGCTCTTATACCACTCCGAAAAGTCTCAAAATCTTATTTTTTTATGTCTCTCTGTAGATTTCACAGACCAATATAAGTTGACCCCACACTGCGTACATTTTGCTTAGGAGCAGGGCTCTGCTAACTCTGGACTTCTTAAAACAATGGAAAAGCGTTAAAATCTTGCTACGGAACCCTCATGCGCAAGTCCGACTCGCACTTGGCCGGTTTTTAATTTACTGGAATCATTATCATTATGCCGGTTTTGCACATTTTGCATAAAGCACTGATATGTGCCACGCGGCGATTGAACTAATAACGCCTAAAAAAATACGTAAGATTTTTTACGTTTAAACGTAGGTTGCTATTATTTTATTTCAGGCGCTTATTTTAAACGTATTTTTTTTTTATTGAAATCAAATTGATAGTTGATTGGCATGATTTAGGCAGCATAAGAAATTGATATAATTTACAATACATATAAGAAAAAGGTAGGTACTTAGAAATGAAACACAAATAAAATTAATTATACGTACAATGTAAATAACTGAAAATAACTTAAAAATAACTAGCAAAAATAACACATCCAGCTGTTACCTTTGTCACACCATAATGGGTCCTTTTTACCATTTTCATACGGAACCTAATATCTAAATTTGGACCCTTATGTAGGGTGCCCAACACGCAGGCAGCATTCCCTCGGCCGTATTGCTCGCTCAGCAATTTCCCCTTACACCATAAATTTAGTTATTAGCTCAGCCAATAGGAATGCTGCATACTGCGTATGCGTGCAGTCAGCAGCAAAGTAGTGAAGTACCTAATCAAAGCATTCAAAAATAACATTTTTATTAACAACTAACTGTTGCCCGCGACTTCGTACGCGTAGATTTTGGTTATCGCTATCCCGCGGAGACTATACAATTTTCCCGAATAAAAAGTAGCCTATGTTATTCCTCAATATTCAAACTATTTTCTTAACAAATTTCATCTAGATTGGTGCCGCGGTTTTCCCGTGAAGAGGTAACAAACAGACAGACAGGGAGACATGAGTTACTTTCGCATTTATAATAATAAGTTATGAAGTTAGGATTAGGATTAGGATAGTTAGGATTAGGATTAGGATTGAGACTTATTGTAGAAATAAGAGCGTGAGCAGATCATTGTGGACGTTTCGATAGCTTAGTTACTTTTATTTCTGACTGTACTTACCTAAGTAGGTATGCAAAAATGACACAGTCAGCGGCTTTGAAGTTGGGGAACAAATTTTGAGTTACAGAGACAAAACACTACTTAGTTTTGTTATCTGTCTATTTAATAGGCAAGTACCTATAAAAATGCGAGCAACCAAAGTGCCAAGATTAGGAATAGGGAATATGAAGAATTAGTGTTATTTTATTAACAATCTGTTCAGATATTAAAATTATGTCTATTATTGGATTGTGTTCTAACAGGTATAAGTACGAGTATTAGGTATAAGTACGAGTATTTCAACCCCGAGACATCATATAAATTTTAAATTATCAAAAATGATAGTACCATCCTTTTAATTGTATAAGATCACGCGCATCTTGGTATTTAACCTACTTAGTCAGGTGATTTAAATACCATCTTCACCGATATAGTATAAACATAAGGTCAAAAGACTTACTAAATCATAACAGTTAAAAAAACTTATTTTGATCCTTCGAAACCTTCGGTCATTGACTGTCAGAATTTACACCCTAGCGATAATGATACGGCTAACTCCTTCCCGCATAACAGTACTCCATGATGCACCGTAGCGGAAGACAGAGACGGGACATCCAACGGTACTTTTTATTTTCTTGAAGAACATTTTCAACTTGCTAGAAAAAGAACACGTTACAAGAAAGACTGGGACAGCTCTACAGTCGCTGTTTAGACGAAAAAGGAAGATCGAACCGAGCCGACGTTGCTTGTACGCATTCGAAAAATAAAAATTCGAGTTCGAAACGTTCCGTTTTAAACAATTTTATTTTTATTGGACTACCGGCCAGTGTCAAGTTATTGTTTTATTTTATTTTCAAGCAACACCGTTGTTTTATTTGACCGAGTAAGCGTATACGTGTTGCTTCGTTTTTGCCGGTTTCCAATTGAGTCATGAACATTCCTTGCGACATTTTTATCGTTAACAGTGATAATAATTATAAAAGATAAAGCGCTTTTTAGTTTTCCGTCATTATTGTGTTGATCGGAGTGTTTAGATTACTAGGAAGTGATTTCGAGTTTGGAACTTTATTTTTAATTTAGCGGAAGGCGGTTTTGGCGGTAAGTCGGCGTTTCATTTTTCGTTTACTTGTATCGCAAAATACCTGTGAGTGTAACTACCAATAAGTAGGTAGGAATTATAACAAGCCATAAATTCAAATTTTGCTACTTCAGGATGTCACATGTCAAGTGTAATGTATTTTACAGGTCCTATTCCATAGACCTAACGGTCTGTGTGACTGTGTGACTTTGCGTGCCAGTATTAAGATTTCGTCATCAACTTTGGCTGATGATGCTTAATCTGCAAATTAAAATTTGGCTCGAATGGTTACCTACTAAAAGGCTTTTAGGGCTGACATAATTAATTACTAAGACAAATCCACAACATCCATGTTTCATTGACACGTTTCAAAGTTTAGAGACCTGCGAAAGAATGGCTGTTTCGTAAAATATGTGTATACCCACAATGTGGAACGTTAAAACTGAATTAATTTATTCTATTAGCTTTTTTACCAATAATGCGGCAGTATGGGCCCCGACCCTTTACCACCCTAGGAGGCCGGATGAAAAAAAAATTTAAATACCAAAAATATTCCATTCTTAAGTTTTGAACTGTAGTTACTGTGTGACTTATTTGACCGTATTTAATTACGTATATTTACTTTAAAACAAAAGTTTTGTTGACACAGCTGATGCGAAATTGGCTTTTTATGTAAGTGTATTCCATGATTTTCATGATATTTAAGTGTGTTTACCAGTAACAAAAGTACCTACTTAATAAGTAAATAGACTGGTACGCACGCATGTAATAAAACTTGTCATAAATAACTAGGTGCTTAATTTAAGAATAAAAGTAAGTAGATAAAGTTAGTGTGTTATGTGTTCGATTTTTATATACTTTAGTCAACAAAGTACGTAAACAGTTAAGTACAATGTAGATCCATTTCATTAGTACCTACATTACAGTTGCAGAGATTCTAAACCCGAACCATTAATATAAAACTGCGGTACCTACCTACGACCCTGTCGCAGTGAGCCATTGCTGTAGGTACCGTCTAGATCAAGAAATTCAGTCAGGTGTTTACATTGAAAGGGTTCTACTGCTGGTTGTTATTAGAATGGTTTGGGTATACCTATGCGACCGATTCAGACACATTCACCCCGTGAGCCCATGACACATTATTATTGATAGATGCATAAGTTAAAATGTTTATTTTACAATATAAGTAATCTTTTACATCCCTCCTGGCGATAGATCCGTTGAAATTTTTTAATGTTTTATTTTATAAATTGAATAAAATAAACGACGCAAAGATACAGTACTTTTGTTAATTTTCAGGCATTCGTAGAATCCCCAAAAGTCTAGTGCGAAATCACTTTTTTATTACAAACATCACATTTTATAAACAACACATGGGCTTGAAAACTTTTGTTTAATAATGACTGGAGCTGTTATTTTTATGTTTCTACTCGTATTTAGTTTTGGTCGAAATAAAACAAAACGATTTACTTATTTCACACTGAATTCATGGAATTTTATTTTGATCAAAAATTGCTTACCTACTGAAATTTCACTGTTTACTTTTAACAGTGACATTTCAGTAGGTAAGCAATGCCCGGCCTGCTGAGGATTCTTGTTTTAACGTTCTGATAAGTATTGACTTTGAAATGTAAAACACATTATCACTGTCATGTCATCTGTTGCTTTTCACGATGGTAAAACAGGAACCAGAATGCGCTTTACGATGATTCGTTCGGTGTTAATAAGCCTTAATAATAATAACTTCGTTTGCATGCAAAATGGGAAGGAACGAAGTACCTCGCAGAAGTTCACAGAATTCAGATTAAAAACAGTATGTAACGCCAAGTCTCCTATTTTACTAACTCGCGAGCTAACTTTTAAGTCAAACACGACTCTTTAGCATAGACGGATTCCCCCTATTATCTCTGGATCAGAATCCCGGTAATTTCATGAAGTTTAGATCAACGATACTCAAGTTATAGTCGAACAAAATTTTTGACAGCTCTACATACACACATACGAACTCCAATTCGTCCCCTTTTTCGACGCTAAAAACTCGCTTGTACGCTCGTTCAATAAAAACAAAACCGATATTATAAAATAAACGAAATAAAAAGTAAACGAAAACGGGCACGCATTTAAAAACTAAACATGGTGAACCGATTTGGACACAGTTTTTGTAAATGGAAAGCTAGTTAAATCGAAATGGTTCTAAGTTAAGTTTCATTAAAATTGGTTTAGCTATTCTTCAGACATTTAACTTTCAAATGAGGATGTCAGGAAAACTTAGTCAACAAGGCTATCATTTGTTTGTTCAACTTTGCTTTCACTTTGACTCGCTGTTCGTAATCTGACTACTGTATTCAAGATCAGGTGCAAGGTCATCGCCCTCGTGACGTCACACTCTAGTACCGCTACGTAAGGCTAAATGTTAACGGGCTGCGCTACAAACATTTACGAACCTTAAGTTCATTGCAATAAGGTTTTAATTGGATTTTGTTAGTGGACGAGCGGAATTCCGTATTAGTTTTTGTTGTATGAATCAAATTTAATGAGCTAAGCTTTTTGAATTAAATTATTATGTGGTTAAGTTTTTGTTAAGTAAATAAACAGTAACGAATAACGGAATACATCGCGGTCTGTATTTTTGACGACCGGTCTGAACTGAACTGGAGTCTATATTTATTTCCATAGTAGTCTATGTTATTACTCAATATTCAAACTATCTTCTTACCAAATTTCATCTAGATTGGTGCAGCGGTTTGCCCGTGAAGAGGTAACAGAGAGACAGAGAGACAGAAAGCCAGAGTTACTTTCGCATTTATAATATTAGGTACTAGCTGTTGCCCGCGACTTCGTCCGCGTAGATTTCTATTATCGCTATCCCGCGGGAACTATACAATTTTCCCGAATATAAAGTAGTCTTTGTTATTCCTCAATATTCAAACTATCTTCTTACCAAATTTCATCTAGATTGATGCAGCGGTTTTCTCGTAAAGAGGTAACAAACAGACAGACAGAGAGACAGAGTATCTTTCGCATTTATAATATTAGTTAGGATTATGTATGCATCGATCGTTCCATTGTAAATATAGGCCGCGCGATGGATTAAGATCGCTCGGCGAAACTGGTGGGGGCAATTTGGCGCATCTGTACAATTGCTCACAAAATTGTTAAGTTCTGAGTGTATTTCTTTGAAATATATTTTTCTTATTTCGCATTTTTTGTACCCATAGTCACCTAACATAATAACACTCGCTTTTGCTTGTGACTTATTTGGCTAGCATGTTTATTCAGAGCCTTGGTAGTATTTTTACCTGCTTTAAATTACCCATGATGTAATTAGTTTCCTTTTTAACATAACAATTCACGTCGTAAACCATTTTTCTGGCTTGCCGTGTACAAACTTTAAATTTGGAAATTTTTTCACCAACTACGACATCATAACGTACTTACTACTAATAGTAAAACAATCCGTACTCAACAGTACCCAAGAGACACGTGACGCGTGAACGAAGCGAGGGAGGGGAAGAACGACTTGATCTACCAATAACGTGTCGGCGCCAGCGCGCACCCTCCCCTCACCCCTCTGCGCAACCAAATAGACCTAAGAATTGACTTCTGCGCATGCCCTTTCCACTTTTGGCCAGCGATCTTAATTCGCCGCGCGACCTATACTCGGGGCACACACTCATCAAGTCATAAATTTCAAACCATTTATAACGAAACTACTTTCTTAAAACAGACAAAAACAACAATAGAAAACATAAAAGGACAGAGTAACATCCAATTTTAATCTAGCACAGATAACATTATTAAAGGAGAAACCGGGGTTGTTCAATTCCCACCCTTATGCGTTGACAATAGAGGTCAGTGAAAGCACTCGAGTTGACCACATACCATGACGATGACACAGACCATGAAAGCATGGGAATGACAATGGCATTAGCGAAGTCACAAGTGGCTCATGGTATTGTGCAAAAATTACGTTACAAAAATCTTAGAAAAAAATCATGAAATAATCCTCTAAAGCCATGAGTTTAATGGCCTAGCACTGACACAAATATGAAAACGGTGCGATGCGCGCGGAATATTCTTTGAATGACGCACCGACTTCATATTTCTGCTAGTGCTAGGCCATAGAACTCATGGCTTTAGAGGATTATTTTTATGTTTTTTCCTAAGGTTTTACTTTTTTGTTAAAAGATTTTTATTTCGCAATTTTATGTTGATTTAACATTTTCAGAATTATCCTCCAACTCCTAACCGTTATGGAGTTGTACCTTCCATCAGTTCCATCATCAGCTCATCTCATGAGATGACGACTACTAGACGCAAATACTTGAATAGCCTTAGAAAAAATATATATGAAACACATAATGCGTGCCTATAAAATTTGAGGATTAATCCTCAATTGCAATTGGGCAAGGGCAATTGCCCTCGACAAGATTCGTATTCATCACACAAACATCTGCCACGACCGGGGATTGAACCCGGGAACTCAAGCTTCATAGTCAACGTCTCTAACCACTAGTCTATTCGGTTGTCAATTATACAGTCTTGTACAATCTTATCTTGTATCCAACCTAACCTAACCTATCATGCAATCAAACTGATAGCGCGTATTACCCAACTGTGATTTTTGTTTCAAGATAATTTATATAAGTAATATAACAATTTTATTACGATTCAAAACCGATAAAGATTCGAGTTAAACTGTACCTACATATTGTAGGTATAGACATTTTATACTATAAAAGAAGGCAAACGAGCAAGTGGGTCACCTGATGGTAAGTGATCACCACTGCGTTGCCAGCCTAGAGGGCTAAGATGAAATGCCTCTTGTGCCAGTGATTTCCTCGGCTGTCTTACTCTCCGCACTGGAAAACAACAGCGTGAGCACTGCTTCTTAGCGGCAGGATTAGCGAATAAGATGGTGGTAGCTATCCGGACGGACCTTGCTCCAGGTCCTACCAATAAAACATCCGGGAAGGCCCGGATTAATTCTAAACAGCTTCCATTTTGAATTATGCGTTCTCTTTACTTAATTTCGTTCGCTTTTAACCAATTTCCTTACTTCAACTTTGAATAAATAGTTTCGTCGACCTTGCAAATAAACTTGCGTCAAAAATCTACAACATAAACCCACACAACGTAGTAAGATAAGAACAACATAAACAATACACTTAGGCGAGCCGTTCAATCCGAGCAAATCGAAAACACGACATGAAAGTGTAGTTTGTCACTTTGTTTCTAACGAAATGAATCTCGATAGGACTTCGCATTCACACATTCGGGCGACCAAACCATTGTGAGGCGAGGTTGGTAAGGAAGGTTTTACAAGTAAGTTGACGAGTGGTAAAATGTGGCGTGGCGAGGGTTTTCTTCGTCACGAGTTTGTAATACCGTGCCAACCGTGTATCATACGACAGCTGAATAAATAACACTAAAAAATAAACCCTGGTAAAGATCGCGGGACGGCGGTGGATGCGTAAATCACAAGACCGGTCTGAGCGGAGAGCCTTGGGGGAGGCCTATGTCCAGCAGTGGACGTCTTTCGGCTGACATGATGATGATGATGAAAAAATAAACACAAGTTACCTAACACAAATGGCGCGTCGCTAAACCGCCCATGCGTAAGTTTTTTTTAGGTAAAATAAAATTATCAGGTAAAGGTACTCGAACGTTAATTTCTCACGAAAATTTTACATGAAAACACAGAAAAAAACAGAAAACTATTATAGCTATAAGACATGTTTTTTGTAAAATTTTATAACAGCACTTTTTTTGGTCTAATTAATATGTAATCTATGCAAAATTACAGCTTTCTAGTACCAATAGCCTCTGAGCTAAGCCGCGAACAGACAGACAGACACACATACGGACATGACGAATCACGAAACCATAAGGTTCCGTTTTGGAAAATTGGACAAAATAATACAAAAAGATAAGTAGGGTACTCCAAGTGTGATCTTGAGCAAACTAAGAACAGTCAAGCTCACATGTCTTGCATTACGCCTAACAAAATGAATGTATTGGATATCAAAGCAACATCAGTGCGGAACAGAGCCATCTTTTATTCATGTAACACGCCGTCCGAAGAAACTGACAAAGGAATTTGAAATTATTTTTTGCGAATAGATAATCGAAACGCGTGAGCATTTTTAGGGTTCCGTACGTCAAAAGGAAACAACGTAACCCTTATAGGATCACTTTGTTGTCCGTCTGTCTGTCTATCTGTCCTTCTGTCTGTCTATCAAGTCCCTTTTTCTCTAGAACGAGCAGGCTGAAATTAACATCAAATAATTCAAACCTGCAGTCCTTTGAAGCTGTAAAAAAATCAAACTTCTAAGTCAACGCAATCAAAAGATACAGCAATTAAAAAGGCTGCTTCCATACAAATCGCCGTACTGTGAACTGTGTGCTCTTATAGCAGAACCATTCAGAAAATTCTCAAAATCTTAAATTTATATACCTGTCTGTATATGTCAGAGACCATATGAAATGACCTCACACTGCGTACATTTTGCTTACGAGCAGGGCTCTGCTAACACTGGATAACTTAAAACACTGGGGAAAAGCAGGGAAATATTTATACGGAACCCTCGTGCGCGAGTCCAACTCGCACTTGTCCGGTTTTTTTCATCATCTGGCGACGCGAGAAAGGAATAATTTAAGTCTTTCTTGGACGTTGAAGAAGCCGATAAGATGGAAGAAATGCCTTTGTAAGAAAGTTTCTAAGAGATTACGTGCACAGAGATAATGAATCATTGTGTAATACTAGTTCTTAAGGGTGTGATCCACAGACGTGCTTTATCAGCGAACCCTCAACAGGGGATCGATTTTTGAATCTCACTTGCTGACAAAATTTTCACCCGTGACAATGATATTACCGTTTGCCAAAAGCCGTATTTTTGAATGTCATAGGTACCAGTCTACTAACATGCAGCTAATTTGCGTTTCTGTCATAGACAAACGAGTTAACATAGTGGATTCAGGTTAGCTGTCACTGCCAAGTGGTCAAGAAGTCACTCAGTGATCTGTTTACGAGTGGGTGAGGGCATTCGTATTTCATATCATGGGCATGAGAATTTTAGTCACCGGTGAGATTCATAAATACGAACTTTTTAGAAATCACTGAATTTAGTCACCTGGTGAGATTCTAAAATCTATCCCCAGACCCTACGAGAAATAAAAGAAAAAAACAAAAACATGAATCTGAATGTTCTAAATAAGTACTTACTTAAGGGTTGCTCGAGAATGTTAGGTAAATTTGTAATCAACCTTTTCCGGCAAATACTGGTCTAGATAGACCAATTCTGTTGTTGTGTTATTTTGAAGTCAGCAATTAATACCTATCTTAAAAAAAGTTTTAAGTTAATCCTTGTCCAATCGGCGAGACAGACGTTGTATGAACATTAACAACAGTATACCAATTTCTTAGTAAAAACCAAATAAGCATCAGTGACAGTCCGAAAAAAAACTACGCAACTAGGGTACATTTAAAATATTTAAAAAACGTCCAACTGTTCAAAATACGTGGAATACTTCGACAAGTCGTATAGTAATCCTATAATTGAACTGGTTCAACTATCAAGCAGGTAGTTTAATTAGCTTGGACTTCAGACTTCAGGCGTCGCGGCTGGCTGACTGTTCTAACGACTCACTTCATTTTCACGACTGTCAACCTCGCCAATTAAAAGACAGCTTATGTTTCGAGCGCATCGTTTGAATCCCAATTGTTGCATTTAATGTCTTTTGCGTTTTTATGAAACGAGGCGAAGCCGAGTTTCACAATAGGACCACACAAGTGTTTTAAGGCCTTATTATGTAGAGTTGCATATATTACTCTATCTACACACATATTATAAGTACTCTACACTCAAGAGCAAAAAACGGGTCACTTTGTATGGAATTGTTTATACAAAGTGACCCGTTTTTTTGCTCTTGAGTATAGGATGGGTTCAGAAGCCGAAGGCATAATAAAACTGTCACGAATTTGGCTGGTTTTTTAAATCATAGACAAACATATCGAGCTGACGTTTCGTATCGTCTATTTTTTAAATTGAGGCCTATTGTATTAAATTGTATTGGTTTTTGAAGACGAAAATTGACCGTCGCAACGATGGTCATTTAATACCTGTCTACGGTTTCTGAACGCAAATAGAGGATGTGTGTAGAGATAAAATGCTAAAGTAAATTAATTCATTAAATTGCATTTAAGTATACAAATGTCAAAAAATACAACCTACGTACCTACTTAAGACGATTTTTGATTTACTTAACAAAAACTAATAAAAGGTGGGAGTTGATCACTGAAAATTATGACGTCATGGTTCTGTAATTCAAAACAAACTTCGTAATAACCGATGGTTTTGTCATTTCAAAATAAGTCGCTGATTTCACCAGCTCCGACGCCATCCTTGTAGCAATATAAATTTTTAGTCATTAGGTAGCTAAATCATATTTTTTCTTATCTAACCCGATTCTATATTTCTTTACTGACATGAATTTAGAATCCTGGCTTTAACCTGTAAGCCTCTAAATGTAAATTACATAAAAGAACTTAAAATCTAAGCTAACCGATAAATTTTACCTTTTCCAGGCAAAATGTGGAAGCTAAGCATCCTCCTCCTGTGCTCCCTATCAGTCTCCATGCGAGCTGAAGAAGAGAATCCGTTCCTGGACCTGGCTTCATCATTACTCCAGAATATGGGTGATGGTGGGAACAACAACGGACTCGGAGCCATCGGGAGTATAGTGGGGAACCTGATGCAAGGAGATGGGGCCAGTGAAAACGGCGCTGGTGATGTTTTATCGGGTAAGTTAGTTGTCATCACATAATCAGGCTTTACCATTGCAGGCTGTCGAAGATTGCCTAGATAGCACTTCAATTATTCATTAATTAACAATGATATTACAAGTAAAGATACGTCATAATGCTCACAAAACAATCGAAAAACATGTTCCGAACATTTTGACATTCGCGCGCAAGTTTGGACCTTATTCGAGAGCGTCTGAGGCCATAGGGTCTACAATTGTAGCCTTTTCTCCGCTTCATTTTCGGCGTGCTGATGTCATAATATCTACCTCTTTTTATATGTAATAATAATATCATTGTTACATGACGTGCATAATTCTATATAAAGATGTTACATCCAAGACGCCCTGTAAGGGCACACAGCGCAACACACACAGACAAAAGAAGAATAACATTTCGATTGAATTCATTCTCATGAAGCACAAAAGCACAGGAGCGTCACTGCTGTGTCGGTAAGGATTCAAAGGTACATGCGACTTCTCGACCAACCTAACATTTGGGACAAATAATATTTATTATTATGAAAGGCCCTGCGTTGGCGACCGCGGTTCGCCTTTCCACACCCTGCGCGCCCCGCGCTCACCCCCGCTCGCATCCCAAAACGCACACCCGCCTAGCCGCACACATAGCCGCGAGGTCGCTTACTGCACACATTCGCAAGTGTCGCGTCTTGTTACGTTAGTACAATAATATATTCTTTGACAAAAGGCAGCCAGCTTCAAAATTATACCAAATGAATATCTACTCGCAATTTCTGTAGCCCGCAGCCAAAACCGAACTGAAATTGATTTCAAAAGAAATCTTTGAATAATTTGGTACCCTTTAAACCTAATTCTACGCATACACGTTTTTCTTTTGTTCTGTAATTCCATTGGTCCTCAAAAGCTGCCTACCGTTGGGTTTTTTATTTTTTTATTGACTTAGGCACTGTAACACTCATTGGTAGGTCCAGTAGACTTAATTGTAGTAGTCTTAATTTAGCAGTTCATCGAATATGGTTTAGCGTCTCATTGTTCGTTCGTTCAAGACGACAGATCGCGGTTTATACTAACCACGAAGGTATTTACTTAGTAATTTAATTCCTACCTACCTTAGTGAAATAAACGGATCACTCACGAATGTCAGTCGAGTATAGCTCGACATGTTTCGGACTAATCCGTAGTCCTTCCTCTGGGAGCACACGCCACGCCGGTGGCGAGACGTAAACCTACCTACCTGTTAAGAAAAGCTTAAAATTGATATCCTCTAAAGTAATAACCCTTCTTTTTGGCTATAACATCATCATCATCATCACGTCCTGTTATCCCTAATCAGGGACATAGGGCTCTCAGCATTTTCCTCCATTTGGAACGATCCTGCGCTACGACCTCCAGCTCTTGCCAGCAACAACACACAACAACACATAACATAGTCAATCAAAAATTACGGCTACAGATCTTTTCTCTCGGATATCAGTGGACAGATTGGCACATCCCTGGTATATTTAAAATGAGAGCTTTCCCCTGTCAAAATTTCATAAGATTGATTTTTGCCTGGCCCGTGGGAAAGGTTTTTGTACTATGTCTATACAGACCTACGTACAGTAACTTTAAGACTAAATCACCATACCCATTTCCCTTATCCATCAGCACAGTGTTGACTTAAGGAAGTGGGGCCCGGCCTGAAATTTGAATCTGGAAGTTAAATTACAGATTGCCAGCTGTATATGCGAATTAGATTAAATTCGATGATTCTATACTTAAAGAAACTTCCAACTAGCGGTTAATAGGTAGTTTTAAAATACACTGCTCAAAAATGTCTAGGGAACAATTATGTGCGGACTCCCATACGAATTTGAGCTCTGTAGATATTTTTGAGCAATGTTTAATCATTGCCTACAACTATGATCTTTCTACTATCAGGTACTACTGTTTATTTTTATTTATATACCTACCTGCATACATACATACGAGGGCTGTTTGATAAGTACCCGTTTGTGGAAAAAAAAAACATTTTTTTTGTATATATGCATTTATTTTTCTACGTAGTCACCTTTTAACTCTATACATCTGTTCCACCTATACTCAAGCTTCAATAAACCATCCAAAAAGTATGATTTTGGAAAGTCATTAAAATAGGCCTTCGTCATTTGATCCAAATCGCTTGCCACCGAGCCATTTTTTTGGGTTGGGAAGCAAAAAGAAATCGCATGGGGCCAAATCAGGAGAATACGGGCGGTGAGACAATAGTTCGTAGCGTAAGTTTGCTAATTTAGCCGTCACAACTCTGGACGAATGAGCCGGGGCGTTGTCGTGATGAAACAGTACTTTTTTCTTTTTTAAATGGGATCGTTTGTCCTTCAACACGGCGTCAAATTCATCCAATAAATTGGCATAGTACTGCCTTGTCATTGTTTTTCTCTTTTCTAAATAGTCAATATGTATAATACCCTGCGAATCCCAAAAAACGGTCGCCATGACCTTTCCAGCCGATGGGACGGTTTTTGCTTTCTTTGGAGCAGGTTCACCCGGTAAAATCCACTGCTTCGACTGCTCTTTCATTTCCGGGGTGTAGTGGTGGACCCACGTTTCGTCCACGGTCACGAAACGACGCAGAAACTCCTTCGGGTTACGTTTGAACACGGCCAAACACTGCTCCGAAGTAGTCCGTGAGTAAACGCGGCACCCACCTCGCCGATACTTTCTTCATACCCAATTTTTCTTCTAATATGTGTTGTACCCTCTCGATTGAAACGTTTACAGCATCAACGATTTCTCGAAGTTTAATTCGGCGGTCGGCTAAAACGATATTTTAAATTTTCTTAACCATATCGTCTGTAGTCTCCTCAACTGGCCGGCCTGGGCGATCCTCATCAAATACGGTTGTTCTCCCCCGCTTAAACTCGTTATACCAATATCTGACGGTTGTCATAGAAGGAGCACATTCATGGTAAACCGCTTGCATTCTTACTTTTATTTCATCACATGTTTTTCCTTCCAAAAATAAGAATCTAATTACAGACCGATACTGTTCTTTCTCACTGAATCGTTGTCAAATGAGAAAAAAAAAACAAAAAAATACCTTTTTTGTTTTAAATTTTCCCGCCTCTGAAAAATGGCTTAAAAAGGTGGTATACTTATTTGCGGCCAGTGATATTAATATATTTAGAAAACGGGTACTTATGAAACAGCCCTCGTACATAATATCACGCCTCTTTCCCACGGGGGCAGGCAGAAGCTATGGGTTGCCACTTGCTACAATCTCCACATTCATATATCTCTTCATGCACGCTCGTCGGTGGAATGATTCCTTCTTATGCCAAAGAATATAATTATATACTAACGTAAACCTATGCTGCATATTAAGTAGCCAACGTTAATTAAGACTGACGTACTTATGTTGCCATTGATGAAAGGAATTTTAAACTTGATTCATTAATTCCAGAAATAGAAAAAAACAAACACAAAGTTTATCTCTAAGTATAAATTATAAATTACTACAGGCAACAAGATTTTCTGTTGTCTTGTTGACTGTCTTGCATACTAAGCTTTAGGCAGATATCTGTTAAAATATTTAATCCTATGTAGGTAAGGAGGTACCTACTCAAGTTTAACTACACTCGCGAGACTAAATAGCATCTTTAACCCAACACGAATAAGTCGTATAAAAGTCGCGTAACAATCCGTTTTACAACTTGGCCACTAAAGAGTACTTTGCTTTCCAGGACTTGGCAGTTTGCTTGGCGGCCAAGACGGCAAAATAGATCCTGCTATGATCGGTTCAATGATCTCCATGTTCGCTCAAATGAACCAGCCAAAAACCGAGCAGAGGCAGAAACGTCAAACCACTAAGGACAACGACTTTGATTTAGAAGGCATGCTCAATATGGCATCAGGTTTGCTTGGAAACAAGAACGTCGCCAACTTGCTTCCTACTGTCATGAACACTTTGAACTCCTTGTCAAACCCTGACTCCAAACAGCTCGCAGATGATCACAAGGATCATGCTAATTTCCTCCCGCCTTTCTTGGAAAAAATCCACTTGTACTGGGACTTATTCATCAATTCGGAGCTAGGAAAGACCATCTGGGAAAAGTCGGGGATGAAGAGAGCGCTGAAGGCGTTCACTGGACCCGACGGTAGCTTGAGTTTTGAGCTGATGATGAAGAACTTTGAGAACCACTCGTTCAGGAGACACTGGATCAAGGCAGCGGCAAAGTACTTGACGGATATTGTGATGCACGTGGCGAAGCCTGAAGTTTATCAGAGGTTAGTATGGATAGTTTTCTTACTACGATTGTAGGTATCAAATATAATAGGTAAGTACTATAGAGATTGGGATCTGGGAGTTTAGCTAAACTCTCAAGACAAGTCAAATAGGTACAATTATACCTACCTACATGTATAAAATGTAACAGCCTTCAAAAACGCAATGTAAACTGCCGTCCAAATGGCGACTTGGCTCAACTTCTGCAATTATTGACACAAACATAAGGTTATAGGTTTATAAGGTTAAGGTGTCCCAGGGCCCAATTTCAGTCTTAATTCTTAACAACTACGTAGTTTTCACAAAATTTTCATTAACACGTCTAAGTGGAACGTAACATTTTAGGTTCCAAACCAGAAAGTTTTTATGAAATGAAATGAAATGAAATATTTTTATTGCGAGAATACAGGTCATAAGTTACATAGGTACATAACCAATACTGCGTTCTGCCTCATCGGCATGCAAAATTTTTAACAAATACTATTATTAAGATACAGGTAAACTCAGCTTAGTAACTACATGAGATCAATTACCTAAGTATAGTATCTAAGTTTATTGCGAGCATAACAGAAATTAACTATTTTAATAGTCATTAAATTATACTATCACAGCCCTAGAAAATTATAATGAGAATAAACCTAAATCTATTGACTTAAAATTTATAATACCTTATACATATAAATGTTTTTGTTCCGTCAAGTATTCCTTGACTGAATAAAAACATTTACTTAGTAACCAACTCATATGACATTTTTCTATGTGTTTCGGCAATTTATTGTATAATTTGATGGCCATACATAAAGCGTTTTTTCCATAAGCTTCTAATCGTATAAGTGGTAACTGTAGCCTATCTTTATGCCGAGTGGGAAAGCAGTGATCATTTTTATTCATATTGAAATATTCCGGGTGTTCTTTTACTAAAATGCACATCTGCCTTATGTACATACACGGTAGAGGGAGAACCTTCGTTGCTTTAAATATAGGCCTGCATGGCTCTAGGTAGTGAGTGTTACACGCTGCTCGTATACATTTTTTCTGAGCTAGGAACGCTTTTTGGATATCCACAGAGTTGCCCCAAATAAGCAGACCGTAGCTTAAAACAGAAGAAACATATCCGTGGTATGCAGTCAGTGCAACCTCTCTGAAGGAAGTACTACTTAGCCTCCTTAAAGCATGGAACAAACAACAACCAAGGTGAAAAGTGCGTCAATAAAATGATTAGAATGAAGGTGACAAACATTGAGACGGTTACGTTATCCGAAAATAATGAAGTATTCGCCCAGAATTTCCTTATAGTTTTTAGTGAAGACTTTTTCGTGATAATTCAATAATCCACCCAAAATTACAATCACAAAATGAACTTTTACGTAATATACAAAATTTAAAAACACTTGGGATGACGACCGGATAGCCAAGTGGTTAGAGACCCTGACTGTGAAGCTGAGGTCCCGGGTTCGATCCCCGGTCGGGGCAGATGTTTGTATGCCGAATATGAATGTTTGTTCTCGGGTCTTGGATGTTTAATATGTATTTAAGTATGTATTTATCTATACAAGTATGTTTATCCGTTGTCTAGTACCCATAGTACAGGCTTTGCCTAGTTTGGGACTAGGTCAATTGGTGTCTATCGTCCCATGATATTTATTATTATTATTTATTACTAGGGCCAGTAAAGCTGCAAACAGTAGGTATTCAACTTGAAAGTTTTTGTTGATGGCAACACCGGGCAGTATTTTAAAATAAGTTTAACCGTTACTCTGACTTTAAAAAGAGAAGTTTGCAATTTATTTGATACTTAAACGAGTTTCGGCGAGTCGGGAAAAACAGAAGTTTGTAAAAGTTTCAATATTTATCCTGAGCCACTAAAAATGTCTCATGGGGGATAAATAACATAAAATCTAACCTGATTTTGTGCACAAGGTCTGTAAACATTATACGGACAGTAAATTGCGTTTACAAGTTTGCTGTTGAAGACGACCGAATATCCTTAGGGAACGGAACCTGACTAAGTACGAAGCTTGAGGTCCGGGGTTCGATACTGTATGATGAATACGTATATTTACTCTCTAGTCTTGACTGCTTTGGCTGCCTATTTAAGTACCCACATAATTTCATACTTACATATAAGTATGTTTATCCTTTGCCTAGTACCTCTGCTTTATTTGGGACTAGGTCAATTGGTGTCAAATGTTCCTCGATATTTATTTATTTACTCACGTTTCTAGACAGATATATGTTCAGAACTTAGAGGTAGAAATGGCAAGCCATCGTTTAAGTAAGTATATAAATATACCTAAGTACCTACAAAGCTAGGAAAGATTTAAGAAGCTTTGAAGACTTGCGTTGTTTTGCGTTGTTTTTAATAAATTCCTAAAAAGTTAAATAAAACTTTTAACATTGTTATTTGCGCTAAGCTTTGCTTGCAATTACGGCATAACATGACACAGACGCAGTATGCTTTTCCAATTGTGGTGTAAGGCAGCATGGTAATAGCGCAACCGAAAAAGTAAATATTCCGATAAAAAAATGACACGCCCAATACCTAGTCTCATTTAAGGAATAAGACCGAATTATAACATGCAGGTCTAACTCCTACTATCTACTCGGTAAATTAATTCTCGTAGCTACCAATTCAACCAAACACTTCGAATTTCAGGTACATAGCTTCCGCTGAGTACATTGTCAACGGATTTATCGACTCCCAGGGTCTCCCCAAAAGCACCCACTTCAACGTGAAGAGGCCCGAAGAGTCAGTCACCGTACTCCTCAACTTTGTCCTCAAGAGGTATCTTGATATGGACACTGATGTCTCTGGATATGTCAAGCCTGCGATGGACTATTTGAAGGTAAGATTTTTGTCTTGAGGAATGGCTCAGCTAACTAGGTACCTAACTTGATTGGCACAGAAATCTAAAACTAGTAGTAACCTCCAATACGAGAGCCCGCCACTTAGGCACACTTAGGTACATGATCTCACTTCACTCATCGCCACTTCAGTTATTTCGCGTCAGATGGCCTGTAGTGTTGGAAATCTGTAGACATGGGAATTTGTAGTATTGGGAATCTAGTGAGTTGGGAATCTGTAGACGTGGTAACAATCGGGCTGAACTATAATATTTTTACGTGTGGATTGTCAATGAACTGGACTATAGTGCCCCGCCGCTATGAAGTCAATCCAGACACATTGCACAGCTATGAAGTTTCTGATTATTGACAATGTCAATCTTATAAGAGAAAAATGGTTGACTTGCTTGTTGCGTGTGACAAACAAGCAAGTCTAGCATTTTTCTCCTATGGTTAACATTGTCAACAATCAGAAACTTTGTAGCTATGCAAAGTGTCAAGATTGACTTCATAGCAACGGGCATGCAACGGGACACTAGGTAATATTAGTAATCTCAAAGAAATATTAACAGACGATTGCAAAACTGGCTCGTTTACCTTCTTTATCCTATAAAAATAAACTTGCAATTGCACACAATTATTTCTGATCATTGGTTGAGCAGGAAAATTTTCGTGGTGAATCCACACTTCCTCTAATAGAATAAACAGATGGAAATAATACGGAAACGGTGCGAAAAAAACACCTCATTTCGTGAGATATTTTCTCACACAAAAATATTAATTACGAGTTGAATGGAGGCTCTAATGAAAGTTGCTTGATCACAGACAAGATCGTCCTTTCGCCTGTATTTGTCCAGAAATAGTTTTATTGTTTTATTTGGAGAACCGACAGTAATAGATACGGTACAGTACTTCTTCTTATCTAACCTAAATATTATTATTAGTAGTAGTTTTATTAGTAGGCAAAAATTAAATATAATTATCCTTGTGACAGACCTGTTCATGTATGTAGGTACTGCATTCGGACCAACCAAATCTATGTTAGTGATGGTTGGCAAATGAATATCATTTCGCGGTAAATTTCACGCTCACCGACTTCATGAAATGGTCTCTCGTCTGTTACTAAATAGGTAGGTACCTTTCTTTGAGTAAGTACTCCTTACAATAAAATATTGCAATCCAGTTTTACAGAGAAAAATACGATAGACTTGATCGTGAATATTTTAAGCTGCTCCTTTCTGCTGACTGTTTTTATGGGATTTATCTCAACTGACTTATGTCAAAATACAAAAAGGTTCTTGAAATCTGAATTGCTCTTGACCGTAATTTTATTCCGCTACATTTACCGGTCTGTCTTACAAACATGCCGAATATAATGTCTCGAATTGCCTTTATTTTTCTCAAGATAGCCACCCCAATGTAGATAATGATGTTTATCCATCGTACACGAAGCGGGTTTAATTTCCGGAACCGCATCGGTTTCCACGCAATGACACGCCTCATTAGCGCTGACAAGGCGCCATCTTGGATTCGATATATTTGGCGCCAGGCGTCATGTTGTGAAACCAACGCAACTTGAATCGACTTTTAATAGAGTTCCGTACTTACCTCAAATGAAAAAAAAGTGAACCCTTGTACTTCGTTGTCTGCCTGTCTGTCTCTCCGTCTGTACGTTTGTCTGTCAATCCCAAGTTACTCAAAACCTGTAGTGTAGAATCTGTAAAATCAAACCGATTGGCGAGAAGCAAAGTACCACAGGTCAAGGAATCCTCGCACTCAGCCGGTTTTTTTAAAGACGGTAACATCTCTAATCACTAGTCTAGACTACACAGATTGTGATAGCTTGATAAACTTTGTTTTTGGTACCTATTACACGCACCTAGGTAATGCTTCCTAAGAATACTTCCGAATCGTACCTTTACTTTTGTGTAGAATTCAAAAAAGTCGTGCAAAAGTTACTTCTATTGTTACATTGGAGCACTCGGAACGTGACCCGACGTGACGTGACGTTAACGGATAGCTACGTATATTATATGTCACTGGCCGAAGTAATGAGGGTGGCTTTCTCGATTAACAATGACTTTAGGTAGGTACCTACTGATGTGGATCGATTCATTTTTCTCCTCTTTTATTCCGAAAACCATTACTGTTTGACTTAAATCCCTTTCACCTTTGTTATTATCTACCTACCTACCCTTGCATTTGTTCCATATCTATTGTGTCCACCCTTTTAAAATACCGAATAGCACTTAGATACTTACAGAGTTAATTAGTGCGAACAAAGCGAGAGCACACTCCTTCTAATTTCATACGGCTGCAGTTAAGTATTACCAAGATCCTAAGTAGAGCATGAGCTACTTACATAAAATCTAGCTGTACCGCTACCACTCCATGACGTGAAAAACAGGTACGTTTATCTATTCATCCTAATCCTAACTAATCCTAATCCTAACTAATATTATAAATTCGAAAGTAACTAATTTATTGAATCAGGCGTTACTTTGCGGAGGTCCATATTTATGAACTAAAAAACAATTACTTTGCTCACCCGCGACCACTAATGACAAATAGTTATATCTGTGCGGCAAATGTATGTTTCCATGCAACACCTCCACCTCCACTGCTACACGAATCAACACATGCCACACAGACCCAACTATCACCACCACCACTATACTAAACGCTGACGCGTTTCGGCACTCTCCACGAGGCCATTTACGAAGCACAACAACAACCGCTCAACATGCCGCCACCACTTCCACTACTGACATATGTAAACCATGTACTCAACTTAGTTAATGACAAAACCAACGTACCCACTAATATTTTATAAATTCCAAACTACCCTTTTATGTAAGTCCTAAACTACCCTTTTTTAAGAAATGAATTCCAAACTACCCTTTTTATTTTTATTTTTAATCTACGCCAGGTACCCCGTTATTTTTAACCGAGTACGGTAAAAAGAGAAGTCATGTTCTCATTATTACTATGACACATTATTAAAATTAACACAACACAAATTAGTAACAAAGGCGAAGAAACCAAATTAACTTGTTCATTAATAATAGACCCCATGTTGTTGTACCTAATTATTTCCAATTGTTCTAAAACCGATAGCCGCAAACCCTTATCACAATAATGTAAAATTTTCGTACGTATCTGAGTCTAACAACGAATGATTCGTTTCTAATAAATGCTTGGCAAAGTTTGATTTCTCTGGATGATCATGCCTATATGACGAGACATGCTCTTTAAATCTAGTATCAAAGCTTCGACCGGTTTGTCCAATGTATACTTGACTACAGTCGCCACAAGTGAGTTTATATACGCCCGACCTGTTCCCTTTATCCACCTTTTCTTTGTTATTACAAAGTCTAGAACGTAAAGAATTAGTAGTCTTAAAGGCAACATTGATGTTATTTGATTTTAAAATATTATAAATCTTGTCAGACAACCGGCCAACATAAGTAATACTAGATCTAAATTTGTTAGTAGGCTGAGATGGCAACGCAGAGTAAAGCATGCTATTCACTATCCGTCCCTGCTTCTTTTGAACCAGACTATTAACCATTGCTGTACTATAACCATTTGTTGTTGCTATCTGATATATAGTATGTAACTCAGAATCATAATGCTCTTTCGACAGAGGTACAGTTAGTAGTCTATGTACATAACAATGGAAAGCAGCCAGTTTATGCTGCCATGGGTGAGTAGAATTTGCAGGTATGACAGTATCTGTGTACGTAGGCTTACGGTAAATTTGAAACTGGTGCCTATTATTTACTCTTGTAATAGTTAAATCCAGAAAATTTAATGAACGATTTTCCTCTAATTCTCGTTTGAACTTTATTTTTGGATGTTTGTTATTGAGAGCACTAATAAACAAATCTAGCTGCCTCATACTCCCCTTCCAACATAAAATTAAATCATCAACATACCTATAATAATATACTAAATTGCTGTTCCCCACTATATATTGTTTTTCAAAGTTATCCATAAAAACGTCAGCCATTAAAGGACTAAGAGGTGACCCCATTGCTAAACCATCACTCTGCAAATAATATTGACCATTAAATCTGAAATAATTTTGTTTCATGCATAAAGTTACTAATTCTATTAACTCACAAACCTCCCCCGGATGTAAACGCTTCCTTTCTAAGTGACATCTAAGAATATTTAAGGTTTCACTATATGGTACGTTGGTAAACAAACTATCCACATCTAAAGAAAGTAATGTTGAGTTTGGCGGTATATTAATGTCTTTAATTTTATTTACTAAATCTGAACTATTCTTTAAACTATATATTGGCTTAAAAGAAGATTTTTCCCGAACAATGCTATTTAACTTCCTCGCTACTTTATACGCTGGAGCACTCACGTATGAAACAACAGGGCGAACAGGAACACCATCCTTGTGAATTTTAGGTAAACCATATAAAATTGGTGCCTGCGGATTCATAGGAATCACATTGCTCCTCTTTTGTTCGGTGTCAAAGGTAAATGCAGAATTTTTCAGAAGGTTTTTTAGGTCTTTATGAAACGCGGCGGTGGGATCCCTACGTAAATTCAAAAAACCCTCTCCTTGAATGATGTCATTTACTTTATCATTATATTGACCCCTTTCTAAAACAACAATACAATTGCCCTTATCGGCCTTAGAAATTACCAAATCATTGTCATGGACCTTTTGCTGAATAGAACGTAATGAATGCAAGTCACCAACATCCGAAATACCCCCAGAAGAAGTTGTATTTTTTAATGAATTAGCAACCAAAACCTTAGTATCAAAGTCACCGCGATTACAAACAATCGCAACCTCAGAATCTACCGCCAAACCCTCCACTAATTTCTGACTAAATTTAGAGGGTAAGTTATATTTCAAACCTTTTTCCAATAACTGCACTTCACCTTCTACAAATTCGACATTAGTGAGATTTTTAACTCGAGGGTAGAAACCGTTACCGTTACTTGACTCACTATTATTGTTGTTCAAAAGAGACTGAGTTCCATTTCGCGTAAGCCTACGCAATTTATTAGTTTGGGTAACATACTTTTTATGTGCCTGCACCGAAGCAAAATATCTCGCCTTTTGGTCCAAAGTATCAAACTCAATATTATGCAATTTAAATACCAGTTCCGAATGTAGTACTCTAAGATGTAATTTTAAATTATCTCTAACACAAAACCAATGACGAGACTCCTCATTTAACCAAATCTTGCGAGCCTTATTTATTGCTATCGTAGCGGCCCTACTAGTGTTATTGCTATGTAAATTTATATAATTTGGTACAACATTTAAATGCTTACAACGTTGATTAAACCAAATGTTTTGAACAGCTAAACGGTGTTGTTTTGTTAACTTGATATATAAACGTGCCTGTACGGCTACGCTTGCCGATTTTAAATAATTTATTGAATCAGGCGTTACTTTGCGGAGGTCCATATTTATGAACTAAAAAACAATTACTTTGCTCACCCGCGACCACTAATGACAAATAGTTATATCTGTGCGGCAAATGTATGTTTCCATGCAACACCTCCACCTCCACTGCTACACGAATCAACACATGCCACACAGACCCAACTATCACCACCACCACTATACTAAACGCTGACGCGTTTCGGCACTCTCCACGAGGCCATTTACGAAGCACAACAACAACCGCTCAACATGCCACCACTTCCACTACTGACATATGTAAACCATGTACTCAACTTAGTTAATGACAAAACCAACGTACCCACTAATATTTTATAAATTCCAAACTACCCTTTTATGTAAGTCCTAAACTACCCTTTTTTAAGAAATGAATTCCAAACTACCCTTTTTATTTTTATTTTTAATCTACGCCAGGTACCCCGTTATTTTTAACCGAGTACGGTAAAAAGAGAAGTCATGTTCTCATTATTACTATGACACATTATTAAAATTAGAACCAAGTCGTAACAAAGGCGAAGAAACCAAATTAACTTGTTCATTAATAATAGACCCCATGTTGTTGTACCTAATTATTTCCAATTGTTCTAAAACCGATAGCCGCAAACCCTTTAATGGCTGACGTTTTTATGGATAACTTTGAAAAACAATATATAGTGGGGAACAGCAATTTAGTATATTATTCACTCAGGGGAAAACCTATAGTAAAACACAGTTCGATTATGATCATTCCTGGACCATACATCCAGACACTTCTAATCATAAATGTATTATTATAAGATTAAGGCAGCTCTGCATTACACCTCATTTCTACAACATAATGCCGTCCATAGTCTCATTAGACCTTTAGACACTACTTTATAGAAACTACTTCTCACAAATACCTCGCTCTGAATTTCCATGGAACGCTATACAGCTAATCCCTTCAGAACTACGCAACAAATATTGTATGGAGTTTGTGTACTGATAGTATATTGTGTGAATAGTGTGTATGTATAAAAATACATAAATGCATATAGCTAATAGTTTAGTTGCATGTTGCAGGCATATTTTGTATAAATAACACAAATGTATTGTTCAAACGGGTGATGTCATTCTCATAATGGAATCTATTCTGTTAAAATAGATCTAATTTTGCTTACAAAATTATAGAGATTCATTTTCTGAGAAAAACCACCAATCCATTCATACAGTAACACAAATTAATATCTTAACAGAAAATAAAACATTCGCAGTGCAAACCACACAAAGTAAAATATAAATTCCATAACTTTTCCCTACAAATTGTCCTACTCCCTAGCATTGTATAGTCAGAATTAGAAAGAACCTGTTATATATGTAACTATGCATGTGTGCGGGCTGCACCCCGTAATAGCGATTACCCGCATTAAATAAATCAGTGTGTAACTAACTGGCGTTGTCACTGGTCGCGTACCTCTCCTGTACACATATCTAACACGTGGCGACGGCCGGACTCGCGTTTTAATAAAAAATGTCCACGGGAGTAACGTTCGGTGTCCTCTCAACTTTTGACCACTTATCTCAGCAGTGGGACAGCTATAAATCTAGATTAAATCAATGGTTTATCGCTAATGACGTCAACGATGAAACCGACAAGTCTACGGTCAAACGGAGAGCGATACTGCTGAGTGCGCTAAGTGAATTAACGTACAAGCTGGCTAGTGACCTGGCGTTGCCCAGTAAGGTAGAAGAGCTGGGCTACGCGGCCCTGATCAGACTACTAGATAACCACTTCACTCCGAAGCGGATCGGGTTTGCGGAAAAGGCTACCTTCTACTCGGCAACACAACGGCCAGGCGAAGGTCACACTCAATGGGCGGCCAGGATTAGGGGATTGGCAGCACATTGCGGATTCAAGAACCTGGAGGAGGTCTTGCTTGATAAATTCATAATGGGCATGGCACCAGGACACGAAAGGGACAAGCTGTTCGCGCAGGACCAGAAAGAGCTGACGCTGGCCAAGGCCATCGACACGGCGGAGAGCGTGCGCTGTGCGCGCCAGGCCGCCAGGGTGGCAACGGGCGCGGGCGGCGCGGGCGCACCGGATCCTACCGGCGCGGACGCGGTGTTCAATATCTCCGGGAAGGACAAGTGCGGTGTATGCGGGTTTACCAATCATAAAACCAATCGGTGCCGTTTTAGGAACTATAAGTGCAAAAAGTGTAACACTAAAGGTCATCTGCGGAGGATGTGTACCCAGGAGGGCAAGGTGAAATATGTGGAAGAAGGTACTGTGGACGAAGGAGACGACGGTGAGTGTTTCTTTAATATTCGATGTGTTAAAGGGAAACCGATGACGGAGCGCGTCAGTATAATGGTCTGTCTTTGGAGTTCGAGATAGATAGCGGTTCGGCAGTAAGCGTAATTTCGGAAAAAACGTACAATTCATATTTCAAAGATTTGCCATTGTCAGTCACCAATAAAAAGTTATTAAGTTATACGGGCGACAGTATCGAAACAACCGGTATCGTTCAATTACCTATATCATACAACGGCTCGACTCGCTCCCTATGCGTGTATATAGTACGACACGGCGGGCCGTCGTTGTTAGGTCGCGATTTTATTCACATGTTCAACTTAGAACTTGCGCCGGCGCCGAGCGACGTGCGTCCAGTGTTCAAACATGATATCGAACAGGCCGACCAAAGTATGATACAGGAATTATCTTTAAAATTCCCCCAGGTTTTTTCAGGCAAATTAGGTAAATTTAACAAACATAAGGTTGAATTACATTTAAAGCCTGACGCTAAGCCAATTTTTTTCAAGGCCAGACCGGTACCATACGCACTAAGAGAGAAGATCGACAAGGAATTAGATCGCTTAATTGAGTTAGGTATAATAAAACCTGTCGAGCATTCACAGTACGCGTCACCGATAGTACCAGCCTTGAAAAAAGACGGTAGCATCCGTTTGTGCGCTGATTACTCCATCACAATAAACAAACAATTAATAGTAGACCAGTACCCTTTACCCACAGTAAACGACCTGTTGTCCAAGCTACACGGGGGTGTACAGTTTAGCAAAATAGATTTGTCAATGGCCTACAACCAGTTTGTGCTAAGTGACAAATCGCAAAACTTAACGTGCATCAACACACACCGCGGCTTGTTTAATTTCACTAGGCTAGTGTTCGGCTTGTCGTGCGCCCCCGCCATATTCCAGCGCTCGATGGAGTGTGTGCTCGCGGGCATTGAAGGAATTATCTTCCTGTTGGATGACATCCTAGTCACCGGTCAAAATAAGGACGAGCATAAACAACGCCTCGTTAAAGTCTTACAGCGTTTGGAAGACTCTCAGCTGACAGTGCAGTTGAGTAAATGCGAGTTTTTTAAATACGAAATTTCATATCTCGGCCACGTTATAGATAGGAACGGCGTTAGAAAGTCGAAGGAAAAAGTCAAAGCAATTTTAGAGGCGCCAAAACCAGTAAATGTCGCGCAGTTACAGTCATTCCTTGGACTTACTAACTATTATAGGAATTTCGTACCAAACGCATCGACAATATTAAGTCCCTTATATGATTTATTGCGAAAAAATATAAAGTGGCAATGGACGTCTATTCATGAAGATGCGTTCAATAAAATAAAAAACATACTCGCTTCTGACGATACATTGGCTCACTTTGATCCAAATGCGAAATTAATATTGACGGTGGACGCGTCTCCGACGGGAGTCGCTGCAATCATTTCTCAAGTAGGTTACGACGGGTTGGAAAGGCCCGTATCATTTGCGTCCCGAACTCTTACACCGGCTGAAAAAAAGTACGCACAAATTCAGAAAGAAGCGACAGCCATAATTTTCGGGGTCAGGCGGTATCACCAGTACCTTTATGGGCGGTCTGTACCGTTTATATTGCGGACTGACCATAAACCATTACTGACAATATTCGGTCCTTACAAAGGTATCCCTGAGGTATCTGCTAACAGGTTGCAAAGATACGCGATCTATTTAGCAGCGTATAACTACACGATCGAATACATCCGTAGTAAACAAAACAGCGCGGACTTCTTATCGCGTGCGTGTGCACCGGATAGCGGGCCGCCGGCGGGCGCGCGGGGCGAGCCCGACAGCGAGGATCACGCGGCCTACGTTAATTTTACAGTGGAGGGCAGCCTGCCCGTAACCTTGAGTGATTTGCAGCGGGAAACCGAGCGCGATGCTTTACTACAACAAGTTAAGCATTATGTATTACAAGGATGGCCTAGGAAAATAAATAATGTAGATTTAAAAACTTATTTTAATTGCAGACTGCAACTGTCATATGAGAACGGCTGCTTGATGCGGGGCCACAAGGTCGTTATTCCCACGTCACTGCGTGATCTTATTTGCGAGGAATTGCATAGCTCACATTTCGGGATTGTCAAAATGAAAGGGGAGGCGCGTAAAAGGCTGTGGTTCCCGGGTATAGACGCGGCGCTGGAGCGGCTGGCGGGCGCCTGCGCCGTGTGCGCCGCGCTGCGCCCAGCGCCGCCCCGCGCGCCGCTCGCGCCGTGGCCGCTACCGCCGCATCCGTTTTATCGAATTCATTTAGACTTTTTCGGTCCATTAAGCAATCAAATGTTTATGATAGCAGTGGACGCTTACAGTAAATGGGTTGAGTGCTACAGTATGACTACAGTTACGGCTCAAAGGCGGTTATTGAGAGATTGTATGACTTAATGTCTCGGGTAGGAATACCTCATACGTTGGTGACTGACAATGGTACTTCTTTCACTTCGCAGGAGTTTAGGAACTTTTGTCAAATAAATGGTATACGCCATGTGCTGTCTCCAATATATCATGCGGCAAGCAACGGTCAAGCCGAATTTTTTGTGAAAATCATAAAGAAGGGTCTTAAGGGATTAATTTTGAGTAGTCCAAAAAAAAAACTAGTACATGAGAAAATAGCAAAATTTTTATTTGGCTATCGGAACTCTAAACACGGCACCACACAAAAATCACCCGCGGAATTAGTTTACGGACGCGCTCTGCGCACACGACTAGATTTAATCAATCCTATCGCTCCGCCGCCTTCGTCCTCAGACCTTGCTGAAGTCGTAGAACGAAACCAGTCTTTCCAGAGTAAAAACTATAGAGGAACGGTAAGACCAGAATTTAAAGTAAACGACAAAGTCTGGCTTACAAAATACACTCAGAATAAAAAAAATCAGCTGGATAGAAGGCATTATAAAGGAAAAACTTGGAAATGTGATGTATTTAATTTATGTACCGCAGCTTAATTGTGAGGTCACACGGCACCTCGACCAGATAAGGGCACATTCTGGCTAGCTACAAATCGACGACCAACCATGGGACCCAGACGCCGTCCCAGACATAGCACCGACATCTGTGAGAACTCCTGAGCCAAGCACCAGCGCGGAGCACGCCCAGCTGCCAGGCGCTAGCACAGAGCCTGTCACGCAACCAGAGGCGGAGGGAAGTGAGGTTGTACCTGCCGACCCTGACGTCGGGGCAGTGGGAGCTGACAGTGCAGCTGGAAGCTCAGGCACACCACCGCCAGCCGACGTTGCTAATCGCCGAAGACTGGCGATAAGCCCGGTGTTCGCGACGCCTACCTCGGAGCAAGATGAGAGCCACAGTGACTGAGGCCAGTGGCCAGTGTAGTGCCTTAATTTAGTGACTATGTATTTTGGTTAGGGTTCATTTATGTGTTTAGCTATAAGGTGGAGGGATGTTATATATGTAACTATGCATGTGTGCGGGCTGCACCCCGTAATAGCGATTACCCGCATTAAATAAATCAGTGTGTAACTAACTGGCGTTGTCACTGGTCGCGTACCTCTCCTGTACACATATTTAACAGAACCTTAGCCTCCATACTACGTTATGCTTACTATACACTACTCATTACATATTTTATTACAACACAATGAAAAATGAGGCAAAGACTCAATTGAAGTCCGACATACACCCTAACCACAGAAAAGCATGCTTACATACCTTTTATTTACCAAGATTAGGTAAATATATATAAAAATCCAACCTGCATACAAGAACACACTACCTATCACACTAAGACACAACACAAATTGCCCATAATTTCACTAAAAACACCCCTAGCTAGAATCACTCCCTATTGCGAACTGAAATTTAGTCTAAAACCCATAAACTAGACTACCCTCTAAAATATTACCTACCTAGCTAAACTTCTAATACGCGTAATTCAAACCGTCACGGATCTGACTACGGAGTTTGAATCGCCATAGATAAAACCCAGCACTTCCATTTGTATTAAAAACAAATGAAAACCTTCATGCAGTGAGCAAATCCAGGAATTCTAGTTAAATACTAGATTTATCCAGTAACAACTAAATCCAGGATAAATATGCTAAAATAACAATGAAATCCTGCTGAAAACCAGCAACACTTCAGTAGCACAGTATTATTGTATAATTAACTGCAATAAACCAAGGAAACACAGGATTGCTCACTAAAAGAAGTTTCTAGCTTTACCTGAAGGCACTCACAAGGAAGGGCGTTCCGACGACTCGACTCTTCCAAAGCTGATCCGAACCCGACTGAAGACTGAGTAAAACTGCCCCGAAGCTCACCTGGAGCCTCATATTTATAGCTTTCCCGAAGGATCGCAAACATTACCTTATATGGTCATGTCCAGGGAAGCGTTACAACCGAAAAAGCCTCCATGCCCATATTTGGTCATCCATAAGGAATCGTTCAAACGCGAGATCGCGAGCTTCCCTAATATGGTAATATATAAGGCACTCTTCGCTTAGACCCTTCGCCCCACCACTTTAGTGATGTTACGATATCAATTCTGAAATATTTTCAAGAAGTGTAGTTTAAATATATTAAACACCTCCAACAGGTTACACAATTGCCTTCTCAATCCTTTTGTCCAAATAAATACTTTGTCAAAATTTGAACTACAACTGTGTAGTATTTTAGTCATAATTTCAAATAAAGCATAAAACAGCAATTAGAATATCTTCTAGATCTTCGAAAATAGCGAACATTTTCCCAACCCTAGCATCTCTACTTTCTTGCAAAACCGTCTCCTAATTGGGGAATTACAACAGCTGAAACATGATTGGCTAATGCTCTAAAACCAAGCCAAATATATAAGGGTCTGATTGGTAGTTTGCAGGACATCAATTATCAGGTCCGAAATTTCTTAGAAGTAAATCAAAGGCACATTATTTGAATTTAAATTTTCCACAATGGAATTCAAATAGAGAATTTTATTATAATTTGAGATGAAAATTATTAATCAAATCGACTCTGTCATTTTTAGGCTCACAGAAATCATTGACTCAAACAGTCTAGCTTGACTTTAATGAGTGAAATGTTACTTGACGTCTGATCGGTATTTGCTATTAAATATTGATTTACCATAAATGTGTGTATTATAGTAGATAACACAATTAACAATCACAAGTGCTACTTCAGCATGTGACCTCCTCAATGCTTCAGCAAACATGCCTCAAAATACAGGTAAACCTCACTCTAAGTTGAATGATTTCGTATGATTATTTCATAAAATAAAAGTGTATCTTTTAATGAACTACACTTGATATTACAAAACGATGATCTTTAATGATGTGTTAAACCTAATTTATGTTTCAGGTAAAACTCAAGAATTTATGAACCAAAAGCATTTTTAATCCTATGTTGGGTTTCATGCTATTACTGAAAACGCTGAAAATATATCATGAAACGCCAAATTTTTACTCTTAGTCATGTCCACCTAAATCCCAGGTAAGAGTATAATAGAAATTTCATATCTTAACTTAAACCTCATACTGTTATTTTCATAATATTTTTGTGTTCATATTAGCCATTCTTATAACTTTAACTACAGCTAATTCATATAACCAAATGAGATAAGGTATACTAAATTATAGTATTTGTAGTGCACAAAGAACAGATTTATAATAACAGTACTAATCCATGTTTTATTATACAAGTTATTAAGACCGCTAAATTGGTCTAATATGGAGAATTCACCTCGATGACTTGGTTAAAATCCATAGGATCTAGAAGACTAATTATTGTATAAATATAGTGTATTAGGGTGTAGGGATAAGGCTTATAAAGATTTTGACTATAAACACACAATACTGTATAATATTAGATGACATAACAATTTCAGTCTCCGGAGCAAAATATCCCATACAATAAATTACTTATTTTGAATCATTTAACTAATAGATCCGAAATGAACTAACTAATTCTATTTTAGAACCGATATTAGGAACAGATGTAAACATAAGCGCTTAGATCTAGTTTGTATTTAAAATGAGAATGAAACATTCAAAATGATGTTGGACTAACTCGGTAAAAATTCCTATTACAGAGAAACTTTTAAACTACGCCATGGATGTTAAACTATTTGGTATCAAAATTGCCTGTGCCGCTGAAATGAACAGAAAATAAAAGAAATGCTTTATTGGACACGGATTCAATGGACTTTTCAGCTGATGGAGGACATCATAAGGAGAATCCTATAAATGGAACATTTTTATAACTATTTTACATTAGTTAGACCTGCTTTTGCTAGAAGTTCACAGTAATAGTATCGCCTGTTGTAGAATTAATTGCTTATGCTTATAAAACAACAAAAGGAGAATAAATAAACCTCATATATTATACCCTGTTTTATTGATTTTTCTATTACAACGCCATCTATTATCAAGTAGCTAATTTCCTAATTTTAAACCAATAACCTGAAGCTTTTAGTTCTTCAACTCACTCTAGGTGTCGCTTAAGTATCCAATTACCTCCTACATGGTGACATCTATTGTTGAGTAGGGAAACTCTTTACCCAATCAACACAGCTGTATGATAAACTGAAAACTCTTTCTAATTAAGGGACTAACTTCACTACTCGTCCAGAGATGTCACTAGTTTCTACGCATAAAATGATTGATTAGTTTAATCTTGGGATTATTTATTAAATTGACGAAAGATCTGATTTGGAATAGAATGTATGCTTTTATTAAAGTCAATTAATATTATTTAGAATGAAAATTTTATTCTCATATCTATTCTTATAAAATATAGCCAATTAAGGCAATATTATAGTAGGTCTGGTACAGGATGGGTTCCGTTAGGTTTGAGTTGCTGTTGGGCTGATGTATTCGTTGCGTTGAACGAGAGGTGAAACAGAATGCCCAATGCGATTTCAGGTGTAGGTTGAGCGTTATGTTGAACGCAAATGCTGATAGGTTACTGTTAGGTTGGTTACCGTTGGGTTTGGGTTGATTGTAGGTTGTGTGCAATTCATTGTATTATTGGGCTTCTGGATCACCACGAATGAGTGAGGGCGAAATTTTTCGCCCGATCGAATGAATGGTGGTCCAGAATGCCCAATAATATAGTACTGACATATACAGACGGACATTAAAATTTAAGATCAGATTTTTCTGAGTGGTTGTGCTACCTTCATACCAAATTTCAAGTTTCTAGTACAACTAGAAGTACCCTTTAGGTTTTCGCAGTACGGCAATTACCTAGTATGGAAACAATTTTTTTAATGACTGTATACTTAGGTATTTTGATTGCGTTGTCTTAGAAGTTTGATTTTTTCACAGCTTCAACTTGAATACCTATTCAGTAGGTATTAATTTCAGCGTGCTACCTCCACGCGTTTCAGAGAAAAAGGGTATACTGACAGACAGACAGACGGACAACAAAGTGACCCTATAAATATATATTTATATATACCTATATATTTAAATACCTACAAATTGGTACGGAACCCTCAGTGCGCGAATCCGACTAGCACTGTTTGGGTGGTCATGTTATTTTATTAAGTAGGTATGTAGAATGGTTATAAAAAAATGTGACCGTTATAATTTATTACTTATTATGTTTACTGACGAAAATAAATTTTAATGTCTCATAAATGATTTGAATTCTCACTCTCACGTGCGTTTCGAAGGTAGGGGGGGGTGTTATCACTAGCCAAGAAGCATGTGATGACTCTACTGCTACGTAAGCCACGCGTAAGCGTATTTTACTGTAACGTAAGTGACAGTGATGGACTAAACTCGCAATTTCTCGTGTGACCCAATCACGAACGTTACGGCTTCATGACGAATGCACGCCACCCGAGGCGCTGTTTTTACTGTCGGATTCTGCTAACCTAAATTCAACTTTAACGTACTCGACATAAGGCTCAAAGTAGCACAAAATAAAATCGCGAGTTACGCTCAGAAATTCAAAAGAAAAATGTTTTAACGCATACTATTGTCACGGTGAAGATAAACGTATCGTTGGAAGTTGTCTCGAATCACGTTTTCGCAAAGTAAGCGCTAAAAGCACAAAACGATTACACTAGCCCTACTGAATACGAACCCATAAATGGTTTCGAGTTTTCACGATTTTTTTTTTCGGTGAAGTAGGTAGTTTTTAATAATGAACACAGTTTAGTCACATCGTACAGGTCGTTCGACATACGATTTATTATTTTTTATGTGTAGGGTAGAACCATTTTAAACTCACCAGACCGTTTTTAATGTGTGTTGACGTTGACTGTGTTGCTGACTAAACGGCTTTGTTTCATCGAGGATTATAAATTCAAAAAGTAAGTAAATGGGCCACAAAATATGTTTCTATATAGTTTTGTATCCTTTTTAGCAATGTACAACAAAATAACTTGTTATGTTTTGTAATAAGATATCATTATTATGAGTTTTATGACAAGGACAGATATGGTTTCGTATGCTACAATGCACTTTTTTTTGTTCATTTTAGAGATGGAACCAGCTCGCTTCTATGGCTCCTCAAAGCTGGTGAATCCGGTACCTGGTGATGGATCGCTTAGCGATGATGTACTGGCTTCCGATTCTGATAGTGAGTTTCCTGTTCAACGCTCTCGACAGCCCAAAAAACCTACTGTGATTCCTGAAACTGACTCAGAGTCATCTTACGATGAAGAGGATGACCTTCCTTTATCTTCCTTAGCACAGAAAAAGAAAAAAAATCAAGTCAAAAGCAACAAAAATTCTATGGAAAAAAGGTAATTTGCCTTCCTATGATAAGGAGAAATACTTATTTACAGGAGTGACAGAGCTTCCTTCTTTCATCCAAGAATTGGAAAGTCCAGCAGAATATTTTTTGTTTTTATTTAGTGATGATTTATTTGAAATGATAGTTGAACAATCGAATTTAAAAGCTCTTCAGGATAATATAAATAAAACAGCAAATATAACCAATACTGAAATGCAGCAGTTTGTGGGAATAGTGCTATTTATGTCTTTAGTAAAGTTACCAGCAGCAAGATGTTATTGGAACAAAACTGTGGGCCAAGCTCAAGTTTACGAAACAATGACTTGCAACAGATGGGAGACTATAAAAAGATTTCTCCATTTCAATGATAATAGCCAGCTTATTCCATTTGGCAGTCCAGGCTACGATAAACTTTTTAAAGTCAAACCTTTACTCCAAGCTATAAGACAACAACTTTTACTTGTCCCAAAAGAAGAGTTTCTCGTTGTTGATGAACAAATAATTCCGACGAAATGCCGTCATGAGCTGAAACAATATAATCCTGCTAAGCCTCACAAGTGGGGTTATAAAAACCAAGTCCTTAGCGGCGCATCAGGCTTTAGCTATGATTTCGATTTATTCGCTGGCGAGCAAAGTAACACCTATCCCGAAGGAGCTCCGGATTTGGGTGTTAGTAGCAATGTTGTTACTAGATTGACCGAAACAGTGCCAAGACATGTGAACCATAAAATATTCTTCGACAACTGGTTCAACAGCCCAAGACTGCAAGTCTACCTCAGCAGCCAAGGATTATTGCCTTTGGGTACGGTAAGACTAAATCGCGTGCCCAAGTCTGGATTGCTAACCGAGAAAGAACTGAAAAAGCACGGACGGGGACATATCGTCGAGAAAGTTGCTGTTATAGATGGAGTAAAAGTTTCAGTTATATCATGGTATGACAATAAGCCTGTCAACATACTTTCAACATACGTTGGTACTTTGCCAACAGTTTCCAAAAGACGATACTTTTGAAAAGAAAAGCAGTACAGACTGGTTCCATGTCCTCATGCCGTAGGAGTTTATAATAAACACATGGGAGGAGTGGACTTACTGGACTCAATGCTTGGGCTTTATCGGATCCATCTAAGATCGAAAAAATGGTACAAAAGAGTGTTTTTTCATATGTTGGACCTGTGTGTTGTAAATGTTTGGATTCTTTGGCGCAGAAAGAATGAGACAGAAACATACATGCCTTTATTTGATTTCAAATTGGCACTAGTGGAGCATCTTTGCAAGGCTGAAAAGATCATCCAAAAAAAGCGAGGGCGTCCTACCAAATTATTTGGGTCTAGACCTGCGACGCCATCAAGTCTTGCCAGTACAAGCAGTCACCAAGGCAGTCCAACGACCCACTCAAATCCAGCCACTCCTACCCAAGGTAAAAAAAGAAAACGTCCCGCAAGGCATCAAGAGTTGCCGCTAGTATCAGTCCGCACAGATTCCATTAGTTATTTTCCAGATTGGCAAAAATCAAGGCAAATATGCCAGGTGTACTCCAAAAAAAGCTACACTAAGTGCAAAAAGTGTGACGTGTTTTTATGCTATAGCGGCAAAAGCAATTGTTTTTGTCTATTTCATGAATGGATTTAAGTTTCAATTCATTCACTCAATTGCATTATTTTTATCTGACCTTACGATGATGCATGCGAAACCACATGTGGTGGCCTAGTTTAAAGAACATTTTGGGGTTATTGCATATGAAACCATATATGGTTTTTGAAAATATCCTATCTTATAATAGAAAGAAAAAAAAAAAATGCGACCGTTTTTCTTTTCTTTAATCTGCCAATAAAGTAAATTTACGCTATTGCAGTTTTTTTATTACACTCTTTCATAAATCATGCAGTAGAGGGTTAAATTTGAATTGGTCACGACTCTTAACTTGTACATTCCTTTATTTTCTGAATTTCAACTGTCATCTTGCCGCAGCTCAGACTGACGGACTGTTGCTTTTCTTTATTAATTTATTTTGCCTTTAATTTTTTTATCAAAATAACCACTTAACGAACTTTCATCAAAATCAGTTCTTCTATTTATCTTGGTAAATTCATTGCTTGTTAACTTCAATTTTTATTTTCTACTTCGCTTCAATCTTAAACTCTTAGTAACACAATAGCTTACTGTGAGACCCAACACTACTGTATTTCCTTGTTAATTTTCAATACTTCTGTAACATACTGTCGTGTGTTAAAAAAAATAATAATAATAATTTAATTAATTATATTTTTATGAATGTGTAGATGCTGATGGCGATACTCGCGAGCAAAGGGAGGAGAGCGTTGAGGTCTAGCCTCCGATGAACCGACTCCTCACACACGAACACTTGTTTAGAAATTGGATGGATACTTACTAAAGTTGCCGGATCTCTCTCGGATTGCTTGATTTTGAGTCAAGGACCGTAGCTGGGGATATGGTATTTCACTGTCGATAAAGAAACTAAACAATTGTGAACAATACTACTATATTGTCGATAAGACCTGACAGTTGGTTACATGGCGGTGAGACCGCAGTGGAACATAGGCATGCCTTAAAACCTAAATATAACTGGGGACATGGTCGGCGAGAATCTACACCGGGCCTGGGATAATCAAGCGCAGTAAAGCGCGGTACGGCGCAGGCAAGCGGGCTCCCGCGCAGAAACCCGGTGGCGGTCCTCGTCGACCAAGTCCACCGGCAAACAAACGATCATTACAATGGGGCACCCCTCTTGATGAACAGAAATGGTCTTAACCTACGCGGAACGCGGCGTTCGAGTAGGAAGACGACACGGTAACGTTTTTGAGGTCACACCTCTATGGCCATAGGGTTGAATGAAAATACGAACCGCACTCACGCATGTGGTCGCTCAACGCGGCGACACGGAGATGAGTATGAAGGGGTGGCGGCCGCGCGACAACGCGCGCAGGCCAGATGGGCGGGCTCGGTGCTATGCGCCGGCAGGGCGCTCGTAGGCCTCAGCCATGGCCGCCGAGGGGGCGGCGCGGACTCCGGCAAGATCCCGCGGTTTGAAAAACCGGGGCAGCGTCCGGCGGACCTCCACGGCCGTCACGGCCGGAGTGGGACGACGCAACTGTAGAAGCGCTGGCGTGGGCCGCGCGTGCGGCTTCAAAAAGGCTGGGGTCCGTTCACTGCACAGAGTACCTTTTTATAACTGATATAGAGACGTCACTTCAACGTTTCGCACACAGCGACATCTGGTGCTGTGTGACGGCAAAATATGCGATGACGTCATTGACGTCTAGTTTCCTCAATGTTAAAATAATTTACTTTGAGCAATTGCTATTACACCATGTTCTATTATATACATTAGAACATGGTGTAATAGAAATTGCCCAATTTCCCGTTTTGATGAATTTGATAATTATTCAGTGCTTTATTTTTTACACATTTTCTTTTTATCAGGCATTCCAACTCCAACTTAGACACCTGGTGAATGTGAAAAACCACAGATTAGAGAGATAATCGCGGCCATTATTCATTCGTTCCGTTCCACTTATACCTGCACTGTATCAAAACCTCCTAAATTACTAAAAATCTAAGTTTTCGCACCAATTTATTAGGGTTTACTTGCAGAATGATACGCTAACTCAACCAGTGTCCATAGAATATTCTATATAATATTTTAGCGTAAGAAAAACTGATGCGTGTAATGATATTTTAGATAAGACATTACTATAATTAAAAAAGGTCGATGTTACCAGTGCTCACAAAATAATTAATTAGCATAAACGCATTTTTAAACAAGGAAAGATAGATGAGAGCATTTATTAAGCGAAAATAAAATATTTATTCCAAAATTTAAAACTTCAGTATAAACTATATTGATATTAGCACCACCTATTGACGTGTGACAACAACTTTATGTCTATAACCCAACCAAATAGAATATTACTTAAGTATATACTATACAATGTAACTTGAGTGACTACTGAAATTAGCTGGACAACCAAGTATACATTTTGTTCTAAGTTATACCACCGTGTTTCACTGGGCCGACACCGACACACAGCACTTCACGTCATCCTTCGGGGCACTCACAGCGTCACGACGCGCGGGGCGCGAGAAAAATAACACCCTACACTCTCTCCCTCACATGGTTAAACGTAAAACAAGTGAATTCAGGCGAGCCGGGCGCGCGCGAGCCGAATCGGATGACAGCTGCGCGACCGCGGACGGACGTGCATTCGCCGCCGTGTTTTAGTCCCGACTCACGTACGGAAACCACGCAATCATAGACAAACCACCCTCGTTATCGTTGCGTTCAACGAAACAGACGATCTTCCGATCGGATCGATGTGTAATTTTAATTGTATTTATTTATATTTCCTTATTGATAAGATGCTACTTGGATCAAAAGACGTATCCTTGGTAACGAGGATCTTCACGGATACCTGGTTCGACAGTTAAACGCGTTTAAACAAAAACCGGTTTTTGTTAAACTGAACGCGGCGTAATGGCGGCCTGTGGACCGACCTGTCAAATTATGGTGTTATTAAATTATGAAAATAATTATCGAATTTCGAGAAACTAATACTACCAACGCCTCGGGCTCGTTTTTGCGAGTATTTTCATATATTGGACTTATATAGGTTATGTTTGTAGTTTCTGAGAATTCGGTACCGACAAGTAACTACAAGTAGTTATGTTTTTCATCATGTAAGGGTTTACAGGTGACTAAAAAAAATGATTGTGGTCTCAATTATGAAAGAATAACAAGCGCAGATGAGATTTTGCTAACCAGTTCTAAATGAAACATGTTATTCTGGATTTGCAGCGGTGGCAAAGATGTGGACAAAATCCTAACCTACAAATATTGAGTTATGTCGTATTCTATACGACAATACGGAGGATTAATTTGGTTAGGCACAGATATCGGAGAATTTCCACAGTTTGGCTTTCACCTGGTAGCACTTATTGCTTCAGCACATTTTTTTTTTCTCAACATAATTATTATCATTGAAACAGCTGTGATAAATCATAACGGTTATTAACCTCGACTTGCAACACGCACGAGCGTACCACTCAGTTCTCGAACGTGCGTTCGCCGCTTAGAGATCATATTGCTCTATCGCCTTACTTAACAGTCAGCTGTCCGGTTTAGATATTAAATCGGCTACGGAGTGTAATTTCTTGCTACGCTTGCTTTGAACGGCCCTAGCTATGTCTCGCTATATCAAATATTTATCACTTCAGAAACAAGAAAAGAAAGAAAAAAAAAATTTCCTCTACGTAGGCATAGCGTAGCCGTTACATAAATCCTAACAAATAGTTCACTTAATAACCCTACACTAACAGAAAGGAACGCGTTCACTGCTTGTGATGCTTCCGACTGTTTTTTTGTTTTGCAATTTCGCAACATAAACACATTCCAGCGACCGCTTAATTTATGCTTACTCCCGGTCGACTGGCACTTGTTATTTTTAAATTACTCACCTACCTTTATTTCTTTAAATTAGTAAGTTAATGTGGTTTATTTTTCTTTAACAACTTGTACTTGCGGATTTCAACTCTTTTAACTTGTAATAATCTTTTGCTTAACTTTTTACACTCGTTAGTCTAACTACCTAATTCCTACCCTTTCTAGTCTAAAACTAAAAGCCTTCACTCATGCGGTTGGTAACATGTTAAATAAGCCTCTTGCCACTAACTGGTATTAGCCCCCTTTTGTGCGTAATACTAGTGCCTTATATATGGAACGGATAGTGAATCCATGGCTTAGATACTTGGAGGAGGGTTATGTTGGATTACTTTTAAACTAAAATCTCTAAATAAATCACGATAATAGTTACTCATTTCAACGCGCCGCGCCGTCTACGTGCGCGCGCGCTTTCGTCAACTCATTTAGTTTTTTATCTTTCCCTCTTAAACACATGTGGCGCACACGTCTTACTTCGTTCACGCTAAACAGCTTTCTCGCGCGTCATGCCCCGTCGCTGTCCGCAATTTTTTATATCGCATTATTTTAGTCTGATCTCTAAGCCTGAGCGGGTTACAACTCGTTAAATATGCCCTTGTAATAATTAGATTACGGAAATCGAGCGGATTTGGTAACTCGTCTAAAAATAAGCCCTTTGCCTCTGTAATTCTAAATCAATAAATTGGGACGGATGGTAATCCCAATAATCAGGTCTAATTAATGCATGCAGCGTCTGCCTCCCGATGCCACCCTTATTTTTCTCCTTGACATAAGGGTCAACAAGCCTCTTCTATTGTTGACCTGCCTTGTGAGTAGATGTGTGTTTATGATAGTATGAGTGATGACTAATGAAAGCTTTATGACAAAGTTAATACTTTAACGAAATTTGCTCTGAGGTTCAAATTTCTTTGTCGGGAGAGGGCGTACTGTTACAATGCAAAACTCCGGCAGCTGACTAACTAGTTCTCTCAAATTACGCTAGATGGCGTTTTTATTGATAGCGGTAAATCTCTAATATTAGCGCGGACGAAAAACAGATGTCGCTAGTAAAACCTTCATTTGATAAATTTGAATAATTTAATTACTAAATCAAATTAGGCTTTGTCATAAATTTAATTAAAATAATTGTTTTAAATAATTTATTAAATTATGTCCTTATGCTGAGTCATAGAACTCAGTCTTGCGCGTCTCGCGCGTGACGGATTTAAATGACAAGTTACGCCTTATCTGGGCGTGAGCTTATTTTTTGGATTAGAGGGGATTTATCGTCCTTAAAAGGCCGTGATCCTTTCCAAAATCACATTTCTATTACTATTTTCTTCATAAATACTCGAGGTGCACTAAATCGAAGCCCAACTGGTGAGTTCTCCGATATCAATTATAACCTCTAAACTTGTGTCTTTCTGTGTACTTTTTATTTTATTTAAATGTTATAATAATGTAATGTTACTATGTTCGAGGATTCCCTCTGGCCAGGGAAACACTTCGTTCGAGTCACATCTTAACGCTTAATTAATGTTGCTAAATTTCGTCCATCCGTTGTTATAAAATTCTGTACTTAAGATATTTAAATGTAATAGTTAAATTCAACGGATGTCCTGCATTATTAAATCATTAGAAACTACGTCCAGCTTAGTAACGTATTTTTTTAAAACTCTTAACGGCTTTTCAAATTTCAAAATCCAACTGTCGTTCTGACCCTTTATTTTTTATTTGTATCTAATAAATTTATATAACTGTAGAATCACTCTCTCTTGCTTTCCTGTAACTCCGTACGATTGTCCGTGCCACTCACTACAATTCAGCGCTTCCCTAAATTATGAGGGATCGCTGCAGAGGAGTGACTGGCAAGCAATCAAAACCTGGACGCCAACTCATACCAGCAATTTTACAGGGCAGCACTGTACGGCTAGAAGAAGCTCCACCTCAGCACTGTACTGCTAGAAGAGCTCCATCTCAGTACCACCTCACCTTATTGGCTCAGTACGGCTGAAAGTCGTAGAGCTGCACCTTTCTTTCGGCCAGAGCATCCCTTCGACGAAGACTCCTGCACAGGCTGGTCGTCCTGTCTCTACGAGGCCCCTTTCGCCCTCGGCATCGACGACAGACCTGCTGGACCTGGCCCACTCGAGCTGCCAGTCCCCTCATCTCTCCGAGTCGCCGCTACAGTTTTTTAGGGAAGTGCAGGCTTATAGAACCTTAAATTCGGTACCTAGATCCTCAAATTAAAACATTAAACTCATCACCTGAGATTCTTTATATTTTGTCAATTTAGGGCCTGTGTTTTGTTATTAAACAGTGTAAACTTTTTGATTGTTTTTTTTTTTTTCCAAAACCTACTAGGCCCCCTCTCAGTTCAGATATCCCTCTGAGGCTGGACTGTGACAAAGGTCAATTTTAAGCGAGGAGCTTGCTTGATGAATAGTGTTGAATATGATAGTGGCCCCTGTGGACTGCCCCATGTCTCCTCATACCATGATACATCGGAGCATAGCGATCCATTAAAAAACTCGCTGATAAACTCATATGAGGGTAGTCTCGACGACAGCAAGCCGAATACAAATGAATCAACGGTCGGCGCATCAGCTGGGCAACCGGCGGCGAACGAGGCGAAGGCGATGAGTCATGCACATGTACCGCCCGCGCCGGAGCAACTGCGACACACTGCCGGCCCGCGCGTCGCCCAACAATCTCGCCTGGAAAATATCTCTAAAGAGGTGGAGGGAGGTGAATCACAGGAGCAAAAGTGGAAATTGGTTCAGTACAAAAAGCGAAATCGTTTTGCGGCTAACAGAGGGAAAGCAAAAGTCGCGGAAAATAACAATTTTAAAGCTGCGAATATCGCTATACCTATTTATGTATACAATGTCGCAAAGGATACAGCTGTGTGTGACATTACGAGCTACATACGAGAAAACTCGAACGTAAATGCCACAGTTTTTAAACTGAATATGAAGGTGGTACGAGAATATGATGCTTTTAAAGTTTTTGTACCGAAACAAAAGCTAGATCTATTTTTAAATGATGATTTCTGGCCTGAAGGTGTTAAATATCGTTTTATAAATTTTTGTGACTGTGTAAAAGACAGAGGTGCGGATAAACCTCTGAAGGTGACTGACCAGGAACCAAATAAATAATAATAATGGCAGGTACAATAAAGCTGATTAGTTTCAACTGTAAAAATATCATTCGATCAATGCATTGTGTACAATCTTTGTGCCATTCGGCTGATATTGTGGCCCTTCAAGAGACTTGGCTTTTGCCGCATGATGTGCCACAACTGGGGACCATAGACGGTCACTTCGCGTTCACGGGTAAATCTGCTGTTGACACGTCCGGGGTAGTGCTGCGGGGGAAGCCGTTTGGTGGAGTCGCCTTGTTATGGAGGAAATCGCTGTTCCCGTGTGTCTCAGTGCTAACGTGTAAGAGTGCGCGTCTCGTTGCTATTAAAATTGAGCACATTAATCGCTCGTTGTTGGTGTTTTCAGTGTACATGCCAACTGCGGCTGCTGATAACTTATTTGAGTGTACAGAGTGCATGAGTAAGATAAACGCCATAATTGAGAGTAGTGATGTGGAATCCGTATTTGTTCTTGGTGATTTCAACGCGCATCCCGGGGAGCAATTTGCATACGAATTGTTAAGCTTTTGCGGTGAGCAGTCATGGTCGTGTGTGGACATGGAGTTGCTACCCAATGATACGTACACATTTGTCAGTGACGCGCACGGCTGTAGGCGCTGGCTAGACCACTGCGTGGTCACTGCTGTGGCACGTGCGACAGTTCTGAATGCGTCGGTTATTCACGGTACTTATTGGTCTGATCATCTCCCATTGTTGATTCAATGCAATTTTAACGCGATTAAAACGAAAAAGTTGTATCTTACTAATTTGCAAAATAAGGTGTTTTGGGGTGAGAGAGACAACAGTCAGATAAAATACAAAATTCAAAATTCAAAATTCAATTTCAAAATTCAAAATTTTATTAAGCAAATAGGCAGTTGAATGCTCTTTTACACGTAATTTTTTTTTTTTGAGTCTACCAGCGCTTTCGGAAAGACCATGATTGCCAAGAAGAATGGGCCGCAAGAAACTTGGCACAAAGTCATTTTTTCTAAAAACAAGTTACATTAGCTCTTACAATACGTAACCACAGACAAATTACACAAAAAAACCTCACTCTGTCATTAAAAGATTAAGAGAGAAAAAAAAAACGCATTTTAGAAACAAGTGTAAAAAGTAATTATTAGAACAGCAAAACCAGAACACTTTACTTTATTGGCACGTTTTAATTGAGCAGGAGATGTATAGGGTCTCCATGTCAAATATCTGTGAAAATTTAAATTACAAAGGGATGTATAGGGTCCCAGAAGTAATACTATAATATCATACTTAATCTAAATGGCTTAGAGATGTATAGTCTCTAGGGTCGATTTAAACTAAATTTAAAATCAGCACAGGTGTAAAACGCCTCCACGGTCAAATAATAAGACCGGTGTGAAGTTAGCGGCCAAAAGTTGGCGGATAGTTGGCCAATATTGGCCAATATGCCGCCAACTTTTGGCCGCTAACTTCACACCGGTAATAATAAGTAACTACATAAGATACATATACATAAACTGGAGATGTATATGATCTCCAAATATCAAATAACAAAAATTGATGAAATATACATTTCATGTCATCATGTCAAATAAATAAAACATTATTTATGTCAATTGTATTACAATTAGTACGCAGCGGACAACGGCAACGGATAGATAAGTATCGTGAATATTGTCAATCAAAACTTAGTGAATTAGATTTTACGTCGCAGTTTACAAAATTTGTTGACAGGTCTTGTTCCAATAAGGACCACAGGCTACTTATTGATGACTTGTACTGTAAGATTGTTTGTATTCTTTCTGAGGCAGCTGAGTTTAGCCATAGGAGTCCGAAAAATAATAAAAACTATAAACATGTACCTGGCTGGAATAAACACGTCGCCGGCGCACACGGGGAGGCTCGACTTCATTATCAAACATGGTTGTCATTTGGGAAACCAGCCTCGGGTAATTATTATATTAAAATGTGCGAGTCCAAAAAGAATTTTAAGGCTAAATTAAAATATTGCCAAACTAATACTGATCAAATTAAGATAAATATTATTTCTCAAAGGCAAAAATTTTGGAAAATTCTGGAAAACGACAAATAAGATGAATGTTAAGCCGAGTCTCCCCGTGAGCGTGGCTGGTGTGAGTGAACCTGATGACATAGCAAACACTTTTAGGCATCATTTTCGTGTAGAATCGAACCTCGGACCGGCGTCTCGGGTGAGCGACTCGGAGGACGGACGGGAGATCGCTCATCGTTTCTCTGCTAATGAGATTGATGCCATTATTAAAAGAATGGCGAGGGGAAAGTCTCCTGGACATGAGCCTCAGCGTCGAACACCTGAAGTACGCGGGAGAACATCTACCTGGGGTGCTTGCATTGTTGTTTAACTTATGTATCAGTCATTGTTATCTGCCTGAGTACCTTATGTATACAATTGTTGTGCCCATAATAAAAAACAGAAAACGTGTTCTGGCAAAAAATTATGTGTGATACTACTGTGCCTTCGGAGGTTGTATCAATATTTCGGTACTGGTACGGCAACCAGAGGAACAGTGTCAAATGGGCAGGGGCGCGGTCGGATGTGTATAGGTTGGAGTGCGGGGTGAGGCAGGGGGGTTGTCTTCGCCCAAGCTTTTCAACCTATACATGGACCGGCTGATCGGTGAACTCAACAGTACTAAAGTTGGATGTCATATTGAGGGAATTTGTGTAAACAACCTCAGTTATGCTGATGACATGGTGCTGTTGAGTCCATCGATCGGTGCCTTACAGTTGTTTTCCTTAAACAAAACACTTTTATAGAACACAAGTGACTCACAGTATTTTACAGCTATGGGTGAATTAAATGAAACTCGACTACAGCTACAACATTACAACACATATACTACTGAAAAATTTGACCCTTAAGAGTGGAAAAGCCAGCGAATGTCACGCTTCTTTTATTGACCTATCCAAGCCTAAGTACTGTCCAAAGAGTGCAACAAATTGACCAATCCTAGGGGCGCCAACTTAAACTGAATTGTTTCAGTGTGTTTATAAAATGTATGAATTGGTTATAGATATTGGTGATGAAAGAAACAAGGCTCTTTGAATATGGGAGTTCTGTATTTCTAGATCAAGTTGCTGGTTGCCAGGTTTACATAGTAGGATCACTTAAGTGTAAAGCCTGAACCCCATACCAAGAAGAAGCCTAACTCAGGGTCGCGTTGCGGTTCGCGTGGATGGTAAACTTGTTGCCTCTGGTTTAAAACTGTGCTACTATATTATATTTAAATACAACCCGTTGATTGCTGAGAGAGATAAATACACTTACAGTCGGCTGCTGCCAAACCTGACTCGTCACGACCTATCCGGCATGCCAGCTCCGGCTAGACCGTTCCTGGTCCTGTAGTGAAGCTCCTTGTTCCTCTCTCCGCCTCCAACGGGGTGTTGTGGACAAGCTTTCTGTCTTGATGATAGGATGATAGAGAGACAGAAAGAACAGCCAATAGCTTTTAAGAATAGAAGTATTATCTCTGATATAAACATGCAAAATCTGTAATATTATCCCGCCCTGGAAAGGAACAATATTTATAACAGCTGTCGTAGCACACTCAGCAGATTTAAGAGGAAGAAAACATAGCCAATGCTTACCTTGAAGGACTGAAAACCTTCCCCTACCCAGTATCTAGTGTACTTTTAAAAAACAGCTCCTGTAACAAAAATACTAAGTTTTAACACCAAATTTGATGGAAATCGTTTCCAAACTGACAGTCATCACTATACTCACCGACGAAACGACAAATGCTTTGAGAATGTCTTCTCCTGGCACTATTAAAATTTGGGGTCCCTAATCCTGAAATGACTAGCACACTTGTCACGTTGCGTTTTCTCCAGCGACTCGAACGGCCCAGGATTTTGTGCTCTAGCGATTGTTTTGGTATTTTTCGAGGCTGGCAGCCCGATCTGCCGAGAGGTCATCTGTGATTGGATGGCTTAAGTAAAGATTCTGATTGGGGGTGTCAGTGGGGATTTTTTTCCACTAGATTTAGGGGAAATCGGAAATAGAATTAAGGGGTTTTAAAATAACTTTTTCTTAATTAAAACTTTGACCAAATATGTTCAGAATCAAAAACTGACTATACCTAGTGGTAAAGAGAGGAAATTAATTTAGTTCATACAATTAAGGCA